>BROG01000002.1:3452500-3777500 GCA_030159075.1 Atrina japonica
TTATCGTGATATTATGATGGTGATGAAACCCTACCAAAACTCCATGGAATTTTCATCTTTAAAAAATCAATATCTTTGCAAGTATTAACAGATCTAAATTAATGTAAATTTTAGTATATTTGTTATTGGTTAGGAATGGCATCATCTACCACGAAGGAAATTCTGTAGCATTTCTAGAAATAATAGTTAAAAGTGTGGATTTTGTCGTGTTTTATGTCAAATGTTGCACTTTAAAAGAATTTTATGATTCAAATCAGAATCGTTCAAAACTGATTAAATGCAGTATGTTATATTTATTTCGCGAAATATTATTATAATATATCTGTATTTTAACATCTGCCGTACATTTTTTTTTTGTGATGCTGCAAATATTGTAGTAAAAACAATGTAACAATATGTTGGACTAAGTTGGGATGCAAAAATTGACATTTTCAAAGCATTGTTTGTGTCAGTGATACATTAGAGGAAAACATTTTGTAAAATACAAGTTTTAAAGGAAGCCATATAAAATATTCTGTTTGTTTCCGACACTAAGCGGCAGATGTCTGATACAAACAAGGAAAACTGCGAAATTCCTGAACTGCAAAATAACACAATTTTTTTCCTGCTACACTAGTTATCTTTAATTCTAAAAATAACATATTAATTTAAATTGGAATGCCGTATGAGAAATGATATTATTTTTTGTTAAAATGGATGTTTCCCTAAAATAATTTTAGAGCTATCTTTATGCCTATAACTGTTGAAAATGATTTCACCGAGCGATGGAGTAATCGCAATCGAGTAATCATAATTCAGTAATGGTAATCAGCTGTAATCGATAACATTTTGCAGAATAAAATCGTGTAATCAGTAATCAATAATCCTTTACTTACAGGTAATAGTAATTCAATCGATTATAGCGGGAAAAGTGTTGTAGTCATGGTGACTTTTCGATTACATTTTTCTATTATATTCTTATAATTTCTATGTCCGATTAAAACATATTTCATTCACTTTTCTATTTCATGAAAATACATTTACATTTTATGGTCTTTATCACTGCTTAAATTTTTTCATTTTAAAAGATATGATATGTAAATGACTCATCACGTTTTCATAATTTTAATTCAATATAAATAATTTTTAACTTCTTAACTGATTCCAATTATCTATTGACTGAAAATTGGTGTAAATTCCTGTGGACATTGCGTTTGCATGTTAGTTAAAAATGAATTTGAATTTTTATAATTAAAAAATATTAATTCTTAAATAACTGGTTGATGTGTTTAATTCGACCTTTGATTGTCATCATTAACCCAATCTGATCTTTCACATTCATACTCTTCTTTTCCAAGGCGTGATAATTACTGTATAAACATAAACAGTCATTACATGTATATTCACACGGTCGAGAGGTCTGAATTCCAATTCATATCTTTTGAATCATAGGTAGTTGTAGTCATGATAGGAAATATCCCAATTTTCAAGTTAACAATTTTTAATTTTGAAGAATAAGTGGCAATACGTATACATTTCACATGGCATTAATGATTATATGTCTATGAAATGATTAATATGTGAAGACAGTATTTCTTTGAATTTTTTCATTCAATTTTGTGCTAAACTTAGTGCTTTGATAAGTCATTGAACATATATAATATATAATCATGCATTCAAAATATTGAAAGTACAATGTAATTGAAACCTAATCGTAAATCATCATTATTACGTCAAAGGAATGTAACAAAAATAATCAATTACAGTTTAAACATGATATAACATGATAATACGACATGTTATTATAATGGTCTCGACATGCTGAACAAATGCGAATCTCAAATCGGATGTGACCAGGTGTCTGAAAGGAGTCCGCGTTCCCAATAGCATGCTACACTCGTCTTAAATGCTCCATAGAAACCTATCATATTCGATGAAAGTGCCAAGCTCGATGAAAATGTAATCAGTTATTTTTATATCTGGTTAAAGGAGTCAGTGTGTATGGACGTGCTGCCAAATACTATTATTGGAAGGGGAACTTCATATTGTTTACATCATGTTTAACAAGCACCCGTATTGACAGTAAAATGTTTCTAAGTGACGATTTTGTATTTCACTTCTGTGGTTTTTTTTATCCCGACGTCAAACGTTTTAGGACAGATATTATAGTTTAATCTAAATGTATATGATTATTTAACTTTGGTATTATGTTTATAATATTTTAGGGACAATTCGTTATTTCTCAATAAATGGACAGGTGCCGTGAGTGTTAATTGGAGCAATACAAAATGCAATTTCTCCACTGACAATCCCACTTTTATATCCGTGTGGCTTTTTGGTAATTCATTAAAGGCATGCAGGCTGTCATTTTGATACAACGGATATATTCAGTAATTAGACCTAAACGTTTATTAAGAGAATCAAAAAAATATATATCTTCATAGAAATTTGTAAGAAATTATGCATATATTGGCTGGAATGAATTACGCTAACGATTGGTATTTCTTACATCCATTTGAAAATATGCACAGTTAAATCAGTCATTGTTCACATTGGATATCTTTTATAGATTACGACATTATAACAAGTTTTTTGTAACATTGAATGGTTTAAGAACATTTTATTTGTATTAAATATCCAATATTTGAAACGTTTGATAAAAACAAAAGAATTCGGACAACTTATATGTCTTTAATCTGTGTTATCAAATCAAGGCACGGAATATCCTAATTTTTTTGTTTTGTTTTGTTTCTATTTTTCCAGAAAAGGAAGAAGGAAACAGGAACCCTTTACCATAAATTCAATTGGAAAATTAATTTCTAAACAATTGTTTCCTTTAAATATGCTCTTGGGTGATATTTATGTAACTGATTTATGGGGAAAAAGTCTAAATGGAATCGACATCTTTCATAATGGTTTATCAAACGTATTTAGAAGCACAAAGTCTAATGATTAATTAATTACCCACCAATACCTCTTGATACAAGCTTTAAAAACAATCATAAATACCCGTTTAGTACAGATTAATCGTTAAATGACACGTAGTCACTGAAAATATTTCCTGTTCCCACGATATCTATATAAGTAATGTTCCGTCACTATGCTTTGTGTGTGACAGCTTTTTTATTAAACTTCAAATACTATTATATTTCTATTAGTTTCACCAAAAAGGTATATAACAACAATCGAATTAAATATTTGTGGTCCGTTTTACGAAAGGTCGTAAGTCCAAAATCCTAAGTCTTAGTCCTAATTGTCATGGGACTGCCCAATCACCGATGCGTTGCCATGGTAGTATATTGAGATTAAGGACTTACGACCTTTTGTAAAACGGGCCCCTGACTGGTCAATCAGGGTGATTATGGATCTAATGGTCGACATAATATCGTTTAATATTACGTTACAATTCACACAGGATCCGTTCAGACATATAAAGATATATGTCATGCACTAGAAATACTTCAATCACCGATAATAACGGTCAATACAAATTACAACAAAATGCAGTATAAAAGATGAGTAGGCACCGTTGACCGGTCGCACCCACCACGTGTGTATATCATACATACAACAGCAAAGTCTGCATGTTAATTTCTTTTTATTTTAGTTTCTTTTACCTAGAATGATTAAATGTATCAGAAATTAATTACCTTCTTTTTGTATATTTATCAACTTCACACATGATACTTACAATGCTTTACATTTTATGACAGACTATAGATATTCTAACTATTCTAAGGATAATATAGGGTAGAAGAAATTTTAAAAATTACAAAATTACACATAGCAATAGTAATATATTATTTTACAAACGTGCTTTTTATTTTAACAAATTGTAATGTCAACCCTTTTCACTACGGTAAAATTTTAACTCCACGATACTTTCCGATTTTACAGCATCTTATTTTTGTTTTAGAAGCGTCTTTTCACCAAATCGCATAAAAATTATCATTTTTTCTTCAATGACATGTATTATTCACTCATTGGCCCTTTTAGCCACACATTGTACTCCCTAATTTCATAGAACGATCAGGTCCCCTGTAAGAATTCATGAATGTTTGATTTAAAATCCAAATTTTGTAATAATTTTACATCCAATATCAACTTGTCCACTCCCAAATTATGACGACATAAGACCATCTAATTCATTGATTCAGGAGAGACTAAATGTGACCACAGCGGTTGATGAGTTCAACTATTGGCATCCATTGCTTTGTATATAAAAATTGGGTCCCGAGTGAAGACGCAAAACAGCTCCAGCGTCTGAGATATTTATGAGATCCTTATATGATATAAAAGCACATATATCATATACTCTTCAGTGTGCCTAGGAGACGAATATACAGACCTGGTGGACATTGGACAAACACGCACTTCTGGAATTACAGAGGTGGGGCAGGTGTCATGGATAAGTAAGCATCCCAAGTTGATCTGTCACATCCGCAGCGAGTCCACAGTCAAATTCAAATGAAGTAAATGAAGAATAAATCCTCGCTACAGTCAATACAGAAAACACAACAACCGTAATCTATGTGGCACCGTTTTACTTTTAAATACCATTTAGTGATATCACTCTTTCGAATGGGTGATATCACTTATTTGAAAAGGTGATATCACTCATTCGAATAGGTGATATCACTTATTCAAAAAAGATGATATCACTCATTCGAATTGGTGATATCACTCATTCGAATAGGTGATATCACTTTTAAAAATTCTTAAGTGATATCACTTATTCGAATGAGTGATAGCACCTATGCATAATGGCGTTTAGGGCCAATATGTAGCTATGACAACATTTCCAAGTTTAGAGCAAAAATGTATCATTTTGCCATCTATAATTAGGGGACTGCATGTAAATGATAAGGGTCAACATCTAGAAATAACAATAGACATTTTGGAAAATGACGTCAAGAAACACTAAGTTACTGTGGAGACATTACCATTTTGCGGTTGTCTGTATCATTTTTTCCGTTCAAAGCTGAATGACCGCAGTTATTGTGAAATATTCTAATATTCGTTATGATTTATCACACATATATTTAGTGCATGAATCCCCAAAGCAAACTTTCCATCGCAAAAAGCTAATTAGAAAAGAAATGAACGTGCGTTCATGGATTTTCGTGAAAGGTATATATGTTTGGTGTTGGCTTGGAAACCATTGTCTGTAGACTAGCTGGTATCGCATACAATCACTTTGAATAGTTTTTCCTTGAAAAATAATCTGATTATTGTACCTCGGGGCATTCACCGTATGTCCATGTCTTATCTCTGAAAAAACTATGCACTGAATTCACTCTTGGATAATTATTTACTATGTTTTTTATACATCAATCTTTTGCATACATGTAATTTAATGATAGTGTTTTACGTTGCAGATAAATAGCAAAATGGTGTTGAAAAGTACATAGTACATGTACCCACTTGAGGGTCGAAGGCTCGTGAGGGGTATCGTTCTCTGTATTATTCAACACCATTGAGTGATTAGTCTTTAACAAAATCAAACCCTCACTGTGTCCCAATGCATGGTCAGGACTTTCATCTAAAAGGCAAACCAACGTTGAATAGAATTTAAAATTACCCAACATGGAGGTAGTTCTTGCAATGTTCACTGAGGTGTTACAATACACACATAATTAAGTTACATCAAATATAGTAATATGGACAGTGGAATTGGCATTGCAAATCATGGTAAGATGAATATAAACAATACAATATTATGTTATGGTGACATAATATATTGTTATAACAAAATTGTATTTGTTATAACTACATAATTTTTGTTATGTCTCTATAACAAAATAGTTGTTTATTTATAGCGACATAACATATATTGTTATGACGCAATATTTCGTTATACCTAAACTATATCTTGCTATAACGATAAACTATTTTGATATAACGGTATTATTAGTATGCTATTTTAACAACATAAAATGTCTACATAGAATGAATTGTCGTTATAATGACAAATGTCGCAGTAAATAAATCGACGTAAGATCTATTGGATATATATTCACTATATGAAATGTTGAGTTGTGTGTTGATAGCAGTTGATAAGACATCTGTATCAGTTTTGACGAGGATTCGTTTCTGACGGTCAACAGGGAATACTTACTCCTCCATGTCACCTGATCCCACCTCTTGATTTCCAGAGGTCCGTGTTTGTCTAATTTTTAATCAGATTTATATATATATATATATATATATATATATATATATATATATATATATATATATATATATATATATATATATATATATATATATATATATATATATAAAGATTTTTCCGATATGTACATCTTTTTGATCGTTCATCTCGATACATACTTAAACATTTCTTGGCGGGACGTAAACCACAATAATAATTAAGGCAAGTAAACAATGTGTATGTCATCTGGACTTTAAATGTATTCTCTTAATAAAATATTAAAGACGGATCTGCACCAATCAATTAAATAATTGTTTACATCTACTGTATAAAACAAAACAAATTCTTGTGCAGGATGTATAACACTTTATATTCTTGTGTAAGTTTTACTGTTTCAAGGCCTCTAGTTTTATATTGCTAATTCAATTTTACCTTCATGACATAACAAAGCTGTGACAACAAACACCAATCGCATTTAAGAGCAATAAAGGTTTGTTGTGCGGATAATACATTTGTCAGATATGTTAATCAGAATTCAACAAAATGTGTACCTTGCGGTTACTCTACCTGATGATTTACGACAAAATGCGCGTGTCATGTCTTTTAACAAAGGCGTGAAATTTGTAATTAGTTTGTATGAGCGAATATAAAAAGTAAGTCTTTATACTGAAGTAATATTTCGCACTGTCACACCATTTGAATTCTAAATTGTTCAAAGTGGTTGCTCTTAAATTTATTATTTGACCTTGTATAATACCACTTTCTCCTTCGAAAATAAACATCAATTTCAACTGGAGCTCAACGGATGAAGTCCAATTGACAGATAGGGTCGTCTTAACTTTGGTTTCATTTTGATATTATTCTTTACTTTAAAACATTATTAGAATGCAGCCATTCCGCCAGTTTGGATTGGTAAATGCGTTTGTAGTGTATGTATTTCATTACTATGTTGGTTAATATTAACTAATATTTCGTAATGATTTTTAACCAAGTAAAAAACATTGCGTATCCTAGATATAACACCATATATTACCATTAAATTCCTACTTTTTACATTTATGCGACCGTTTTAGGAAGCAAACATTTGAATAAATATATATTTTGAGGAGTGAAGGCAAGTTATTACTATCCCCTGGCTAATAATGTGTTTGTCACCCATGGGGAATTCTGGCCTTTGGAGCATTAGGAGTTTTGGGGTAAAAACCATAGAAAATTAACAAAAATCGCTGAAAATTGGAAAACCTCATTTAATCCTTTATTTATTACCACTTTTTGCAATGAAAGTAATGGTTGTATGGTAGAAATATTAAATGAGAAATATTTAACAAGTATTATTTATCTAATTTGGTGTTTTGGGGTAAAAAAATATAAAACAGGAGTTTGTAAAAGAAGCATTAGACTTTAAGCCAGTTATATCCCAAGGTTTTAACAATATTTGTTTTTGGACTTAATTTTGAGAAAGCCTACCAAAAATGCTACAAATTGAGCTTTGCCACTTAGAAGTTTTGGTGTAAAAACCGTAGAAATTAAACAAAAATTTCTGAAATTTGGAAATATACAATTAATCCTTCATTTAAGGTCTTTTTTGCAATTAAATTAATAATATTTTGCAGATTACTTAAATGTTAAGGATGGGCACAATTAAAAATGATTATTTATTAAAGTTGGTGTTTTGAGGTAAAACCCATGAAAAATTAACACCAATCAGTTCTATCACAAAAGTAAACTATAACTGAAGGGTTAATATGTTTTCCAGTTTTCAACAATTTCTGTTAAAATTTCTTGGTTTCGCCTTAAATCTTCTAAACTTTCAACAGTCAGAGTTCTAACATAATCCATGTTGTATAAACCTTTGGCAAAAATATCATATATATATATATTACGGTTTTTTGCTTTAAAATTTTTGTTTAGGGCCCGTAACACCAAAGCGAACACACTGACACCGATTGTTTAATATATCAATACTCATCAATTAAAATATCTACTGTTTCATCTTTTCTTGTATTGCAAAAAGTGACCATAAATGAAGGATTAACCCTGGTTTTCCAATTTTCAACAACTTTTTTTAATGTTTCACCCCGAAACTCCTTAACCCTATGCCTAGAGTGCTAGCATGTCCCATTATGTAGGAATTTTTACAAGCATTCAGAAAAACACATACCATCCAAAATACACCTTGGTAATAATTGGGGTATTTAGTGGTCTTAATTAAATGAACCTTTCACAGATTTCTGGGTAAAATATTAGTCTTTACCATAAAAGAATACATTTGATAGACAATGATTTTTTCATAGGTCAATACTTATTATACAGATATTTATCATACAGCAGTTAAAATCATTGCAAACAAACATAATCAATGAAGGATTATTTGAGATTTTCCAATTTTAATCGATTTTTGTTAATATTCTATGGTTTTAACTAAAACTCTTGAACATCCGAAGGGCTAGAGTGCTAATATGGCTCATTTTGAAGCATTTTTATTTAGCTTTCTGACAAACATACCCTCCAAAATACCCCTTGGTAAAGACTAGGGTTTTTGGTGGCCAACAGTCTATGAATTTTTTTCACAAATTTCCGTTTAAAAAATTGGTTTTTACTCCCCCAAACACCACATGTAATACACAATTATTGTTTAATGGACCAGTACTTCTCATTTTAGTTATCAATCATACAATCATTAAACTCATAGCAAAACGTGGCAGTAAATGAAGGACTAAATTAGATTTTCCAGTTTTCAGTGATTTTTTCAATTTTTTTATGGTTTACATAAAAACTCTTTTGAATGCATGGAGGCTAGAGTACATGGCCCATTTTGTAGCATTTTTGATATGCTTTCAGATAAGCATACATTGCAAAATCCCCTTTGATAAAAATTGAGGTTTTTAGTTGCTTAAAGTGTAGTAATTTTTTACATAGATTTATATTTAAGAAATTGTAGTTTTACCCCAAAACATTAAATTTGATACACAATAGTTGTCATTTAAGATATTTATCAAACAACTATTGCTTTCATTGCAAACAGAGGCCATAACTGAAGGGTTAATTTAGGTTTTCCAGTTTTCAGTGATTTTTGTTAATATTCATGGTTTTTTTCCTCAAAACACCGTCTTCAATAAAGCATATCATTGTTTATTGTATTAATACTAATTACTTAAGTTATCTGCCATACAATTATTGTTTTAATTGCAAAAAGGACCTTAAAAGAATAATTAATTGTTTATTTCCATATAATTGTTTATTAGAAGAACTTGGGTTTAATACAAATTCTGGAAATCCTACATACACACGCAGCTGACTTTCAAAGGAAATATAAAACCCCATATAAGTAAAGATACATAGCAGGATCCAGCAAATGTTCTTCCAAACCTTTATCTTTACTCCTTACCAAGATATTGACAGCCGTTAAGGAGAAACTTCAACAATACTGTACAGTTGCTTATTCTAGAAGCGGTGTAAATCAGATGTGGATACATAAAAATTCTAAACAGCTTTTAGAAAATTTGAAGGCACACAATTTTTCTCGAATTCACAGTATCAAAACTTATGACTTCTCTACTCTTTACACTACTATTCCACATAAAAAATTAAAACAAAGACTTTTCAGCATCATAGACAACTGTTTTTTCACTAAAGGTGGTACCCGAAAATTTAAATATCTAGTGATTGGCTATCAGGATACTTATTTCGTCAAAAACCACACTGATTCTACACATAAATACACTGAAGTTGATATAAACAACATGCTGGAATTTCTAATAGACAATATATTTGTAATGTTCGGAGACGTGGTCTTTCAACAACCTGTTGGCATTCCTATGGGAACCAACTGTGCTCCTTTATTGGCCGACACGTTCCTTTATCCATACGAAGCATTCAGAAACTGTTGAATCAAAAGAAGAAAAAGTTAGCGGTACCCTTTAATTTGAAAATTAGATATATCGACGACGTTTTGTCAAATACTAATGACAATTTTCATACATATGTCAATGCGATATATCCCAGCGAACTAGAAATTAAGGCTACAACGGAATCAAGCACACACGCTTCATACTTAGACATTTTACTTAATATAAACACAGACGACAAACGCGACGATTTCGGCTTTCCCATCGTAAATTTTCCACATTTAATTAGTAATATCCCTCAGTCACCCGCATATGGAGTTTATATTTCACAAATGATCCGATATGCCAGGGCGTGCACAACATATGAAGATTTCATATACAGAGGTAAACTACTCACTGACAATTTATTGACACAGGGATATCGAAAACCGCGTTTAATATCAACGTTTCGCAAACTTTACGGTCGGTATAATAGTCTTGTTTGCGACTACTCTGTTTCACTAAGTGAAATGTTGAGTTGCCTTTTCATTGGCGGTTGTTGAGACGTCTGTACCAATTGTGACGAGGATACACTCCTCACGTGTTTCATTGGACTTAACTCACGGCGGGTGTGACCGGTCGACAGGGGATGCTTACTCCTCCATGGTTCCTGATCCCACCTCTTGGTTTCCAGAGGTCCGTGTTTGTCCATTTTTACCGGATTTGTATCTATGTACTGGACATTCTATTGATTTGTACTTCTGTGTATTCTCGATGGTTTTATCCCAAAACACATAAGTAGTCAGAATGCTAACAAGACTCAATTTGCAGCATTTATGGTAGGCTTTCTCGAAAAACATACACACCAAAACGACCTTGGGAAAACATGGGTTATAAGTGGCTTAAAGCTTTTTTCATGAATTTCTATTTAAAAAATTGATTTTAATTCCAAAACACCAAATTTGATACATTATGGTTTTGAAATGGGTCCATACTATTTGCTATTTAAGATTTCTACTAATCATCGCTGATATAAATATTTAGTGTTAGGTCATGAAGAACCTTATTTTGTGAAGGAACACTCTGAGTGCAATAACAAGTACACTGAAGACGATATTATCAAGATTCTGGGGTTTCTAGTAGACAACATCTTCGTGGTTTTTGCGGGAAAGGTTTTCCAGCAGATTGTCGGCATTCCAATGGGTAACAATTCTGCACCTCTCTTGGCTGACATATTTTTGTATTCATATGAAGTGGAATTTATGCAGTCTCTGCTCTCCAAAAGAAACAAACAGTTAGCATTTCGGCTCAATTTTACTAACATGTAAAACGACGATGTTCTGTTCATAAATAATTCAGAATTTCAGAATTACCTCGGCCAGATGTATCCTGTTGAGCTAGAGATCATTGAGACGACAGAGAACAACACATCTGCTTCTTACCTAAATTTACTCCTGTCGATTGGAAAGGACGGTCAACTTCAGAAATCCCTTTATGTCAAACGCGACGATTTCAATTTCCATAACACGAACTTCCCGTTTCCATGTAGTAATATTCCATCTTCTCCTGCTTATGGCGTTTTCATTTCACAACTTATACGTTATGCCAGGGCATGCTGTTCTTATGAATGTTTTATTCTGAGAGCAAAACGACTAAGCAATAAGCTTACTTACACAAGGTTACGTTGTTGAACGCTTGGAGTCGTCGTTTAAGAAGTTTTATGGTCGATACGGGGATCTTGTGACACATTATGAAGTCCCCCTTTCAGCAATATTTGATAGTATTCTGGAGCACGACCACAGACAGTGATTCCCTTTCAGCAATCGTGCTTTTCACCGAACTTGACCGTATCAACAAACTTGACCTTTTAACTGATTTTGACTAGAAAGGCTTCCATGGAACGTTTGCGACGGGTGTGGCAACAGAAGACGCTGACTCATTCCGGCCACCTGTTCTTATCCCGTTTGGGATTCGCAATTGTTCTTCATGTTGAGACCATTTACACATCTAATCTGTCGTGTTATAACGGACTTGAGTTTTGACTAACGATTTGTACTTCTTCAATTTTACTTTCAAAAGGAGCAATAAATAAAGGACTTATTGAGGTTTTCCAATTTTCTGCGATTTTTGTTAATTTTTGATGGTTTAACCCTAAAACGCGCCTACGGCCAGAGTGCTAACATGACTCATTTTGTAGCATTTTTATAACCTTTCAGAAACATAACCTTCAAAATCCCCCCTGGAGTAAACAGAGGTTATTAGTGTCTCAAAGACTGTAACTTGTTTTCATATGGATTTAACAATAGAGTGTCACCGTGCATTTTAATGGGAAAATGCAATTCTCACACAATACAATTAACTTTTCTGTTTGAAAGAAACATTTTATGAAAAAAAAATCCTTAATGACATTCTATTAAATTCTGATAAGGAACGTTCACACTCGCCACATAGCCGTAAATGAAATAAAAATTTTGGGCACTTCATCTGAAGTTGATGATTTTTTTAAAATAATTTGTTTGTTTGTCATAATGGCAAGTAAACTGGGAAACTTTCATGCAAAATAAGTTCATTTTCAAGGTGGTCGAACCTGCGCTAACTTGAGGTGAGAAACTTCATGATTCAAAACGTGATGCCACTCGGAAATGTGGCCCCTACAATATTTTGTTTGTTTATGTTTTCTTTTTCACTTATATGATGGCGACCAGTTTTAATGGGACAAGGGAGTACCCGGTTAAATTGTACCCGAAAGAGATCATTGGCCTCATTAAAACAATCTCTTTTAAAAAGTTTAGACTCCAACCTGCACTGACTGGAGGTGAGAGACTTAATAGTTTAACCCTTTCAATAATACGTACCATATTAGACTGGTCTTTGACAATGGAAAAAGGCATACCATTCGGATAATCAGTTTTGAAAAGGTTAAAGCGCGGTGCTTTAATCAATAGGTCACGGAGATACCGGTGTCTCAAATGAAAACTAATTAACAAAATTCAAAGTAGTGGCACAAAAGAAATTTCTATAACAGACATTGAACCTTTTGAAGATAAAGAAGGTCCACAGGACAAAACATGAATTTAATAATACAAAGCGTAGTAGGGCCATCTGAATTTTTTTTTATTTCTCGTTTTGCAAACTTTTTTCTTGGCTTTTCCAACTTTTTTCTCTTTTTTTTCCAACTTTAAAATTCCAAGACAAAAGATGGAAAACTCAAGAAAAAAGTTGGAAATTCCAAGAAAAAAGTTGGAAAAGCCAACTTTAAAGTTGGCAAAACGAGAAAAAAAGTTGGAAAAGCCAAGAAAAACGTTGGAAAAGCCAACTTTAAAATTAGCAAAACGAGAAAGAGTTGGAAGTCCCTAGAAAAAATTTGGAAAAGCCAACTTAAAAGTTGGAAATCCCAAGAAAAAAATTGGAAAAGCCAACTTTAAAGTTGGCTAAACGAAACAAAAAGCCAACTTAAAAGTTTGAAATTCCAAGGAAAAAGTTGGTAAAGCCAACTTTAAAGTTGGCAAAACCAGAAAGAGTTGGAAATCCCAAGAAAAAAGTTGGACAAACAAACTTAAAAGTTGGAAATCCCAAGAAAAAAGATGGAAAAGCCAACTTTAAAGTTGGCTAAACGAGAAAGGCTTAAGGTGGCCCTAGTATGCTTCCATATGCAATATATTTAACTTTTGTATCTTTATGTCAGATAATGTTTATATAAAATTATACTATATACATAACACCATAGAGATTCTAAAGTCTTCAAAAGCTAAGGTAATATTTTTACTATGGTTACTCTTAGACTGATTTTGGTTGTGTATTTAGTTTTATTATTTATTTTATGTGTGATACCATTTGTAGAGTCTATTTTTAATTGTAGCTCAGCGGATGATGTCTTATTGACAGAAACGATCGGGAAGTGCAGCTGCCTTTGATAAGTAGGCATGTAATTGTAAGTGGCCCCCAAAATTATTTAATAACAACATGGTCAAAAAAACATGAGTGAAAATTAGATAAAAAATTACAACTGTTTGTTCAATCATGATATCATTTTTATATTACACATGCATTTTTGTATTTCATTTATTTAATTTGTTGTCTTAATCATTAATACTTAAGATAAAAAATTTATACCATAAACTGAAAGAATAATTGTTTTTCATCCTTCAATATTTTTGTATGTGTCTGGTAAAAAAATATGTTTGGCCCAGTTATTTCCCGACCAAATATAATTTAATCTACGAATCATAACTTGTCATGGTAGAATGATTATCGCATATCACATTTCATAATTATAATAATTGCACGTCTACACATCATTTGACATTTCTTCTGTATACTAAACAATCGCACCTGTCAACGGTGAATGATTAAAACATGAATAGGGTTGCTATGTAGGGGAAATAGTACGTGTGTTTGTCGACGAATATATAACATGTATCTACTCATTGGGAGAAACAAGCCACCAGTCATATCATCACATGGAGAAGTAACATTTAAATATTTACTAAGAGACTAGTGGCTGCCCTGCCTATCGAATGAACCTACCAGTTTTCAAGGTTTATTTATATCCTCCCATGTCTTAGGGGAAAATGTTAAATAGTTATCACTGTAATACGTAAATTAATAATAAATCAAGTAATTCAACATTTTGAAGACGTATCTAAAATCACTTGTGAATGCCTAATAATAATGATAATAATATATATATATCAGGAGCTGAGAACAGGGTCTTAAGGACAATTTTGGAGAAACTTGTTATTTTTATGTTTTCAGAAAATTGAATATACATTAGACTTAAAATATATTAGAATGAGCGCAGACAGGAACAACTCTTTTCGTGCCTGCCTTAATATATATATATATAGTTATATATAATATGTTCCCGTGGTCGAGTAGTTAGATCATTGCGCTTTGAAACATAAAGTCTCTAACTTCAGGTCACGCAGGTTCGAGCCCCGCTGGAACGTAATCTGAATGTTGTGTGAAAGTTTGCCACTTTACTTGCGGAAGGCCTTTGGTCTCCTCCCGAGTGTGGCAGGTCTCATTTAAGGTGAGATACATCATGGTTTTATAAAGTGTTGTGCTCTTATGCCCCGGCCGTGGGTACACACACTTATCTTAATTCAATACAACATACCAGATAGATACACATGTATAAACGAACCTCATAAGTCGATGCAATGAGAATTAAAATATTTTAACTTGGTTATCACCATTCAACTAGTCATCCTCTATAATTTTGATAGTGACATCTTAATACATAGTATGTCCGTCGACAAAATGTTTTTATAAACCAAAAATTCTTCTTCTCATTATCAGTGGAAAGTTTCTAAAACTTGTATATTACCAACCTTCATCTTTTCACCGAACGTGACCTTACCAAACTTGACCTTATCACCAAAGTTTACCTTTTCATCGAACTAGAAAGGTTTCCATGCAACATTTGCGACGGGTGTAGCATGCTAGGAGGTGACGCTGACTCCTTCCGTCCTATCCCATTTTGGATTCGTAATGTTCTTCATGATAAGACCATTTATATATCTAATTTGTCGTATCCTAATGGACTTGACTGCTTATTTTCCATCTCCAACAAATGGCCAACTACGTACATATTGAAATTTTGCCAAAATAGTTGTTATCATGATGGCGTGTAGATGTCGCTCAAGTTGGACATATCAAATCCGTACATACTCAAATCTTTCGGTGCAAAAAGGTTAATTCTGTTATCATATTAATATTTTGTTTTAATGTATATACTATATTGTCTAAAAGAATTAATTCTTTTACACGATTTAGTATTTGACTAAATTTCGAAAACAAAATCAGAATATTAAGCATTAGGTTTTAGCACGCTATTACATATATACCAAGCGAGACAACTTCCAATAAGATATTTTGCATTTTCATGGTGTTAACGGACTATAATCTTATCCATATTATCAATATTTATTTTTTCTTACAATCTATGTTTTGATGAAGCCGTGTAGTCTATACAAGTACTTTTAAAAACACTTTTTCTTTACAGACCATAGTCTATACATGCACGGACATTTGGAATAAACATAAATCAATAACTGAATAATATGAGTGGTTGTCGGTCTCGATAAAGAAGGTTTATTCGCTTGAGTAAATACACTAGAAATATTTCGTTAAGAACAATATAACAAACACAAAGACAGATGTACAGATACATAAAATATATTTTGAATTAAAAAATACATTTCATCTGTTATGGCTCTTCACCTCCTCTGTCATAGTTCACAAACACGATTTTTTGTAACAGATACCACACCTAAATGAAACATGTATATTGAAAATTTCATGAATCTTTCTGTAGATGCTGAATCATTGAAATACTTATTGATTTTAAATCTCTCTCTCTCTCTCTCTCTCTCTCTCTCTCTCTCTCTCTCTCTCTCTCTCTCTCTCTCTCTCTCTCTCTCTCTCTCTCTCATCCAAATGATCATTGTAGACAATGTATGTGCCCGTCTTCTTTTCAATATTATTGTCAGCTACGTAAGCCTTAGACACAAAGTTAAATAAACCAACTTCTGCCATTTGTACCACAGAGAAATGTATCAATGTAAGAATAATTTATTGTCCAATATATAAATCATATATAAATAGTAGTTGAAATACTGATACGGTATAAAAAGCATCAAATATATGCATCCATGGCGTCCGTCAACAAATCGATTGAACCAGGACAAAGAAGTAACACTTTATGTGATGTACAGAACATATATTTTATCTAATACTAAAGTTAAAGATAGAGAGAGTTCTATTTTCATAATTAATAATTAATATGACGCCTGCAGAATAGTAATATAAAGACATTTTACATATATATATATATATATATATATATATATATATATATATATATATATATATATATATATATATATAAATGCACGCACTGATAATATACTAAATAGCTACAATTCATTATAATGAATCTATAATTTCATGATTTAAATCATTTTCATTGAAATTAAAAGTAAGTACATTACTTAAAAATGGTATCATAACCACCCTTCTGTTAAAGAAGTCATGGCAACTGAAGTCATGGCTATTGTAGCCATGTGTTCACATCTAAGGCATTGTAATGTTTGTACATAACAAATTTATCAATTTATAAAAAATCGTTAATTTCTTAAGAATACATTAAAATATATTATAATTCTAAATATATATATTATAAACATAATACCAAAGTTATAATGCTCAAGGCGATCGTTTCTGTCAATAAGACTTCATCAGTAGAGCTCCAATTAGAATAGATTTTCCAAAGAGACAGTGGTATAAGACTAGGCCAAATAATAAATCTAAACGTATAATCAAAATCCGTCTAAGAGTAACCACTGTAAAAAGATGGCTATCCTAGCTTAAGATGAATTTAGAAATTTAAATTTGCTATCAGTGCCAAATATTACTTTAGTATAAGATTATCAGCTGGTACCAAAATACCAGGTACTAGGCTTATGTATACCCTTGGGGACTCAAACGGTCCACCAGCAGTGGCAATGGCCTCCTTCAAACCAATGAATCTCGAACATTTCATAAAACAAATGTAACACATTGCAATAAACTTGTCACAATATTGATGTTTTGTATATGTGGAAAATATATTAATTTTCAATCGTCATTCTTCTCATGTATCATAATCATGTCAGCAGAAGATATAATTTATTTAGTGTATTAAATGTTATAGACTTAGAAGTCCGGCACTCTCAAACGGATTATAGCATTCTATAATTTAAAAACGAAACATGGCCTTAAACGACTTCAAGCTTTATTTTTGATATTGTTATATCAGAATACAGAATTCGTTTAATAAAAGTCTTTTTTTTTTAAAAAAAAGTAGAATAATTCCATAAGATAAAAATATATATTCTATTAATTTCTTCTCCAACATTCGTTGAACCATTCCAATATTTAATTTAAAATGACACAAAGCTATGGTTTAACATCTGTGGATAACAATTAAAAAAAAGTTATACATTTTCCAATGTTTACTACCACTTTAACAAGAGTCACGTAACAGATACGTACGATGACGCAGTTCGAAAGCTCGTCACAACAACAAAAATTATCAAAGTTGATCCAATAGTTTTCATTCTTAAGTAGTCTTTCATTGAGCAAATGTTGGGTGCCTATATGCGATTGTTTCATGTCTACATATATATCTTATATTCCTTTCACAATTTTAAATGTTTCGACAGGCCATCCAATCTCTCCTATTTGTCCATTTTTTGCTTTTGGGAATTTTGTTCCTGGTGGTGGTCTACTTAAATATCCCATCTCGCTTGTTACTTCCGGTGAACGATCTCCATTCCCAACCATTTGAAAATCGAATCTAGTATTAACTCGGTGATCTCTATGGCCATCTGGACCTTTCGAGGATAGAAATAAGAATAATTTCAATGTCACTCAAGTAACGAGATTTTAAATACAAATGTCATAAGAAAATTTACTGATATGGCCAACATCTGAAAGATACATAGGTGATAATTTAGCGACCCCTATCGACCGAGCACACCTGCTGTGATAAAGACAATTTTAAATTAGGAATGAAAACTAGTTAAACCAGTATGATAGGTTCAACATATACATTAGACAAGAAACACAACAATTTGATTTATGAAACATGGCATTTGGAACCAAGATCATGATATCGATCAGAAAATTTGCGAAATGGGACTCGTAACAACATTTTCCAAAGCAAAAGCTTTTGTTCAATAGAGACTCGAACCCGCACTAATTAGAGGTTTAAAGACCTCATAACTAAAAGCACCCCGGTATATAGCCGATTATATACTTTAAGTGACTGTATTATGATTGTATCTAAAACAGAAGGGAACACTTTTTTGTTTTCAATTTTTATGTTTAAAGCATTCCGAGCTTCGGGTGGAGCAGCTTTAATGAAAAAGGGAAAATAAAAGTTACATTGATATTTCTATTGAGGAATATATATATATATATATATATAAACCTGCATTAGCGTCTACCTGTGTATAAGGACCACTTGGTAACAAAGACCATTTTTGCAGTCCCCAACAGTACCATTTGTGTAGAAATCAAGCTCTATACTTTCCAATAAAGAATGGTTTTGTTGTGTCCCACAGGGGTCCTTATATAAAAGTTTCACTGTATAAAAATATATTTCTACCATTGTGTTGTTATACCATTCTCAAGTTGTGATATAAACGAAGCTGCAGTTAGTTGACATTTACAAATAACCAACATGACTGTTTAAGTGACTAAACACTCAGTCACAAACACTAAATGACGTAATCGCCAATCTTCAGATGAATGAAGAGATTGAAGTGACGTACAAGTTTGACGCAATCATGAGAATCTAAACCAGATACTAGTGTCTAGAAGTGATGCAGGATAATAATCTATACTTTCAAATAGCGGTTTACAGTTATGGCAGAAACATATACTACAACTTGTGAAAGTTGATTATCATGTTTATCTAACTCTCGTTAGTTAATTTTCAAAATTTGAAAAGACACTCGGTAAACCTCGTATCTTTTCAAATTCTCTCTGTCTCTCTCTCTCTCTCTGCGTGCGTGTGTGCGCGTGTGTGCGTTTGTGTGTGTGTGTGTGTGTGTGTGCGTGTGTTAGCTGTTGAATATATTCTAGCAGCTAGTAATAAATACCTGTGAAAAGGACAGGGCCAGAATATGCTGTCCATTGTTTGAAACCTGGTTCTGCTGCTTCCGATTTTTGCTCTGAAGTATGAGTTGCAGTAGAACTGTGCGTTGAAAGAGGTCTTTGGTCGGCCATGTTGTCCTGATAATGAAGGACATATAATCACAATCAATTTTGCTCCCCAACAACAGAAAGTAGTCGATTCGGATTACGTATATATATATATATATATATATATATATATATATATATATATATATATATATATATATATATATATATATATATATATATATATATATATCCGCAATACAACTAAGATTTTTAATTCCAAGTGGAGGAGTTTTAAAACCATTAACCAAATTAAGGTATAGCCCAAAGAATAATAAACTATTTACCAAGACAGGTCCAAAAAATTATTTAATCAAAACGCAAATTTTCTAAATAACGCAAACTGTACATTTTGAACAGTGTTAATATTAATATTTTCATTCATTATACAAGGTAAAATGATCTAGTTATTTGGTTAATTCGAAATATGTATACCCCTACCTTCACAAAAGTTTTATCGGTTCTGTTAATAGTATAAGAATATTTATTAATATAGTTTTGTCTGTGGACAGATTTAGAGGGTATACAGAAAACAGCTATTTTGGCCAATTTATAAAATCAACGTGCTAATGTGGCTATAACCTGCAGTTAAACATTCATGTTCGGAAAATATGGAATTTACGTGGTGGTAAAAACAATTTTAGGAAGAACTGTTTAGAAAAGACTATGTTAATTCGAATGAAGTAAATCAACATGATTATATATATATATATATATATATATATATATATATATATATATATATATATATATATATATATATATATATATATATATATATATATATATTGTGTAGAATCAGAAAATGTCGTTGCGGCTTTAAACTCGGTAACTTCGTTGTTTTCATCAACGAAATTAAAACAAGACTTTACATAAATCTGTCAGTATATATCCAAAATGTAAAAAAGTTATGTTGCACCTCTTTAAATAATATCATGTAACTAGATGTGACAAACAACTGCTCCTCAAGGAATAAAATTCAAACAAAAAGACAAGGCGGGTAATTTTTATGTCATTTTCTGCGTGGATTCCTATATTTTTGTTGTTAATTGTACATGAACCGCACACGTCCGTCCTACATGTAAATGTACAGATTATTTATCAATATCAACAAACGAATCTGTTTATTTAAAATTAGATAAACATAGGAATTGAATGGCATTTTAACAATTAATATGTTATAACCGTCCAAGGATATCATCTTTGGGATATGTGGTTACTTTGCATAGGGGATCAACTCAAACTTCCTAGGGGTTATATTTACTATATCTTACTACATGTATGTACAAGTATATCAGACAATTGTTAAACATACCTATTCAATATCCGAATCTACATTTCTCTTAGTACGCTAAACGTTTTACAACAAATTACATATACAAACACGTAACTTCGGGCATGTCGACATTGGTGGTTTAATATCAAATTTGTCAATTAAGACAAGATACTCCTCAATTAAGCAACACGTCGAATGTTGAAATATTAGATCTGTAAATGTGTCATATACATATTGTATTGATGTATTGAGAGAGAATTGAAATATATTCGTTTCTTTTTTAAAACCCCGACAGCAATACCTTCAAGTGGTTTTTAGCTGTTATTCTAGTTACGTTGACACCCTTAATTTACCTTTTATCGGCAAAACAACTTTGATTTTTAATTCCAAGTGGAGGAGTTTTAAAACCATTAACAAAATTTAGATATAGCCCAAAGAATAATAATCTATTTACCAAGACAGGTCAACAAAAATTATTTAATCAAAACGCAAATTTTCTAAATTACGCAAATTGTACATTTTGAACAGTGTTAATATAAATATTCTTATTCATTATACAAGGTGCAATAATCTAGTTATTTGGTTAATTCGAAATATGTATACCCCTACCTTCACAAAAGTCGCAACACAATACAGGTTTTATCGGTTCTGTTAATAGTATAAGAATATCTATTAATATAGTTTTGTCTGTGGACAGGTTTAGAGGATATTCAGAAAACAGCTATTTTGGCCAATTTTAAGAATTCAACGTGCTAATGTGGCTATAACCTGCAGTTATACTTTCATGTTCGGAAAATATGGAATTTACCTGGTGGAAAAAACAATTTTAGGAAGAACTCTACAGAAAAGACTATGTTAATTCGAATGAAGTATATATATATATATATATATATATATAATTAAAAGTACATTTGCACATGTATCTATCTTTCCATCCGCAATGCTACATTCAAACACAAAGTTGATTTAAATAGCTGTCGAAATGTAGGTGTATGTTACATACATATCGTTTGAATCAATAATGCATTTATGATATGATATCATGCAAAGTTGCCATATATATAAATATATATATATATATATATATATATATATATATATATATATATATATATATATATATATATATATATATATATATATATATGGACGTAGTTATCAATTAAAATAAAGATATATTTATTTGAAGACGTTCATTAAAAGTTTTGAAACGCTTTCGCTTGACTTAAGTATACTTATAGCAAGTGAAATAAAACTTTTGGCATTTTGCTTTACCGTTCTGATGTAACTAAAGGTTTCGATACAGTGGACAGGGATTAAAACCGAGCCAAAAATTAATCAATGGTCGCGAAATGAAATTTGATTAGTGACGGTTTGAAGATTCTGACTTACCTTTAAACAATGTTAATTATTTCCTGATATGAGCTACTGACCAGACAGTTTTAATTGTTTATCTGCAGACGTAAACAGTGTAAACAATACGTCTTGATTAATATATTATTGCACTTTGTAATGTAACCGTTGTTTAAAGCTCAGCATAGCAAGGTTGTTAAGGAGTCTTCCGGTACGGGTAGCACGGGGCCTTCAAGGGGTATGCGATCCATTTAGTAACGGCTAGGGGCATTTTATTTAATTGAAGTTTGGAAAATGTTATATAAACATCTTATAACGATAACTAATGACCTTTTATGCTTCGTTGTTTAATTAGGATTAAATAAATACTGAAAATGCATACGGCTGCTCCCGTACGTTTGCAAAAGAGAGAATGAATATGTACCAGTTTAAATCTCATTCATTAAATGGAGTATTCAAATTTCAACGACTAGAGTATATGGTAACAAAGACATTATCGAACCTGGCCATAACATTTAAGGAGTTTGTATTGCTGAAAATTCTAGCAGGCTACTGAGAGATATATCTGTGTTTTGACATATTAGTATTCAATTGAACAAAATAGAAGCAAACTTACATAGAGTGACAAAACTGGAAGTATATAATATTGGTTACAGGGGTTTGTTCAGGTTAAGATTAATTTAAATCATAATGCATTAATTATTGAATTTATATTTGCCCATTATGTAGGCTAAACCCGGCGATAAAAGAACTTGTCAATGGGATTGAAAAATCTAGTCGATAAGGGATAAACGCGTTAATGTATTAACAATTGTAATGTCATAAGTAGATTCACTATATTTGATAAACAGCCAAATAGACAAATTAAACGGTACAGTGTGTGTGTGTGTGTGTGTGTGTGTGTGTGTGTGTGTGTGTGTGTGTGTGTGTGTGTGTTTAAAAAAGTTCTTTTGCATTCCGTCATTGATATATGAAATGTCAGACGTTTTAAAGTTTGCTATTCAGTTTTGCTTTTAAAAGATCGTTTATTATGGATAACACAACAAATGTGAAACGACCAATTATTTATTAAATGCCATTGAAACACGTCAAGCCTTCATCTTAAAAAGAACTGCGGTTATAAAGACAGCATTATTTTTCTTTTAGCTCACCTGAGCCTATGATTCAAGTGAGCTATTGTCAAGGCTGGTCGTCCATCTAACATGTCGGCATTTTTACTTCTTCTGCAGAACTACTTGATTGATTGATTTACGAAACTTGAGAAAGATAATGTACTCATCGTCCCCTAAAAGTGATTTTATTTTGGGTAAGATCTGTCCAGGGATAGATCCAGGACGGGACCAAATAAGCCCAGGTGGGGTCCTCCTTTGAGAAAATTATTTTTCTTCAGACCGGCTGCATTGAAGTACACATCAGTATGATTGATCACAAAGCTGTGTTGTTGTTTTTAATTCATTTCCAAACTCGGTTTTCTCTGACTTTATTATTTTAGCGTATTTTAATTCCGTGTTTGATTTGATTTGATTTTTTTGTTTCACGCCATACTCAACAATCTTTCAGTCATATGATGGCGTCCAGTTTTTATTGGTGGAGGAGAAATCCCGGTTACCCGGGTAAAGACCACCTAACTTCCGCAAGAAAACTGGCAAACTTTCCCACTTAATTCGAAATGACCCTAGCGGGATTCGAACCAGAGTTGAGAGGCCTTGTGATTTCAAGCGCAATTCTCTAACCACTCGGCCACGGAGGCCCCATTAAATTCCGTGTAATCTACATGGAAATTTCTCTTGTTAATTAATTGCAATGTATTATATGTGTATATTATATCTACATTGTAATTAATGTAAGTAAATATTTATATGGAGGCATCAAATGATGTTTATTAGGGTCATCCGACTTTAGGTCGGATGACCCTCTTATTATTGTAAATATTATTATTATTATTATTATTATTATTATTATTATTATTTTTTTTTTTTTATTATTTTTTTCTTCTAGTAAATTTGTGTCATCTCTAGTTTTTATTATTATTATTATTATTATTATTATTATTATTATTATTATTATTATTTTCAATTTCATATTGACAAGAGCAGGGGTGCCCTTATGTATCTATTGCACTCCACTCCGGAAACATTTGATTGGTTTTGACAAAACTTGAACTTGTTAAAAGGTATAAAGTAATCATAGTTTCCCACAAGTGTTGTTTTCGTCCATGGAAGGGTCTAAGGTGAGACAAAATATATATGGGATTGGTCTCTCCTTGAAAAATTCCTGCATCCGACCGCTGCAAAGATCGACAAATTTAATGCGTCAAAATTATCTTTATTGATGTGGGAAGAAATTTTGTTGTTATAGTTCTATTCCGAAATTAAATTCCCATACGTTATCATGATTCGATGGATACTGAAATATGTGTACGTATTGATAATAACAAACGTATACAAATAACGAATGATCATTTTTCTTCTTTGATTTCCAGACGCAAAAAGCACAAGACAAAGACTACAGGTTGAAATCAGGTTGAACTGCTCTGTCTCTGCTACAATAATAATAAGGAAGGAGACTTCCTTGTCCATTTGGTAGCATGTATGAATGTCCGCTCTTTGAACAACACCTGTAGGGTCACGTTCAAATAGAGAGCTTACATATAACACCCCGTCAATAGTATCGTGAGAAGCTTAGGCTGTCGACAAGAGGGGGTCCTCATGATACAATAGAAAGAACAGACCAGACTGGGGACGCTGGTGATCATTCTTGTGGTGATACTGATAAACAAAGCCAGAAGCAAAAACAGGTGGTATCTGATGATGGTGGTAAGGAATCGTCTGTCGACGATGTATCTAAGTGGGGTCATGACCAAAGGAAGATCTCCCATTCACGCTTCGAACATGTGGCAGGGAGCAAATAAGTGGTGATCAGAATAGGTATGATAGCATTGAGGCTTCTGAAGATTTGTTGCTGGGATCAGATAGGAAGTCATGTACTCCTGCCCCAGTAGCAAAGAGAAAGTCACCTGTATTGGAGGGTGATGGCAATGGTCTTCAAGGAAGTAGGGTTGACAAGTGTCAAAGGACAAATAGAAACATCATACAAGACATTTCTATGCCGAGGTTCAGACAAAACGTTAACCGTAACGACAATTTCGGATACTATTGTGAATGACAAAGGTGTCCATGTTGATCTGTTGAAAATAAAAACAGAGAAAACTACTACACAAATATGAAATTTCTGGAGCCAAGACCACCATTCGTGAAATCAAAGAATTTGTTGCATACGAGTATGAGTAGAATGTGGCTTCACGTGTATGATTTAACTGTGTTTTTTCTAAATAATAATCATTTGTTTTATTTGTGATGCGGAACGCATTGTGATTAGAGGCGTGGGTTATATGACGGTTTCGTAATATACATGTATCTATTTTGGGCTATATAAGTAAGACCTTAAAATCTCTGTAACTAATAAAGGGTCGATACTTCGTGTATGTTTGTATGTGTTCATGTTTTATTTCTTGTTTGTACCAAAAAGCTTCAGGTCAGTTACCATGTAATTTGAAATATTGTGTTTCAATTTTGTGCAGTTTGTAGGATTGAAATCTGCAAAGCAGCATCCAATGAAATTCGAGAATCTTTAACCAAACACCGTTGACCTCTCTCTATATAAATGTAGCCACAAAATGAACAGGGGAGTCAGTCTGCAAGCTGCGTGTCCGAATGATAACATCAGCAAAAGCAGACAATTAAATAAGGACAGTAGTATATTCTGTTTATCAGATAAACAGTGACTATTGTCCGATTTACATAAGATGGCGGGCGGAGTAACCTTTTGATTATCATACAGATGATTCTACTCACTTTTCGGTTATGACAAGCTGCACGGGAAAAACATTTTATTCCACACTGGATACTCTCTTATGTATGGTGACAAGTAGGAACGATTACTCTAGTCAGTGTAATTTTAATGTTATGCTGTATTACCCAAAATTTAAACTTGTCCAGGTCAAGAAAGGGTTCACAAGACTCTCCCGCCAGGTTATTTGGATTTTACTATATCGTCTGTTCGTTTAATAAAAGAAAAATAGTCGTTAATCAGATTTTGCATATAAAGCTGGAACTTTCACAGAGTTGTGTTGGAGCCCTGGGTCTCGGACTCTAGTACTGAAAACACACACTAGCTGACAGTATAACCTAAATACATAAAAAGTTCAAAACTGAAATAAACGGATGGTAGTAGTAGTATGCCATTGCGACGGCATGTTGACATGCATCTGATTTATGTCGATATGTATTTAATTGTCATCACTCATCTTGTTAATGTTAATAATAGATTTAGCTAAACCCTGGGACCTGCGGATCATATATTCATTTGTAACGTCGACGTGTTTTTAATCTGTATCATATTTTGACGACACGTCATTTGGGCCTAGTAATGCTAGCCTACATCAGTAACCTCAGGTCGTTATGTCGACATACAATTTACTTATGTTGAAATGCAAATATTAATGTCGACATTATCAATGATCTATTTCCCTTTGACGAAATACAAGTCATCTACAGTGACATGTAGTTTTTCATTATTTTACATACACCGACTTGTTTCAATATGAGATATATTCTAAGTTAATCTACATGTTATTTTCCTTCCGATATAGATTACAGTTTAAAAATGTGTTTCAAATGTTGTGAAAATGCATATATACAACTAGAAACAGTAGGTGATTTCAGTGTAACTAAACACATCTTGTACAGATAGATCTCACTGAGAAAAATACTCTTTATTTCATATTGATATCGCCAGTAGAACCAAAGTTATAGCATTTTGAAGTTTCAGAATTTGGGTCTTTCTTGAGAAAGAATTGGCCTATATAGCTAGCCCCTTTATAAGCTAGCGCGCAGCGACGGACCCGGCGACACAGTCTTTTTCATATTGTTTATCTTATTTTCCTTATTTTTCATCAGATTCTGATGAAACTTGGTACCTAGATGGAAAAATATTTTAGGAATCCAATTTTATACTCAGATTTGTGTTATCTACCATGCAACTATGATAAAATTTCGATTAATTAAAAAAAAATGGTTTTAGTCATATTTATTACATTGAGATGAAACATCATCTATTTCAACAAAACATAACATAACAGATGTCACATACTGTATAAAGTACGATATATATATATATATATATATATATATATATATATATATATATATATATATATATATATATATATATATATATATATATATATATATATAGCATGATAAATATACATGTATCAATCACCATGATTGAATTGTACAATAATCTGTTTTTTTTCAAAGTGATTCTTAAAAATTATTCAATTTTACGTAGATCAACGTTCATCATATACACAAGTTGAGTAGGATGTGTAATGATTTAAAATGTATGTTTTAAAATCATCATAGATCTGTTCTATTTGGTCATGTTCCACTATTTTCCATAAACGTCCACAATTAACATACTCTGGTATAAATCCTTTCGTTAGTATGTAGCCATCCTCGACAGTCTGAATGTCCTCTCGTTGAGGCCACCGGTATAGTAATTATAACAATGGAATGGGGACAAAATATGCGTGCCATAAATTTATATTTTAACATTTTTAAAGAAATATTTCATTTAATGGTTTGTCTGTTATTATTTCTACAGGTCTTATTAAATTCAAAATAATTGATAAAATATATTTGCCTACCTATCCAGGCAACACTGTCGGAAGCAAATTGAAAGTGTGGGGGGGCTAAATCAACTTAAAACACACACACGCAAGACACATCCAGGCGCTAAGCCTTAATTTTCAACACATATTTCTATCTTTGCCAAAAAAGTTTGTCCCCGGTTCCGACGCCTATGCAGCGATATATAAATCTTAGTATCCTATAGGCCTTATTTATCAGATTCCGTGTTTTCTGTTCATGTCAACTATATGTCCGAGAATGGTTTTAGCGTCATGGTCTTTAATGCGTTTAAACAATTTGATCAATGTCACAAACCACATGTGCAACAACAAAAATAATAGACCAAATATGCAGACTGAATTAATCAGTGTTGTTCAAACTGCATAGGTAATTTCAGAAAAGATATTTTTACAAAACATAGCTGTCAACTTTTCCAGATACAAAGTGGTTTTTGGTTTCTAAATCTTTGCCTTTGGCCCAAAGTCGACATGAGTTCTGAACTGTCAGATTTTCATTTCCACATTATGACTAGATTTCTCTGATATTGGACTTACAGTTAATGTAGTTAAAATGACCGTAAAACCACTAAAGGGTTTGAAATTGTGTCGTGTTCATGGAAAATTTTAGAGGCTAAAACGCAAGATGTTGATAGTTATAGATCTAGAAGAAAAATTACTTGTCCAGATCACACCACCCCACCCCCTCCTTAATTAGGTTATCTAATATCTATGTCCAGATTACACCACCCCACCCCACCTTTGATAGATTATCTATGTCCAGAACACCCCACCCTCCTTAACTTAATAACTACATTATCTATAACCAGATCACAGCACCACACCACTCCTTAACTGAGTTATCTCTGTCAAGATCACATCACCCACAACCCCCCTTCTTAACTATGTTTTCTTTGTCCAGATCACACCACCTTACCCCTCAACTACATTATCTGTTAACCAGATCACACCACCCCATTCCTCCTTAACTACATTATCTATAACCAGATCACTCCACCACACCCCTCCATAACGTTATGTTATCTATGTCCAGATCACACCACCCCTAACCCCAACTTAACTATGTATACAATGTCTTTAATAGAGGGCAAAGCCTTCACATATGTAGAGAAGGTAACATTTTTCTTATCACATATGATAAAGGTACCCTAAAAGCCAATCAGAGGCCCTTTGAATCTTTATAACTTGTGTCACTGTTCACAGGGATTTTTCTACCTTGTAAATTCTGGGTCCAAGGTAAAAAAAAATTGGGAAAATAGACATTTTAATGTACCTATAACACAAAACCTTAATTTGAGCATTTTTTTGGAAAATTTTACTGTCTTAATTTGATTTTTATAAATTCCAAATTTGAATGCTTTGCATATTTTTGGTAAAATACAAGCCATTATTACATTTGGAGTGGGTCCTGTAACTGGACCTGAACACAGCCTTTGAAAATCCTTGGCTCATCTTTGTTAAATGGTGAGTTTATACTGTAAACGTGGAAATTTACGTGTGTGGTAATATACACGAGATACGCTATGAAGAGTATTTTGTGTAAATTACCCCCCCACCTCCCAGTTTAACACATGTGCTAAGATTTATTGTTTAATACAGGACTGTTGACAGTAAGTTGCTGATATCATGTAGAAAACCCCACACGTATGATTTACACAAGAAAATCACATATTAACAACACACGGATATATCCATGTTTACAGTAAGGTTTGTGGGTATTTTAAAGTGTTTTCTTTCTTTTCAGTGTCATGTTTAGAGGACTCTGTTGTCAATCCATGGCTTGGCATAGAATATCTCATTTATACAGAAACCACAGTTTTATCAAGGACACCAAACGGTTTTATTGTATATCCTATCATCTTGTGAAAAAGACGTCCAATCAACAGAAAGTACAAGCTAGTAAATACAACTGTGTTAATTATGTGCAACGGAGGTATAATTCTTCAAATGACACGATCAATCAGGCTAGCTCTGGTTTTTTAGGGAAATATCTCTCTACCGATTCCACTCCAGTAAAAATGACAATGGAATATTTAACTTATTTTCATGACCTTACTGGATTACCATGGTGGGGTAGCATCGTATTAGCAACATTTGTGGCACGGACTTTCCTGACACTACCACTTTCAGTATTTTCACATTTCAATGCCATGAAAGTTCAGGCTGTGCAGATTGAGTTAAATGAAATGAAGAAAGTATTGCATGTGGAGGCAGATGATGCTGCTAAAAAATTAGGATTGAGTGAAGAAAATAAACGAAAAATGATTCTAATGAATGTAAGTTGCATATGTTGAAGTAGACAGTATTTCTATTCAGTATACTCTGCAACATTTTTTCTTTTCATTTTGATTTTTATACGCCCATCGAAGACAGGTACATGTAGTATTATGTTTTCTTGCGGGTGGGCACATATCAGTTTCCGCTCAATAACTTGAGTAATTTTCAACGGATTAATTTAAAAGTTTATGAGAAAATTCATTGCCATAAAAGCTTAGACAAGTTTGATAACCACAATTTTTTGCCAGTTATATATTGAGTTATGGCCCTTGTAAATTTCCGGAAACAGTTTCCACTCAATAACTTGAGTAATTTTCAATGGATTTTATTTAAAATTTAAATTTTATGAGAAGATTAATTGCCATAAAAGCTCAGTCAAGTTTGAAAACCAAAAATTTCTCGCCAGTTATATACAGAGTAATAAACTGCTGATCGACCATGACGGTTGTATTTTGTACAGCCTTTGCAGTGTCCTTGTTGTTTTATGTTACACTCGACAATTTTCCAATTACTTGTATATAGTGGTGGGTAGTTTTTAATGATGGAGAAGAGAACCTGATTATAATGTACCCGGGAAGAGACCACCGGCCTTCCGCAAGAAAACTGGCAAACTTTCTCATGAAAATGAGCTTAGGTTCCAGTGGAGTTCCAACCTGCTGTGCTATGTAATAAAGAGGAAACTGTCTTGAGAGACCGCTCTTCTGAAAGGCAACCCATTCTGAAAACCATTGACTCATTAACCCTGTCACCCCTAAGTTTCCAGATGGTACATGTATGCTCTTTTCTGCTGTACTATGTATAAAGAGGAATTACACTGTCTTGAGAGACCCTGTCTTAGCTCTTCTGAAAGTGGATTCTGAAACCATTGACTCATTACCTGCTGTTTCCAGATGGTACATGTATGCCCTTTTCTGCTGTGCTATGTAATAAAGAGGAAACTGTCTTGAGAGACCGCTCTTCTGAAAGGCAACCCATTCTGAAAACCATTGACTCATTAACCCTGTCACCCCTAAGTTTCCAGATGGTATGCTCTTTTCTATTGTTCAGACCAGTCTGTTAAAGTCTGTAGGGTTGAAAGGGTTAATCTGTTTAATAAAACCTCTTTTAAGAGACCACCTGTCTTGACAGACCACATTTCAGTGGCAGGTGGGGTGGTCTTTCAAGACAGTTTCCACTGTAATATTATGAGTTGACATGGTAGACCTGCTACCTTCTGTAGTTACAATTTGTATTCATTTAATTTCTTTTATTTTCTCTGTCTCCTTCCTTTTCCAGACTCTTATCCTTCCAATACTGATCATGTATGTAGATATTTCTTGTTACAAAGAACTGATGAACTTAAAGGAGCATTAGCTGTGTTTTTTTCCACCCCAAAAATTTCTTTCTTCTTTTTACTACTTACTTTTTCATCTTTTTACTACTTACTTGACAGGGGATGCTTACTCCTCCGTGGCATCTGATCCCACCTCTTGATTTCCAGAGGTCCGTGTTTGCCCATTTTTATCAGATTTGTACAGATATCCTGGACATCCTAATGATTTATACTATGGCATCTCAGATTTTTTATATTTTGATGAACAATAACAAAAGGAAGGATATACACAGGCATAAATTAACACAGGCACAAATATTAAATTCCTATTTACATATATTTTGTGGAAATTGCTTGAGATACCCAGTTTGGCAATTATTCTTTTGCAAATGAATAATTCAACCTTACTAAATCTATTTGTTCTGGTTTTTACATACGACACTGGACCTGAGCTTATTTTCAGATAATATAAATAAATGTATTTGTATGCCTATGTTTTTCTCTTATTTGTCATTGTACATCAATCTAAGTAATAATAATAAAAAAAAAATCTTTCATTGGAAAGCACAGCTAATGCCCTTCTAACATAATAGCTGATGATTTTCTTTGAACAATCCCTAGATACTGATATTATATCAGATTCTAAGTTCTGATCTTATGCTATTATTTTAAAGGTGATATATATATATATATATTTTTTTTTTCAGGAAAACAGACTGGCAAAGAAATTATATGTTCGGAATAATTGTCACCCAATGAAGTCGATAATAATTGTCTTCATACAGGTCCCACTCTTCATCTTTATGTCCTTTGCATTACGCCACCTTTCTGGACTTAGTAAGTCTAAAAAAAAATAATTCTACAGTAATTAAGACACCATCAGTCAGTATTTTATAGTTCCCTACAAGTCTGCAGACAGCTGGAAACTTATTAACGGCAGATTTCACTAGTGCTAGTGTTACGTGGATGGAATATGTCCCACTGAATTAATTCCGTCCATGTTTATGTTACACGAAAGTCATATGAAATAAAGAGGAAATTTGTTGCTAATGTTACACTTGTGCTGCTGTTACATGTACTATTGTTGGATGGAAATTTTCAAAAGTTATTTTCAATATCAATGCTTGTGCACAGATGTAGCAAAAACATAGTTAATGTCCATTGCTAGTGTTACAGGTTTTGAAGACAGAAAAAATTATCATTAGCAACAAAAAACAAAAAAAACAACATAGGTCCGGTGTTTTCTGACATATATGTACTTGACTTTAAATCAGCTATAACGATTTCAGAAATGCTAACTCATTGTTACACTTATATCCCCCTACACAAGACAAATAATAGGACATGCATGTTGCTAATGTTATGCATGACAAACAGGACGGAAAATGGCCATTGTAACCTCATTGATAGGATGTTTAAATATATGTAAATTTCTAAAATAAAAGAAATAAAAGCATGTAAGGTACTCTTTTTAAATCAGTTTTGGTAAGAATCTTGAGAAAATCATTCTGTTTAGCATAATGCATGTACATTTAGGTATTTTTCAACAACATCTGAAAAAAGGACATCAGAATCAATGGGAGTTCATTCTGTCTTATTTTGGGCTGAGTTGTTCCATAAACAGTAAAATACAGTGAAATAACATAGGTCATTTGTTTGAAATTTGTATCAATTTGATGTAATATTACACAAAATATCATATCCATGCATTAAAAAATTAATAGTTAGTTAATGTTATTAATTTAGAAAATTTTACTATTTTCGTCCATGTAATACTAACACTGATAAAACCTGCCTTACACAGTTTAAATTCAGTTTGTGTGTTTTTGTTCAGTTAATGTTTTATGACACAATTAACTATTTTCAGATAAATGGTGGTGGCCATTTTTTATGATGGAGGAGACAATGTGGTTACACTGTAACTGAGAAGAGACCACCGGCCTCCATTGAGCAAACTGGCAAGCTTCCTCACAAAATCAGCTTAGGTTACAGAGGGGCGTAAACTCACACTGACTTAACATGTAGCTGAGAAACTCCATGGTTTAAAGCTCAATGCTCTTACCACTGGACCCGAGAGTTTCAAGTTTAAATTTATCATTTTGAACATGCATGTAAGTGGCCAGTTGCTGGGTACCTGATCATGAGTTCAGTGTTCATCTGCACTTAACTGTTAAAAAAATGCACATAATTTTTTGTTCTTCTTTTTTTTTTTTTGATACCTAGAGAGCCAGTTTTAATAAAGCCGAGGATGGATTGCCCTGAAGTTTGGGACTACCTATTTTACATTTCAGTCCTTTCTTAGTTCTAAACAATTCCAGAAATCTTAACACATGGAAAGAAAAAACATGGTGGCAAAAATATTTTTTGGCCTTTTTCGCCATCTTCAGTTAGGGCAAATAATTTGTTGTAAACAAATATTCATTGAATTACCTGAAAACTGGTAAAAATTGTAATTTCATTGTACATGGATTGATATCAATGTTCTTCTAATTTTCCAACAGCTGGAGAAATACCAGTTGCAGCTGGCATGACAACAGAAGGACTAGGATGGTGTACAAACTTAATTGTTGGTGATCCGACATTTTTAATACCTTGTGTTTATGGAATGGTTTATCTCTCTAATATACTGGTATGTACTAATTAAGTTATCTCCCTTTGTATTTACAGAAACTTGTGAAAAGTTTACAGACATAATTATTTTTTATTAAATATTTCATATAAAACCATTTTTTTCCCCAAAAATATTGTGAAGCAATTTCTATAGCATTTCAACCAAATTTTCACTGTTAAACAAAGAATGTTTCCAGGTTTCATTGCTTATTTGGATGTAATATTCTATTAAATTTGTTATTTCAAAGATTTTACAATTTAGACAAAAAGTAAAAATTAGTTAACACCCCTATTACATCCAGATATCCAGAATTTGAGTTAGCTGAAATTTTAATTAACAAATTTATAGATCCAAACAAATTAAGACTGGCCATTCACTTTTGACACAAACTGGTATTTTGTTATTTCGACTCATTGGATTTCAAGGTAACAAAATTCCACTGTATATAATTTCATTACAAACTTATTTTTCTTTTTTTCTTTTTAAAAAGAGCATTTACTGGATATAATATGCAAGGATATAATGGTTGAACAAATTAAAAAGTTCGTTAATTATCCACTACTGCAGTCCACTGACAATAAAAATGCTCCAGATAACTTTCTGAGCACTTGGGTATAATACAATGTACCGATCATTTCCAAATAAAATGGGTATTTTTACCCACAAATTTTCTATCAAGTGGGTATTTTCCAATTCTGTTGCCATATTAATATTGCCATTGATTTTACTATAAAGGTTTGGTTGCTAAATTACCATTAATTAATCTGTATTTAACTGTCTGTACAATGTAAGTCCACAATTTAAACATCTGAGTTGGGGGGTCAGCTTAATTTCATTATCACTACAGAACTACAGAGCTTTAACACACATTATGACCAAGATCCATTCAGAACAAATGAACTCAATATTTTTTTCTCTCAGCAGGTTTCAGATCCAATGTGTTTAATTTTACGCTTCAGTTTTGATTTGCATTGGGTATCTTACGCATGAATTTTAATTTGCTTGCATATCCATTTACTTATGTGTTAAATACGCAAATACACAGCTTATCTGGAGCACTGCAATAAGTCTATAGTCAAACACATACTTCTCTATACCTGTATACCACAGCATTCCTGTGTCCACCTCATCATATCACATGAAATCTCTGCCTCTTTTTCGGCTGGCTTGAGCTATTGGCAAGTTTTGCAGTTACTTGCTAATTATCTGAGAATGTGTGCAGCAATTTTGATAAGAGTTTTTCGAAGTTTTTAGAATGATGAGATCTATAGATACTGAAATTTTCACTTAAAAGTTCTATTTATTTCACATACATATCAACACCATCAATACAGAGATTATGAACACCACAAGTTATTTCCCTTTGATTGCATAGTATTTATAAGGTAAAGATAACAGAAAAAATCTTTAATTTTATGATGCTTGGATTAGGGACACACTATAAGAAGGGCAGAAACTCCAATGACCATCAGGACTATTTCTGGCCTCTTGTCATTCTTAACAATATATTGTTGATTTATTCACTGCCTCAATCTTCATCTAGCGATCTTAAAAAGAAAAGTTGTTCGTATTCAAATAATAGCAGAAAGTCAAAAGGCACTTCTTACCGAGTATGAACCCTAGACACTCTTGCTTTACTCGGGAATATTTTGGGCAATGTCTTGATCATGCAACGTAAGAAATGGTAGATATAAAGTTGGTAGAATATTTCTCAAACTGTTTGAAACAATTTATTTGCAGTTTGTATTTTACAACGCCAAAAGAAAGAAACAGACCTTGAGTAAGCCCATGACGATTGGTCTGTCTTTATCTGGAGGATTGACGGTTCTTATAGTACCTATAGCATCCATTATGCCATCTGTAAGTGAAAATGTTGCTCTTTCTTTGAGATTACACAAACACACACACACACACATAATCAAACACACACACACACACATACACATAACCACACACACACAAACACACACACAATCACACATACAGAAATGTGTCTGTAAAATGATATAGCTGTTGGCTAACTCTACATTGAGTGACATTGAAAATGAAATTTGAAAGCCAGAAACCTTTAACTTTGTACTTTGGTATTTGATCATTTCACTTGTGTTACAATTATTTCATGTTTTTAATCAATAGATGTTATGGTGTATTTAGTCTATAGTTAAAGACTGACATAATTTTTTAATTAGAAGAACACCTGTAAAGTATTTACAACATGGGCACAGACATTTTGGACACCCTAAGTTTGAGGGGAAAATGAGCCCAGGGTTCTGATTGGTCATTAAACAAAACAAAAATAGTTTTGCCATTGATGAATAAAATTAAGGCATTTAAGGTGATATAAAATGCATGAATATTTGCAGTACTTTGTAAATTTTAGAGTTGACAGCTGAAAATTTAAAGAGAGGGGAAAGATGAGGATAGGGATTTTTCTTTGGTGAGGAATACTACAAGTTGGATGCAAGTGAAATTTTCAAGCAGAAATGCATTGGCAACCTGTATTTTCTATTGCATTTTTTGTTATGTAAAATATTGATGTTTTAGCACAAGTTACCCAATTGACCCAGATTTGATATATAAACAGGAGTGACATTGGCCTGTAGTTTAGTGAATTAGCATTGTGGCCTATGGGATATTATCGGTGATGCTTACCCAGTTACATCGTAATGAACAGCATCAATTTGTATGTCATCAGTTCAGCACAATGATGCATTTGTATTTTCCATTTATACTGTATACCTTCAAATTTTACCAATTTTCTTCATAAGATGAAAGCAAAATTTTCCAGCTAAGTAATTGATGCACAGACATACATGTCTTCCGTGAGACTATGGTAATTTTAAGGGGCATTAGCTGTGTTTACCAAAAAACATTTCAATTTTTTTTTCTACTTTTTCTTCTTGTACTTGATGTACAATAACATATCTAAGAACCATCCACAGACATAAAATGTCTTATATTCCTATATATCTTGTGAAAATAAGGTCAGGTCCAGTGTGGTATTCATATACAAATAGTAAGGATGAGTTAATCAATTGCAAGTGAATAATTCCCAAACTTGGTTTCTCAAGCTATTTTCAAAAAAATAAAGGAATTTAAGAATGTTTATGTCTGTGTATAACTGTATATCTCTTTTTTGTTATTGTATATATATCTAAACAGTAAAAGAGGGGGATCTAAAAAAAAAAAAAACCACACAGCTAGTGCCCCTTTAAGGCATATTTGAGACAGCGTGAATATGTTTTCCATTGGAAAATAGTGAAAATAACCAGGAGCAAAATTTTCCAGGTATGCAGTATATTCAATCCAATTAGATGATGAGGAATTATTAATTTTGCTTGTCCTGTAATTTTCAATGTGTATGGCTAGATGTTTATAATGTTATGTCGTCTTGGAAAAGAACATTTTTAGCTAGGATAGGTTTCTAGGGATTCAGGTACCGTATTCGACCCATTAACCGCCCATGTCCCTATTAGTGCCCTTCCCATCTTTTTTATTTACTTACGATTGAGAATCTTTTCTATCTTGTTGACAAAGAGATGTGGACCTGAAAAACCATAAGTAACAGTTTATCTGTAGCCCCCAGTAACAGAAGAATGTCAGTAGTTGTCCTCTGTAATAACTACAATAACTTTACCACAGCTGTTTCACATCAATTTGACTATTAACTGGTTCCATTAAGTCCCCCTTTTACCTGATTTTTGTAGCGCCCTGGGCGCTTATTAGGTCGAATACGGTATTATTTTCTAATATGTATTTACGCTTGTGTTAAATTTGCAGCATTTGTTACTGATCAAATGCACTGATAGATTTTGTTCATGTCACAAGTCTAACATTACACTAAACTGTGAGACAAGTTCGTACTTCCAGTAAAGTGGTATGTATGGCTACGGCGAAAAATGCCAAGTAACGCGCAGGCCTTGCACGGCTTTCTTGTGGAATTTCAAGCATGCAGACTGCCTATAAGCACATACGATTGAAGTTGAGTATGTCCAACAAACTCTGCAATTTCCCAATAACATACGTCTGTCTTTTCCCAACTTACAAATTGACTGCTCCCTTTTTTTTTTACCCATGACCTCTTGATTTTCACCTAAGGCCAAAAAAACGCAGGGGACGCACTGTTTAAAAACCTGTGCATCCGGTTCTGACTTAGGCTTTAATTACACCTCCGTATGTTGCTTTGAATGTGAAAAATACAAGTGTGAAATTTATAAACAGCTCTCAGTGGAAACCCCACTGAAATCTTCACACTCGTATTACCATGAAGTCTCTCAACTCTATATCTTCTAGCCAGTGCTGTTTTGAGTTCCAAATGAAGCTAAGCTGATATTGTGAGATTCTTTACCAGTTTACTCATGATACTTGTGGAAGGCTAGTGGATCTCATACTAAGTACATTGCATCCATGCTCGCTCCACCACCATTTAAAAAAACAGGCCACCTCCATATCACTGAAAAATTGTTGAGTTTCATAATTCACCACTCAGAGAAACAAAATTTGCTTCTTCATATAATCAACTTGCAAACATTAGCATAAATTAAAGCTTAATTGTATATAAGCAGAAAGACTGTTAATCCCTTGATTAAAAGCTATTTTAGAATAATCTGAAATTATTTTTTTTTCAGTGTATGTCACTCTACTGGTTGTCTTCGGCCTTCTACTCCTTAGTACAGAACATTGCTCTTAACGAACCTAAAATCCAGTCAGCTCTGGGAATCCCAAAGGATCCAGTAGAAATACTTCAGAAAACCGGAAGAGTGAAAATCATCAGAAAATCTAATGAAAACGAATTAAATTCTGAAAGTGATTCAGTAGAACAAATTAAAGACAGCGCTAAAGATTTGAATGAAAAGCGTGAACAAAAGTAACATAAATATTTTTATTTCTTTTGTAATGTTGAAAAATAAACATCAATCAGCTATGTTAGTTTATATCACACAGGGTCTTTATGGACTCATTCACCCCTAAAACACATTTGGTCTGGTCCAAGTCATTGACTTACAGAAGAATCCATTGTTTTTCAGGGATTGGCAAGTTAAAGATTTATTAACCAATGTAGAAAATTATTGCTCAAATGCTCGCTTATCTAAAATTGAAATGGTGGCTTTTACAGCCAACAGGGCATTAATTACTACAGTGTCATTATGAATATAAACAGTCATAAAGAAAATACACACAATTCAAGGTGGTTGACTGGATGGATCATTTCACTGGAATAATCATTGGGCATAGAAAATCAGCGTCATAAAATTATGCAATAGACTATGGGTGATTTTCACAAAATTGATATATTTATATATAATATAGACTATAGCTGTGTAGTTTGGCCTGTAAATAAAACAAATTGAATACAAATATAAATATTTCCTCTGTTTAGTTGGTTCATCAATGTATTAAGAAATTAATGTTTTCATAAAAAATGATATCAGATGTCTGTAAAGTCCCTTATTGCCTCAAGCCTTTACAGACACCCTCAGCCATTATTACAAACTTTAGATCGACTTATGATAGGACCATTATGAACACAACCGTTTGATGCTGAAATAAAAGTTTCTATGTGGTTTTGAATTATACATGGACTTATCTGTGCTGGAAATGAATTCAGGTCAAAACAGCCCCACTGCAAAAACGGCCCCTAGTCAAAACGGTCATACTGCAAAAACGGCCCCCATCAAAATGGTCCCACTTTGTTGTGTATTATAACTATTCTAAATGTTTAAATAAATTCAGTACACAAATTTTAATTCTATTTTTTTTAGTATTAGATTGTAAATTTGTGTACAAAATAAAATTTAGTGTGCTGGATTTATAATCTGTAAATACATTCATTTGGCCTACACATACATGTGATATAAATCAGTTCAACTGCTATGCCACAACTGGAGATTTTTAATTTTTAGCTGGAAATTTGGTCTCAAAACTAGAGACTTTTTAATCGACATTTTTATCGGTTTTCTTTTCTTCTTTGTTTTTTGGGGTTTTTTTTGTTTTGTTTTTTGCATGTTATAACTTCTAATTGATTTCCTTGTTTTGTTCAATTATTTAGCCAATTGAATGCCTTTTTAAACTTATAGCACGAATTGTGCAAGTTTATACACGTACCAGTTCAATAAAAGATAACAACTTTTTTTATAATCTAAAAATTTAAGTTTCCATAATTTAAATACCAGTCTGGTCCGGTCCATTTCTTATATTACTTCAGGAAGTACTTCTACCATTACATGTGCCTTGTGACAGTTTAGACCTTGAGGTAAATGCTTTGCATGCTTGATTATAAATAAAATGAAATTTTTATTGTCATTTTTTGTGCATTACATTACAAATATCTTTTGAGACCTTAAGAAGTTGTAATAACTATTTTTGATGGCTGGAATCATGCTTCTAATCATCTATGATCCAAGCATGTGTCACATGACATACACACACACTCACTTAGTCTTATCACCAATTAACTGCCAATCAGTGGATGGGATGGTGTTATATAATCATTAACAACCTCAATAATTAACATGCCCACAGGCTATTTACCTGTAAAAGTGTCAACAGATTAATAATCGGATGTTTGCTGATTAGTAATTATGAGGACTTTACATGATGGTCGCATTTTTCTTTTTGGGTACTTGAAATTTCCGATGATGGAAGATTCTGAAATGTGACGGGAGGGGAGGAAGGGACCCTAAAAATCGGGAGATTTTCCCTCACATCAGAAGAATCACATGTATGCCTATGTTATAATTTTAGTCTGATTTCCAGGCATTGACCTTATAATTAGGCTATTGTCCGAGGCTATTTTGTTTGTTTAATTAATGTTTGATATTTCTTTTTTTTAATGTTCAGTAACTTTATTTATGGATTAAAACCATTAGTTTTGATAACATCACGTGATATGAAATGAACGGGTTATATTTTAAGGTCACTTATTTTTTTACTATTTCACACCTCCGAAAAGGTGCTAAATACATCTCCAAGCATTTATTAAATATTGTTTAAGTGGTATGCAGATTACCTTCCCAATGCATGTGATAGTGCTAACTATTTTTGTATTGTTTGATAAGAAGTAGATCTGGGTGTTTTAGGATTTTAATCGATGTTCCACTGGGGAGATCTTTTTGCATGACTGACGATATGTGCCATTTACATACCAGTTTTTTACATCACAGAACTTTGTCTCTTAGAAATAGATCTACATCATTTTTAATTTTATTTCTACAATAAAACTTGAGGATTTTTTTTTTCATTTAGTTTTACCAGGTCTTCTCTGGGTTTACGCAAACACATCCAACATGCATGTTTACCAGCCTATTTGAAAATACTAAACTCGGACCACATACATTGCTGATTGAATATACAGTACATATCATTGTATAAATTTGTCTGCAATTTCAAATTAACATTTCAAAAAGTTCATAGAAAAGTTAATTAATTTGCGAATAATTCTCAATTTTGGAATACAGTTGAAAAGGTAAACCAGGGACATATATAACACATATCTTATACATCCCTGGGTAAACTGAAAGAAATATATTTACATTAAAATAAACCTTATTTTTTCATAATTATTTACTTTAATTTTATTATCATTAATTCTTTCTACAAAGAAAAATCCAAGTTATAGAATAGATCTATATGTTTTCTCCTTATATATTTTGAAAAAGTGGGCCCGTTTTGACTGGTGCCGTTTTGACTAGGGCCGCCTAAAATCATCAAAATTTAATTTGCATTCATAAAAGAATATCTGTATATTTATGGCATACAATTGTAAAGAAATATCGAAAATTAATTCAAGTACATGTTCAAAATTTTGATTGCCATAGTTTTACTTAAAGTATGTTTTTATCAATTTTCCATGAAAACAAGCATAAACTTTACCCCATGTGTTTTATGTGATTAGAGAAAACGATAACAATGTGTTTCATAGTTGGGCATATCCTTTTATCATGAAGTCATAAGTCCAAAGTTGTCAGTCTTAGATTATTTGACCCTAAGACAAAACTTTGGACCGTTTTATCAATGCTTCCCTAACTCAAGTCTTATGGTATATTTGCATATTTTCAAATAAGATCTTGATAGGTTTTGAAAACTTTTACATGCTACATTTGCAAAGTTAAATTATGACGGAAACAAAAATAACTCTAAAATACACTGCCTCTGGCTAGTCATAGATATTGGACCAGATTTGGTCCTAAGATTAAGTCTAAGACGTATGACCTTTAGTAAAACGGGACCCAGAAGTTTTACAAATGACTAAATAGTCATATAAAAGTTGAGCTCAAGTTTTGAGTAAATCTGGTGGTATTGTGCCCTAATTAGATCATAGAGAATAATTGTACGGTCTGTATAACTAATAGAACAGCCCTAATTAGATCACATTCAATAATTGTATTGTCCATAGAACTGCCCTAATTAGATCACATACAATAATTGTATTGTCTGTATAACTGATAGAACAGCCCAAATTAGATCACATTCAAGAATTGTATTGTCCATAGAACTGCCCTAATTAGATCACATACAATAATTGTATTGTCTGTATAACTGATAGAACAGCCCTAATTAGATCACATTCAATAATTGTATTGTCTGTATAACTGATAGAACTGCCCTAATTAGATCACATACAATAATTGTATTGTCTGTATAACTGATAGAACAGCCCTAATTAGATCACATACAATAATTGTACGGTCTGTATAACTGATAGAACAGCCCTAATTAGATCACATTCAATAATTGTATTGTCCATAGAACTGCCCTAATTAGATCACATACAATAATTGTATTGTCTGTATAACTGATAGAACAGCCCTAATTAGATCACATTCAATAATTGTATTGTCTGTATAACTGATAGAACAGCCCTAATTAGATCACATTCAATAATTGTATGGTCCATAGAACTGCCCTAATTAGATCACATACAATAATTGTATTGTCTGTATAACTGATAGAACAGCCCTAATTAGATCACATTCAATAATTGTATTGTCTGTATAACTGATAGAACAGCCCTAATTAGATCACATTCAATAATTGTATGGTCCATAGAACTGCCCTAATTAGATCACATACAATAATTGTATTGTCTGTATAACTGATAGAACAGCCCTAATTAGATCACATTCAATAATTGTATTGTCTGTATAACTGATAGAACAGCCCTAATTAGATCACATACAATAATTGTATTGTCTGTATAACTGATAGAACAGCCCTAATTAGATCACATTCAATAATTGTATGGTCCATAGAACTGCCCTAATTAGATCACATACAATAATTGTATTGTCTGTATAACTGATAGAACAGCCCTAATTAGATCACATTCAATAATTGTATTGTCTGTATAACTGATAGAACAGTCATAATTATACACAGGTCTGTTATCTTGTCCGAATTGCATATACTAATGAAAAATGCACAGTTTTAATAACTTTGTTGGTGTCTTCCCAGCTACATTGAAACATGGTTCTCTCCTCCACCACTAAAAACTGGCCGCCACCATATGACTGAAATACTGATGAGTGTGGCATACAGCAACATTCAAAGTCAAAAGAACAAATAATTGAAAGTCAGTAAAGTAGCACCTCAGCATTGCACTGGTAATGTCATTTGAAAATAATAATTCAGAACAGAATAGTGAATTTATGGTTATTTTTCATCTGCAAGTACTGCAATTATCTCCAATATAAATAGTTGCATACTTTAATATTGGTAGTTGAATATTTTGATCTAAGTATTGGAATACTTTATATATAATACTTTGATCTAAGTATTACAATATTTAATATTAGCGCTGGAACACTTTAATATTAAAGTATTCTACTACTAATTTAGCGCATTTAAAGAACTTTTTTATAAAAACACTGGAGAAATTTCATTGAAATATATCACTTTAAGGAAGGGGCTTCAAGACTGTGATTGAAAAGAGGCTTGTATCCATAGAGACTCCATAAAGGCGAATGTAATTAAAAACTGATCTGATTGCTCCCGTTTTCTGATATGTCATGTATAGGATCTAACACAATCCGCTATGGGGTCTCGTGCAGATGACCTCATAGGTGTGTCATTTTCGACCAATGAAAAAGCAACTTACATAATCTTGTAAGCGATCAAAATGGTAAAAGATATGTAAACATTTTGACATTATAAACAACACTGAACACACAAAATATAGTAGTACAGACTTATATTCAAAACCCATGATGTATTCTAATTACAAAAGATATTTCGATGGATTTTTGCGGATTGACGGTTTTCTTTGTTATAAAATAAATAACATCTCTTTGCCATTAATTTTTGTATGTCGCATTTTTATTGGTGAAACATTACACATTGTACAAGAGGTCACCCGTAAGTGAACCCATAGCGGATCAGAAAACGGGAGCGCTGACAGATCGCTTTTTAATTTGAGTGCATGAAGGGCCAAATATATCTTTAAAAATCGTAAACTAACGTGCAGGTTTCTTTAAAATTTTGAATGTATGATTGATAAGTAAATGTCTACAAAGTTTTCAAATGCAATCACAATGTGTTCATTAATTACATATTAACTCAAGTTTGACTTTTTGTACAGAAGAAAGTAATTTGGAATTATTTAAGGATTATTGTGACAATGATTCAAAGTCATTGGGTCAAAGATTAAGGTCACTGACTTCTAAGATACATAGTATAGTTACATAATTGACAAAATTTGGTTGTTATGTGCCTTAAGTAAGGCCAATTAGGCCTCTTGTCATAAAAAAACAAAATAATTAATTAGATATAGTCAAAATAATCAACTTGAATATGATAATTACAATCAAATTAATAAACTCAAATATGATATAATACGCAATAATCAACTTGAATAGTTTATATACAGTCCAAATTATCAACTTGAATAGATATACATGTATACAGTCAAAATGGGAAACTTGAATAGCTATACACAGTCCAAATGAGCAACTTAAATTATATACATTGTACAGTAAAATTAATCTACTTAAATTACTATAATTATACAAACGAGATAATCAACTTTAACAAATATATACAGTAATAATTATCCACTTGAATAGTTATATACAGTAAGAGTCATCAACTTGAGTTGCTATATACATTCCAAATGATCAACTTGACTAAATATATGCAATTTAAATGATCAACTTGAATATATACATGTATATACAGTCAAAAAGATCAACTTGAATATATATACATGTATATACAGTCCAAATGATCAGCTTGAAGAGATATGTACAGTCCAAATGATCAGCTTGAAGAGAGATGTACAGTCCAAATTATCAACTTGAATAGGGGAATACAGTCCAAATGATCAACTTTAATAGATATACAATGAATACAGTCCAAATGATCAACTTTAATAGATATATACAGTAAAAATTATCAACTTCAATTGTTCTATACAGTCCAAATGGTCAACTTGAATATGTATATATATATATATATATATATATATATATATATATATATATATATATAGTCCAAATGACCAGCTTGAAGAGATATGTACACTCCAAATGATCACCTTGAATAGATATACCAATATACAGTCCAAATGATCAACCTGAATAGATATACCGGTATACAGTTTAAATCATCAACTTGAATAGAGTCCAAATGACCAGCTTGAATTGAGACGTGCAGTCCAAATGATCATCTTGAATAGGGATATACAGTCCAAATGATGAACTTTAATAGATATACAATGAATACAGTCCAAATGATCAACTTTAATAGATATATACAGTAAAAATTACCAACTTCAATTGTTATATACAGTCCAAATGATCAACTTGAACAGATATACCAGTATATAGTCCAAATGATTAACTTCAATAGATATACCGATATACAGTCCAAGTGATCAACGCGAATAGATATACCAGTATATAGTCCAAATGATTAACTTGAATACTGTATATTTTCGCGCCCTTAGATGAGAGAGCGATTTCAAAATGAAAGCGAAATATTCAATGTAAGATATACGTGATATCCATGGGACTATGGTGTTTCAGGGTGAATTAAAAACGTAGAAAAATGATTTCTGTCGTAAAAGGGCGATAATAACCAGGTATACTCTAGTTATATACAGTCCAAATGATAAACTTGGATTGTATATACAGTATAAGCAGAATTGTTTAGAAATCATTCAAAATTGGTATTATCAAAGATGTTGAGATTGCTAAAATTGAATATCGCTAACATTCCTCATCCGAGTAAGTGACATCTTATATATAAATGTATTATATTATATGATATACACAGCAAACCAGACATAAAAACAGATTCGAAGAGAATAGAATTAGTGAACTTTGTATATAGTAAACAGTGGTCTTTTATCTGATTGAATAAAATTTAATATAGTTACGATTTACTGTTCTGATGGTACTGATATGCTATAATCTATGCTCTGTAAATCAGTTACGATGTTTAGCCCAGCATAAATAAATTTCATTATTACATATATTTTTGCAATGTAAATAATCAATTCAAATCGACAATATAACATTATTATATTTCATTACAGTACTGGATGATATTTCATAAAATTTGCACCATTTTTATCAATAAAATTTGAGGAAGACGTTCCAAATAATAAACAAGATTTACTAGATGGTTCATATGTAAAGGAAATACAATGATCTCTATTTTCCGTACAGAACACTGCACATTCCACTTTACTTCGTAATTTATTCATCAGTGTGGGGGTTTGTTGTGGTTCCTTGTTCACGGCTTCCTCTCTATAATTTCTGAATGACATGTGCAAAAATTCATCCCCTAAATTAAAATTAAAACAAGAATTGTCAAGTCTTTGAATCATATTGTTGTTGTTGCTGTTAATTGTTGTATTGATGTTTAACGTCCCACTCAAGAATCTTTCACCCATAAATTAGACGTCACCAAATGCCGGTGAAGGGCTTCAAATCTTTGAATTATGTAATTCATATTTGAAAATCCGAGAACAATTTTTATATTGAAGTTTTAACATTTGACAGATTACAAATTGTAGCACATTTTTGTGTCAAGATATAGGTAAGTAAATTGGACATGGTTGTTATTAAGTATGTTATAAACACTATAATCCACTATGACGGGAGACTAATTCTCAAAATTGACATTTTATGTCTAGCTCGAGGTTGACAATATTCTTACCGTCAATGTCTTGAAGTGGCTGTGTCGTTGTTTGAGCTACCGATGGTAGGAGAGGGCACGAATCATCATCGTTCTCGAAGAATAAAAAGAAGTTTTAAATAATGATGAAATAAAAACAAATTATTGATAAAATGTATTTTTCATTTTTGGAAAATGTGACTTTTCGAACTACTTTTTTAAGTGATTATCTTGTATAAAATTCAAAGATTGGCGATGCTGCTCTAGGCTGAGACATATAACATTTGATTTGTTAATAAGAATAAACTACAATTTCTTTCAAACAATCAACGTTAATCATTATAAAGTGTGAGGACATCAAGTGGAAATTCTATGGCATATATATATATATATATATATATATATATATATATATATATATATATATATATATATATATATATATATATATATATATATATACATGTATCGAACCCTCTGGATAAGATATCAAATCACTTCAAAATTTCATATATATACAACAATTTGACATACTATCGAAAGGTCGAAGACATTTTTTCAGAATGTTTTTGACAAATCTCGGGGACATTCTTGTGAATTAAGAATACACTTACTGTCTCCTTATTGTACCCCAATGGTAATGCATAACACTCTGAATTTACGTATCCAAACAAGTACCCACCAAATGTTACGTCATCTGACTCGTGTTCAAATTTGTGGTAACCAGCAGAAACAGGTAAAACGGTCACGACGTAACTAGTATTTACTACCGGTAGCCATGTTGTATTGATGTTGGTTGACTTATCTGTCAGTCCATCTTTATATTGATAATCTATTATTAGTATCACAAAATTGTTGTAATACGCGTAACCACTTAAATCGTCTGTTATATTGCCATATGCATAAGTGGCATACGTTGACTGAAATTCGCAAACAGAAGGTACATAATACATTCCGGTGTTGCCCTTTGCATCCTGTACGAAATGTGCCACCTGTAATGGTTTGTTGGACACTATGTATACTATTTTATTCCTGAATGTTTTCATCAAGACATCTCCGGAATTCAAGAATGAGAATTCGTTACAGCCATCCACTGTATGCATACTTATGTGCGTGTCATGCTCCGTAGATACAAATTTTGCATAATGGGCAAGATTAAAATCTACATTTACTAAAATGAAAAATGTACCGAGTCTGTTTGAAGGCGGGACCTCATCAAAACTCGGGTCAACATAAGAACTGAACATTTTTGAACGTTCGTTACCAGAAAATACTGCTATGGGTTTTGAAGAAATTATCTGTGTCCCACTGAGATCTGCTCTCACTTTTACTTGAAAGCTTTGTAAATATTCTAAAGTAACTGTGAAGTTTTGACCACTTGTGTAGGACTCGCCAGCGATAGTAAATTGAAAAACCTCGTTGTTTGACAGTTTGATATTGACAACAGTGTCGTTTTCTTTAGCAACAATTCCAAATAAACAGTAGTATAGTTCTTCACAATATGTTATGATATAGTATTCAAAACCTAAAACGTCATCTGGTAAAGCTTGAAATCCGTCATTGTGATATATCTCTCTGTTGTAACAAATAACTTTAATGTCTCCAGAAGATATAATACGGATACCTTTGTTTTCAATTCCGCTACCCAGTAATTTAATGGCGCTATACATAGATACTCGTTTTGTTCCTTCGGGAGGTACGTAAATTTCTTGCGTACTCAATGCAGTTATGATTTGAACTGTAGCTACATCGTCGGTTGGATTAACCACTACAAAGTGTGTATCTTGTACGGAACTCACTGCAGTCTCTGTAAAAACTATCGTAAAATTTCTACCATTATCATCAATTCTATCATCAGTATCATCGCCATATGTACCTGTAATGTAAAAAGAAGCATTAAACAGTAGCATTGGAACCTCGCCTAAAGACCACCTCGCTTAGGAGAGCACCTCACATTTCAATGCATAAATTTTCAGTCTCTCTAATAAGTACAAAACTTCTCCTATGAGATCAACTTACTAATCAGACCATTTTGAGTTAGTCAGTTAGGTGGTCTTAATAGCGAGGTTCCACTGTAAATAGACAATGTAACATAACCCAGGAAATTATTCATTTAAATGTTGAATTAATAAAGAAAAAATTATGAATGATGTTTAAGAAATATATTGAGGTATATGTTTTAAGTGGATATTTAGTAGAATAGCGTTCTGTATTTCAAGTTCAAATGTACTAATAAGAATGTGACTTTACAAAGTATATTGAAGAAGTACAAAGATATTCAAATGGTCTCAACATGAAGAACAATTGCTAATTCCAATTGGGGTGGGACCAGGTGTCCGGAAGTATTCCGCGTTCCTTGTTAGCAGGAAAGTATCCCAGAATTAAAGAATTAAGTCCCCTGAACATTGTATGCGTTTAAACCATTACGGAGTAACTATCGTTTTATTTTTAAATTGGAGCTGAACTGATGAAGTCTAATTGTCAGATACTATAGTCTTCAGCAGTATTACTTTGGTATTATGTTTATAATATTTAAATGAATGTGGTATCTATAACATCTCGTCATGCATACTGGCATTTCGGGAGTCTATAAATCATTTTGTCATCTGCACATATGAATAAATCTGAACTGGGGGAATATTAAGTGGGATGTTACTAACAGGTAGCCGATATATTTAAATGTAGCATGATGAAGTATTATAAAGATCAAGCAATCAGAGAAAACTGTGTTTGATCCTATACCATGTCTCTCCGTTCATATCCTCATTGTAAACACGGACTCAATTAAATAAAAGTCGAGTAGTATAAAAATATATTCTTATGGATATTTTAGCGTTCGCATCGAAACAATTAAAATGATAACAACGCCATAATCAGTGCAGATGTCTAGTGGAGAGAAAAATAGAATGAAAATTAGATAAAGATTTTAAAATTAACATATAACAGACGTCAATGGTAAATCCAATGTATTACATGTATGCAGTTTCATTTTATTTCTGTGTAACATATATCTAATTAGTACAACACTGAACATTCTAAGCTTAAAACTGCAATGAACGAATGAGTATAATTAGCTGCTTGAAAAGATTCGGATGTTCGGAAGTTCGGATGAAATCTTTTTTAATCTGGCAATGCTCTATGTAGTGTTATATACCCTGTCAATTTTAACCTTTTTAATGTTAACCCTACAAGCCAATAGACTGGTCATAAACAATAAAAAGAGCATACCATTCAGATACTCAGGGATGAAAGGGTTAAAATATGCAGCCCAATGCACATAATTTGGCAGGGCCATGTAATCATCTGACTATCATAAGTATGATTCTACTGATTTCTGAGTTATGACAAGCGTCGTCACAAAAGCACGTTTAATTCCTCAATCATTATGACAACTCTTGACAACGTAATTTTGATATCGTTCTTCTTTATTATCTAAAATCTAAACTCGTCCAGGTCAATAATGAATACACAGGACTCCATCCCGCCAGGTTATATGAATTTTACTATATCTGGTGAACATATATAAAATAAATACCTATCCATGCTTTTATTGAAGTATAGAAAAGCATAAAACACAGTGAACATTGGACAGACACATACTATGAAACATCCAGAGGTGGAATCAGGTGTCATGGAGGATTTAACATTTCCTGCCCCCGTTAGTCAAGAGTCAAATCCAAATGAAGACAAATTAGGAATAATAAGTTATAGACGATTCAATAACAAATCAAATTGTGAAGCATGGTAATTGCAAACAAGTTCATTTTACCGACCGTATACTTTCCGAAATGTTGACCTCAAACGCGATTCCTCATAAATTATGCTTGTGACAACACCTTATCGATGAGAATTATGTATTGATTAAGTATTAAGTAAACAACATGCGTTTCAATAAGTATTTGAACAACAGCTTTGAAATACTTAGGTACAATATATTTGCTTTAAGAATATATTATGATTTAAATACATATTATAGTTCTACCATTGATTATGCAAATTATTTTGTAACCATGCAAAACTAAGATACAAGGTTTGAGTCATTCTTTAAATTATTTCAAATTCATGTCAAATTAATTGTGTATGACGTGAATAGGATTTATAGAATAATCCGTTCAAAATCTAAACAAACTGAATTAAAATTAATTAAAATTTAAAAGCAATCCACTGATAGCGAAATTGATTAATGAAGATTTCCCTTTCACATTCATTTATAAAAGCACAATTAAATATTTTGAATATTGAAATAATTTCCGGTAATATAAATCGAAGTTGTAATTGCAGATACACAACACCGACAATTTTATTCGCCTATGAGTTGCCAAGGAGAAGAATTAATTGAGTAGTAGACAATGTAAATTGTACGGCGAATGCAAAATGTTGTCATCAATCAGTCAATACAAGAGGTGAAAATACAGTTAAACCTCACCTAAAGACGACTTCACGTGGTAAACCCATCTCGCATTTTAGGCTGTAAATATAAATCAGTTGATTTAAGTTTTCTTTATACATACATATATAGTGGGACCTTGGTTAGGAGACCGCCTCGCATTTCAGACCACAAGTGTTTAGTCTCATGATAAATATTTAACAAATATAGAACCTCACTTTATAGACCACCTCAATAATCAAACCATTTTGAGTCAATCATTTAGGTGGTCTTAATCGTGGGGTTCCATTGTATTTAATAAGTACAGAACTTCATTTAAGAGACTACCTTAATAATCAGACTATTTTGAGTCAGTCAGTTAGGTGGTCTTAATCCTGGGGTTCCATTGTATTTACCACTTTCTCTTTAGAAAATACATATACATTGTAATGTGGCGCTCAACTGATGAAGTCTAATTGACAGAAACGATCGTTTTGAGCATTATAACTTTGGTGTGATGTTTAAAATATCTATATCCACTAGGTTGTTGCCACTGCTGGCGGACCGTTTGAGTCCCCGGGGTATACATAAACCTAGTACCTGGTATTTCGGTACCAGATAATAATTTGATACTAAAGTAATATTTGGCACTAATAACACCATTTAAACAAAAGTTTTCTAAAGCTAAGATAGTCATCTTTTTGTTACTCTTGGACGGATTTCAGCTATACTTTTAGATTTATTCTTTGACCTTTTATAATACCACTTTCTCTTTAGAAAATACATATACATTGTAAATTGGAGCTCAACTGATGAAGTTTTATTGACAGAAACGATCGTCTTGAGCATTATAACTTTGGTATTATGTTTAAAATATTTAATAAGTAGAGAACCTCATTTAAGAGACCACCTTGATATCAGACCACTTTGAGTTAGTCAGTTAGATGGTCTTAATCATGGGGTTCCATTGTATTTAATAAATACAGAACTTCATTTAAGAGACCACCTTAATAATCAGACTACTTTGAGTCAGTCAGTTAGATGGTTTTAAAAGCAAGGTTCTACTGTTTCTAAGTAGAAATCCTTATTAAAATACAACCTCGTTAATACAACCTCACCAGACTCTGAGTCAGTGAGTTGGTCGTAATAGCGAGGTTGTACTACTTGTATAGCAAATCATTTAAATGCAGGTTTATTTGTCATTAATAGTATTCTCATACATTAGAAATACAAACGTTATATTTCCAAAACAAATTTGTGAAATCGGAAATACAAATGGACGGTGACGCTCTTGGCACGTGATCCCACCTCTAGATACCCAGTGGTCCGTGTTTGTCCAAAATCACCAGTGTATCGTGTACATCCTAAAAGTTAATACTTTAGTGCCTGTGAGTTTTATATAATACACATAATACTAAGGTGATAGTTTAGTTAAATAAAGGACCAAAAACAAATGCTCAAGACGATCGTTTCTGTTAAGAATACGTCGACAGTTGAGCTTGAATTCAAAACAGTTATAGAGGTCCAAAACAAAAATTGGTATCATACAAGGCCAAAACATACTCTATTTTTTATGTATTCCTAATTCCGTCTAAGGTTAACCACTTTACAAAGATAACTCTTCAGTATTAGTAAACAGTCGTCTTTTTACAGTGGTTAATCTTAGACATAGCATCAAAATTATAACACTAGAAATACAAACATTATATTTAAAAACAAAATCGTGAAATCTTCAACAAAAATGGAAAGTGTTACTCTTGGCATGTCATCCCACCTCTAGATTTCCAGATGTCAAAAATCACCAAAATACATTAATCTTGAATTAAACTACTATATGTCTAATATACACATCAATCAATAGCTGTAGTCACATGACGTAGTAATATTGGACTAATTGTGCCGTATAAAGTCACGGAATCAATGACGATAAAAAAGCAAACATTATAACAATGAAATGTACATTTCCAGTACTGCGTTTCTTACAATCAATCGAGACTGTTGATTTAATTGCCATACACTGGCCTAAGATAATTAATATCATAGTTAGTATTATCAAAATTAGTACTAATTATGAACAATATTAAATAAAATGCAATAATAATTTAATGTTTTCTCCAGTGAATTCAAACAAATATTAATAAATTGAATTTTGACACCTACCATCATGCCATGCGTTACTTCACTGGGGTGAAGGGTGAGGATAATACTGGGAGGCAATTTCTTATATTATAGCTATATTAGATAAAATATTTCATTTGAATTACCAGCAGTCAACGTGTCAGCCCTCAATATAATATTGATATCATATTAATTATCACATTTGGTGGCAATCCGTTTATTAGCGATATCATTGTATTCCTGTGCTAGCAACGGGATTTAATTTATCGCTTCGGTTGCACAGAATGTGTGTAACAAACAGTTATTGGTCAGATTTGAATAGTAACAATATATTCAGTGCAAATTAATCCGTAACATATGAACACATTTTACGTTACAAGATTAATGTTTCATGGATGATAGCACAGAATATATATATATATATATATATATATATATATATATATATATATATATATATATATATATATATATATATATATATATATATATATATATATATATATATATATATATACAGCATACTTCATGTAATAAGTCAGAGCGAAAACGAGCGAGGGTTTATATATTTCAGGATATTGCACAAAAATGGTTATATCTTTAGAAATACTAATAACATGCGCAGTTTTGACAAACTGATACAATTCTCATGTCACCTTCTTAACAGAATATTTTAATGACCAATACAAATTATTGGCACTATTTCAGCAGATTATTAAAATTGTGAATAGCGTTTAGATGTCATTTTAAACATATACAAATGTTTACAATTAGAGGAAAAACATTTTCTCGGATTTTTAAATTCGATATATTACTTTTGCACCCGAAATACTTAATGTATCGATGAGGATTCATTCCTTACTTGCTTTTATTTGAGTTTGACTGTGTGACCCATCGACAGAGGATGCTTATTCCTCCATGGCACCAACTCCAGATCTTCAGGGGTTCTTGTTTGTCCAATGTTCACCATATATATATATATAGACAGGTGAGCATCTATCGTCGTAAAAGTACGTTTGATAAGTTTTCTATAAAACCCTTAAGACAGAATAATGTTAAGGATGATCAGCAATGAGTCAGTATGATAGTAGTCGTGTAACGCTGAACAACCTTCACAATATTTTAAAAAGTCCGCGTGTCACTTGGCCTTCAAGAGGTGACAAAACATTCAATAATTCGACTAAAACAAATCAAATTAACTATATAATTTATATAAGACTACAGCATAGACATGGTACTCACATTATTTTTAAAAGTCTTATCAGTTCTTTAAAGAATTGTTGTCCAAAGGCTACGACTTTAGCGCTTTTTCTCCACAGTCTTTATTAGTTTGTTTTGAAGTGTTTACGCAAAATTTAAACGCAAGAATTAAATTTACGAACATAGATTTTAGAGAGTGTGATAAATATCACATACAATTGTACAATATCAAATCTTGGATAATAAATGAAATTTCAACAAGTAGATCTATCAACTTTTTCACAACAAAAACAAATTCCCATTGTTCCTTTATTTTTATGTAAAAATGGTTCTATAGATTTGTAAAGATACAATTAGACACACGAACTATACATCCGATTACACGTAATATATTGTTAAGAGATACATTTTATCCCCTAAAATGTCTAGATAAGTAGAATTGTCTATATGCAAAATAGTTTATGAAAATGAATTAATATGTTTTATGTTTGGATATATCAAACGCGTGCGATTACCGGGTTAAAAGAAAAAATAATTATCTTCCGGTAATGAGTCCATTTCCTTCGTGTTTAAGTTGTATTAATTCATGTCATTTAACAATATTAAACTGGATCGATTTACCTCGGTTATACCAACAACATTCAGTAAACCATTTACAGGAAATTAACAACCCGGCTATACCACAAACGCGACGATTTTGGCTTTCCCATCATCAGTTTTTCACATTTAATTAGTTGTTTCACGAAATGACATGTAGCATTACCTATTCGATACTGGTTGTTGTGTGTCTGTACCAATTGTGACGAGTATTATTCCTCACTTATTTCATTTTAATTTAAATTTTTGACTGTGGAATCGTGGTGGGTGTGACCGGTTAACAGGGGATGCGTACTCCTCCATGCCGCCCGATTCCTCCTCTTGAAATGTCCAGAGAACCGTGATTTTCCAATATTCACCAGATTTCATTCATATATATATATATATATATATATATATATATATATATATATATATATATATATATATATATATATATATATATATATATATATAATACTTAGACATGTAACGACGAGAGCAGATTATATAGTATAGTATTTTAATTCTAACATCATTTAACAACAACAACAACAACAACTGTCATACATGCGGAGTTCCATTTCCTACATATGTTTAAGATACATATATCTGGATTTCAAATTATCTAACACAATTGTCTACAGAATTTCCAGTCAGTACCAAAGTCAGTTTTAAAGTTATGCCAATGTATTTCACATCAGTATTAAAGGTTCCATTTCATCGAAATTGATACATTTCCATCTTTTTTATATTGGAATATTTCTATCAGGTAAAATATCATCCATTCCATTACTGTACATTGCATCCCAAATAATGACGGACAGGTAGAAAAGCCTATATCGTCTAAAATTAAGAACTACATAAGCCTATGCACAGAACTGCGGGTATTTAGTTAGCTTTTTTAATTATTTGTTTTAATATCAGTGTTTGACACCACACTCAACTATATTTCAGTCATATCATGACCAGTCTTAATGGTAGAGAATAGAACCCGTATACAAAATGTATCTCAAGAAAGAACCCCGGCCTTCCTAAAGCAAACTGGCAAACCTTCACACAAATTCAGCTAAGATTCCAAAATTCTCGAACCAGTCCATGGAATCCCTAATTAACCCCTGAAACCATTTTAAGACTTACCCATTTATATTGATAGAAAAGTCCACTCTCATAATTCAGGGGTGTATAGGTCAAATACCTTTTTTTTACAATAGTTTGACTTGCAATACTAACTCAGTTACCTCTGTTTTTGTACTATCAATTGATATTGGTGAGTCTTAATTTGGTTGATGAGTGAAATTGATGTAGATATGTACAACTCATAAAGTAATTTCAAGAAAAGCTAGTTAACCAAAAAATAAGGTTATTTGCCTTACTATCTGATCGTCTGTGAAAAGCACCATTAAGGTTGTTGTCTAAAAATTTTAATGTATTAATTATAAAAAAAATAATCTAGTTATCTTGATATTTTTTTTTTTTTATTTATTTATTTACTTTTTTTGTTTGATTGTTTGGTTTTTTTATGGCGATCAGATATAAAAAATTATCTTCAATTTTATTAAACATACTAATGGATTACATAGTCGGCATTCTAACAGGTTGCAGTTACAATGTATAAAAAAAAAATTCATAAAAGTGGCCTTTTTCTCAGAATTTGATGAAATCCTTGAAATTCTATTTACTTCATTTTTCACTATAAGATATTTCCTTCAACTGACAACAAATATCATTCATCACTTTGTTTACAAAAAATAGCGATATAATAACAATTTCAGTCTTAGCCTCTTATCAATTCCATGCAGAGAAATGCTGCATAGTAGGATTTATTTATTTGTATTATCTAAAAGGCAATTATGTTAGGTACCAGGTAATATATAAAATATGTTATTGAAAAAAATAAATTACTGTTAGTCCGGTTTCGAAAGAGTTCTCGATCCAGAAAATAAAATTATTGCATAATGAAGTATGATAATTGTATAATGAAATGGGCATTCGAAATCGCGAAAATATCATCTCGCGAATAACTCTAGAAGTTATGTATCACGAAAATAAAGTCCCGCGAACATATCCGGATTTACAGTACTGATTTTACTATTATATGACAATAATCGAAAGGGCGACGTCGACTTTGATAATGATGATTTTTGTTTTCATGGAGCACCTTACAGTTAATATTTTCATATTTGTGTTTTAATATTTGCAGTTTTGTATATTTTGAAATTAATTTGAGAAACAAATATTCACGATATACTTACGAGAAAACTCACTTCCACACAAAGTAAGGCTCATAATAACAAAGATCCTGGTAGCTTCCATGATTTAATTTTCCCATTAAATGTTCTAGAGCAAGTGATTTCGATTTAAATCTGTTGTACAATCCGTAAGTCTGAAATATGAAATCCCGGAACTTGCGCATATTGCATTAGTCGTGAAAAACAAACAAAACTAATCGATACACCGCGAGGCGAGAAATGTATGTTCTGCAGTCGAATGGAAATGATGTAATCAAGTGAATCATTTTAGATTTATACAATTTAAACTTGTTAACTACATTTAAGAATTTCAGATTCTTTTTACGAAATATAGTTTCCGAGATCTAAATAAAAGAAACCTGCTGTTCTGCCTCACGCCAACAATCCCTGTCTTTGTTAAATATTATCTCAGTCACTAGGAGAATTTTTAGCCATGAGTCCACAAAACTATTATTAAGGTGTTCATGACACGGTGCCACTGAATGCAGTACACACTCGAGTATAACTATATATGCAAGTATAAATGGTGATAAATAATCTCATCTGAAATAAAAATCTTCAAACATTTCAAGAGAGTGTACATGCTGACGTTTTGGATAGCATGTTCAAGGTTATGTCTATGGAAATAAATAAATTTGATTCAATGATTTGATGCGAATGAAAACAAAATCATTATCATAATATATTTTGTGGTTATTTCAGTAACTACTATGTAGTCAAAATAATTAAATCCAAGTTGAATTTGAATATTTGATTGCACCAGGCCAAAGTGCGAGTGAAGAAACTTATGAGAAGGTATAAGAGGAGTGACTTGCTCATGCAGCCGTAAGTGTTTTGAGTGGTTGGAATGGCAATGTGCTTTAATTTACAGTTAATTGTAATGAGAGTATTACACCTTTGTTTCATATATATATATATATATATATATATATATTATATATATATATATATATATATATATATATATATATATATATATATATATATATATATATATATATAAAAACCTATATATAAAGTAAATAATAGTTATTAAATGTTTCATAAATAAAAAATGCTTATTAGAAACCAAGAGGTGATATCATGTGTCAGAGAATCGGACCTTATAGATAACTGTGGAATGTAAGATCGGGACTTATAGATAACTGTGGAATGTAAGATCGGACATGTAAATTTACTTTGAATTTTTGAATTTTGAATGTTGTTTTACACCACACTCAACAATTTTTCGGTTATATGGTGGCGGCCAGTTTTTATTGGTGAATGAGAGAGAACCCGGTTACAATGTACCCGGGAAGAGCCCACCGGCCTTCCGCATGTAAACTGGCAAACTTTCTCACAAAAATCAGCTTAGGTTCCAACGGTACTCGAACTGTAAATTTATCATATAATTTGTTTTCCACAATAGTATTGCATTTTATTAACATAAGTCGCGCTATGAAACTTATTTAACCCTTTCTTCTCTGAATATCTGAGTGGTATACTCTTTTCGATTTCGCCGATACAATATCTTATGTACCCACGTTACATGAAAATGTTTTTTTAAGTACAGAATTTATTTGCTCAGTTAATACATATCAGACGGACAAAGACACTGACGTAATTGTGTCTACGTGTGATATACGAGTATTATGTTGTTACGAGAGTCTCGGGTAGTGCATTGTTATTTTCCTATTGTTCATTCATTATACAGGAAATACTTTTATCAACTAAATTATTTTTGTATCCACTTTTCTGAGCTCAGCAAACGAACATTTCATACAGAAGTGATCAATTGCTGGCGGTGGTTTTGTAAAATAAGTAATCAAAGTACTGAAAGTACTGATACGATTGATGGCAATCGTAAGTTTTAATGAGGTATAATACACTCAGTATACCGAATACTTTTTAATTCGGTAAAATTAAGTTTTACAAAAAAAGTAACTAAAAATCGGGTCAGACATTTGGTCTAACGTGAGTACTGATGGCTTATTTATTATGCAACAAACTACATAGATCAGCGATATGATTATAAAATCTTGTACTTATAAACATCGTTTCATCGATATTAAATTTCTATGCGACAGGGCAGTATTATACCCTTAAGCTCTACAACGCGCAGTAGCCTTAAATCTCTAGGTCAATACGTGTACATGTAAAACATTTTCCCAACTTCAAAGACGCGAGTTTCTCATCAGTTAAGATCACGTGAATGAGGAATGACGCAACTTCTATGTCCAACTTCACAGACAGATAATGCCAATACACAGTAAGGGAAACTAGACCAAAACTCATTTGCATATTAATCGTGCGCAAGAATTGTTAACAGTCCAGTCTATCGCTTTTAATGTCAATTCTTGTACAAGAGTATAATGGTAAAAATAATTTAAAAGTAACATTCTAAAGAAAATTTATAATATCTTAAAATTCATAAAGGACGCCGAACTGATCTTTAATAGTATATATTTCCACAAGTCTTGTAGACCTATATTTTTCAGCGAATTGTTACTATATTTTCGTCATTTTAAAAAGCAAAAATATACGAATAACAGTGTGATTTTGAAATTTCAATCTTGAAGTTGAGTTTATGTTGCTGAAATGTACATACATGTGTAATTTTGCGTCAATACAATGTGTTATTAACCCAATACTGCAAAATGTGCTTTGACTTGTTCCCAATAAACAACTTAGCATAACAAAACTACGTTGATGTTCCATCAACTCGTAAAAATGCAGAAGTACCAATGACTAACAATTGTTCTTCATGTAGAGACCATTTTTATATCCATTTTGTCTTTTTCTCAAGGCCTTGGAGTTTCTATTATCCATTGGTACTTCTCCATTTTTAAACGTTATAATTTACATTGGAATTAATAATACTTGCTTACATATACGTTTTTTGTTGTTACCATAGCACTGTCACCCCTCCGAGGTCATTCACACGACAATTATTCAGTACCTTATACATACGGTCCCTGCAACAATGTATTTTAGTCGTAGAATCTGTCTAAACTAGTTTAACCATCATGTCAAACAGCAAAATTAAGTTTCCTTTGTTCGGAGTATTCCCTGAGTGTAATATTCATAATCATCCATTACGTTTTTATTTATTAAACGTGTCACTCCGGTACAATTATAAAGAAGTCTGTTAATTGAAGTGATTTGTTAGTTGATGTTAAAGCCAATGAGACATGCTTGTATTTAAATACTGTATGACCTACTTTATAATCTGCTGTGGTAACATTGTGTATAAGCGGAGTTCTATATAAAGTTTCTCGTAATAATTGTCACGAAGTACTGAAAAATACTATATACCTATTGTTCCGGAAATAAATGAAAATAATTTTGTTTTGTAAAATACATTACCATGTCAGTTTCATATTTGACTTTATGTATTTTTTTTTTGTTCTGCCAGGAGTTCTGGGAGAGTTGCATTATGTACTTTTCAAAATAGTACAAGTTCCATTAAGGCTATTAAACATATACTATGAAGTGCAGCTATCAAAATGTTCGTCCTCCACAGTCACGTGACTGTGGATGACATATAAACCGCCGTTACTTTCATTCCAAGCACCGTGCGATTGGCGAAACATCACTTACTATCTATGCATTAATGACTTTGTATTGTCCCGGAGCTTGAGACCTAACAACGTTTTACGTTAATTTGAGAATATTTAAAACTTGTCTGCCTAGCCAATCAGATTTCAGGATTAGCTTAAGATGAGTAAGATCTTAGGACCTGAATAATTCTGAAGGTTTATGGTACCATGCTCAGAACTCGAACATTCAATGTGTGATGTGGACGCTATATGTTCAAACAGCGCATTCAAACACTCTTGTAATGCTTATGTTTGTATTATGGGGGTTTAAAAACATTTCAAACATGAAGCTCCAAACTGTTCAAAATCAAACATTTTAAATTATCTTAAGTTTTCTAATGGACTTGGATTTTTTATTATCTATTGGTACTTCTTCACTTTTACTTTTACAAGAAAGCAAATAATCAGCAAATCAAAACAATAGCTAAGTTATAGTTACGATGACACCTTTAAGGTCAGAAGGCAACCATACATTTACTATTAATTATGGTGCATGTTATATATATATATATATATATATATATAATATATATATTATATATATATATATATATATATATACAATATATTAATATAATTAATAAAAATTATATATATAATAAAAACGTATATATATATTAATATAAATATATATATATATATATATATATATATTATTCAGATGTTCTTTCTGCCTTACTTAATGTTAAGCTATTGTTCTTTTATTATCAATAATTTACTGAAAGGAGAAGCCATGCATTTGGAATCATATATTGTTTCATATTTTAATTTTACAATCCAAATATGACCTCATATCATTAATAGGTCGAGGTAAATACACATTCATTAAATACGACATGAACCACTCTTAACTAAATCAACTTTAAAAAGTTGATGTTTGACAAATAAAACTGATTCCGATCTGACCTAGTAATCTGACCTAGCAGGGGACAGTTATAATTGGTATATGTCACTTTAGCTACGTGCGTCAAATCACACGTGGGAGTCCTTGGATGTTGAAATATTATGTTGAAATATCATCATTCATGATAACATATTAGATGTGTATCTAATGAAAATATATTCTTCATCCTGCAAATTTGTGCAGATGTTGAAAAGCTATTTAAAATGTCATATCCAAGTTAAGTCAATATGTATGTAGTATCAATAAACATTGTGAAACTGAAACATTTCCAGAAACAATTAATGTAAAACAAACTACAACAAACATTGCATAATGTTTAAGTTCAATACATTTAATTGTTTATCATACTATCAATAAATACAAAAACATCCATCCTTGTCACTGAAAATGATTACATATTGGCTTTTTGGTTCTATTTTAGAATTTGTAACGATTATCATCATCTCGGAATAATGCCTATGACGTAATAATGTAATATAAATTTTAATTAACCAGATACATATTGTTGACAGTGAAATATAATGAGGAAAAAATAACAAAGACCAAGCCTTGTTTATATGGCAAAATAATTATACATATGTATATTTACTTCTCAGCAACTTCCTGCTGTATAAAAGAGTAAAATTGCAATGCATTCATCTAGAATTTTGAATAATGTGAATAAAAGTAAATCAATCCAGTATCATTATTATTTTTTTTTTTTTGCTTCATCTATAAATATACCTGCAATGTTTATAAGCAAAATTTTAGATAAACAAAGACTTCTTAAGGTGCCTTCACATCCACAGATTTCTTTCACGAACCCTTATGTATACCACAAATTCTTTAAAACATACATTGCCCATGTGCCATTGATTCTACAACTGTTCCTATCCCGTTTGGGATTTGAAATTGTTCTTCATGTTGAGACTATTTACACTTCTAATTTGTCGTGTTCTAATGGACTTGAGTTTCGATTATCAATTGGTACTTCTTCATTTTTACTTTACGGAGGGTAAGGGATTGGTGCAACCAGTTTAAAATGCTTATGGATTCTTACAAGTTGTTTAAGAATTATTTACGAAATATTCATCTCGTGTCCGTGTCAACAATCGTAAGAAATTTTTGACGAGTCAAAAAAATTACCTTTCCTTCCATGGATCCCTACATGTGTCTACGAGTTGTGGTCAAATTATTTATGGATACAAGTGAGTTTATATGTACGAATGATTGAAACTGACTGAGATGGCAATCGATAAGAACTCATCAGAAAAATCTGTTTATGTGAAGGGATATAATGCTCTGGAGATATAAAATACATGGCATATTGTTTTGGTTTATCCGATTTCCTGTTTGCAATATTTTTGTTTTCGTTAAAGACCTTGACTTTATCGTCAAATTTGAACTGACTTTTTCGCTTATTTCCTTTACTGAATATAGACGATTTGTAACCTCTTCTGAGTTGCTAAATCAAATGTCTACAGTTGTGTCCATCAAGTTTCGTCATAACTATGTAAATTATCTTGAGGGATATTACTAAATGGGTGTCATTAGGGGCTACAAAGATGAATAGGATTTTCGTAAGTATTGGAGCAATGGGATGCATATAGTATTACTTAATATGTATGAATATGCAAATTTTGCTTTGCACTCTTCGTATTACAAAATTTGTTTTTACTGTGTAACTGAATTTGCACCAACGCCCAGGCAGGTGCAAATTTACTTTCATGAGCAATACTGATGTGATTAATTTGCATATGTGGAAAACTTGCAATATAAACACGAGTTTTAGAATGAGCAATTAACTGCATACTGTGTTATTAAAACTTAAGAGTGACTGAGAGAGGGGGAGGACGCCGCAGTTTCTAAAAAGTAGGATTAAGATTGAATGAGTTGACCTATAATGAAAGGTCCTACATCTTTTGGCAGACATTACCATTATGGCACCAAACTTCAATGGCACGCCAAACATTTGTGTGATTATCATGTCACAATCGAATTACGTCAAAAACACAGTTTGAGAGCAACGTGTCAGAAGTTTGGCGATAGGTCAATAGGCCATTTTCGAGATATTTTGTTATGCCACAATTCGTCATAATAGAGTGCGGTTTCATAGAGCAAAGTAGGGCATCATTATATTCCGGATAAGCAGTTTACCGCCTATATGATCAGGGATATTAGTATCATGAAGTAATAGGTGCCAGATTTGAAAATTAGGTTACAGGAAAGTGATGACACTTTGCATATTTACAAGAGGGATAATTGAACTAAGATTAAGTGAAATAAGATAATGCCGAATATTGTCTATGAAAATATTACATAACATGAATCGGCCTTGCCCAACTTTCAGATGATGTCAGGTAGTCTAAGGACAAACTATTGTGACAAAACTGAACGGAATCGGACAACTCGGAAATGGTCTATTAATGCATTTATTATAAAATGATCAATTCATAAGAAATTCGAAAGAATAATAAGACAAAACTAGTAAAATCAAGGTAATTCAATAATATAAGTAATGTATGACAGTATATGGCTTGACATTCTTAATATACACATGACATGATAAATTTGTATAAAAGTGTAAACACCTATAACGTGTACAAATATAATAATTGTGATCATCATCATCTATAATGCTTACAGGAACACATAACCAAACATCAAATTTACCAAAGTATTCATCTTCAGGATGTGTAAGATATACTTGTAATATACAAATCTGGTAAACACTGAGCAAACACGGAATTCTGGAAATCCAGAGATGGGATCACATGCCATGGAGGAAGTAAGCATTCCCAGTGATAAATACAATCCAGCATTGAAATGGTAAAAGCAAACTAAGTGACTTTTTTGGTGATTTTTTTATACATGTATATATCATATCATGATGTCTGTTTCTATGTCCTCAATGGTGTTTGTAGGGTGCAAGTAAGACAGTATCTAATACAAGTTAATTCCGGAGATTTTATCTTTATGTTTTGAAAAATGCTGGCCTCAAACCCATGATCAATCCTGCATCCATCACACCAGCCCCAGACTTACCTACACTCGTATATATACTCGTATATAGGTCGCAGTTTGTGACTAAATATATGTGTAGAAAATTTGCCATGCGACTTAAATGAATCTACTGGGTATAGGATTTCTTGGTCTTGAAATCTGAGGCCATACAGCATATGATGAAGAGACAGCCATCTAATACAACTGGAACATCTGACTTGTACACAGATACAAAAATAATAATAACTGGTTTTGTAATCAAGAAATTACAACTTTCAATATGCAAATTATAACTTGCTTTTCGCAACTTAGACAATTAGATAATTTGTGCAAACATCTGAAAAGACTGACAAGTCATGAGACAACAAAAATTGCTGGACAGTCAATGTTTAGCAGGGTAAAAAATATCTTATCCCTGCTACAGGATTATCACCACTATAAAATCAATATCAATCACTTATGCAGGTTATCTACCATTATTAATGACAACTACCATATATATTTGCATATATAAGTCGGAGTTTTCACTGTTAAAAAATCTTTCAAATGCTAGGGGCTCAACTTATAAGTGGGTCAAATGAAAATAAAACTGAAACAATTGTAAAAAAAAAAAAAAGTTTACTGAAATTCGTGTTTGGATCTGGTTTACATGAGTAAGCATTCTTGACGAACCGTGTCACTACAGATCTACTTTAACCTGGGATTTAACTTTGCATCAACTAATTATGTACATGTAACTGATTAAGACAACACTTCCATCTCTTGTCAAGAACTTTGCATAAAAAAGGGTATTTAATCCAAGCTGAGCGACTCAATACACAGGAAATGTGTTGGTACTCTTGCGTGTTTGTCTTTAAAGTCAAAACATTCTAACCACAGAGTTGTGACATGCAATAATTGTGCAGCTCGACGTGAATTTGCAATTAGCAAGAAATTAGAGTGCAAATGGAGAAAAAATAAAGATAAACTTCAGCAATGTTCAAAATTAACAAAGAAAATGCAACTCGTACAAAGTCCTTAAAGTAAAAGGGAGATGGATTTAAAAGAATGGATATTAGAATTAAGACAAAATGGATGCATTGTGATGAGGACTGCTATTTGTATCAGAGCATTGTCAATTGCAAAGAATAAAAAATACATGAATATTGATACATTTAAAGTTCAACAGGATGGTAGAGCCGATTTATGAATCAATGTAACTTGTCACTCTGTCAGCAGACTCATCGCACAAAAATTGCCCAAAGACGTTGAGGATAAGGTTGCAAGTTTTCACAAGTTTGTTATAGATGAAAAGCAGAAGGACAACTATAGTTTAATTAACATGAGTAACATGGATGAGACTCCAATGTTTTTCGATATGCCAGGGAATGCTACAGTGTGCATGAAAGGTCAAAGGATTGTTTAATTGAAGAAATGTGGTGCCAAGAAGCCACACTTTACTGTTGTTTTGACAAGTTTGGCTGATGGCTGCTCAAGGTAAAGGATTGGCAAGTGTGGGAAAATCGACCCAGTGGACTTCTAAAACGAAAGTCACTACCAGTGTTGGACATGTTTCACATGCATCTTATATTTTCAATTAAGACCAAACATATCAAGATGAACACCAACCAGGCAGTGATACCCTGGTACCACATCTATACTGAAACCATTTGTACACTATACTTGATCACCTCTCATGCATGGCAGAAAGGAACACACGCTACTGATTGTATGTAAAGTGGTGTGAACGAATGTAGCAAATACATTGTACTTTCATTATACTGAGGTTCAATAACAAAGGGAAATAACTCATTTCATGATTTTTTTTATATTATCTCCAGTGAGCTGTCTTTGTATATGTAATGACAAGGGAAATAATTCCTTCCCAGAAGTGTGTCTCTCTTCACTGCTGAGCTGTCTGTGTGTATACAATGACAAAGGGCAATAATTCCCATAAGTTTGTCTATGGTCACTGCTAAGCTGTTTCTGTGTGTATGTAATGACAAGGGGAAATAACTCCTTCCCAGAAGCTTGTCTATCATCACTGCAATAACAAATAGAAACTAGAATTCGTATCGAATACGAATACGATGGGCTTTCCAGAACGATTTGAATTCAAAAAGAAACCAATTTTGTTTTGTTGAGAAATGAAATATCTCAAGATTTTTAACAAAGACTTATTTAATGAAATTAACATGACATTTAGATAGTTGGAAAGTGGAGGAGCTTCGTTTTATTTCAGTGAAGTATATATTATCAGCGTTATATAAAGCTTAACAAGTGTTATTCATCGCTGATATGAATAGAAGACTTTTTATACAATAAAATACAGAAATGTTTCGCTGAGGTGATAAATGCGAAATCCGAAACATCTTGGTACAAAATGGATGTAGGGACGAAACACCCCTTTGATTAACGATGCCTTTTAACTCCTATTTATTGTTTTCCGAAATCATAATCATATGTCTGGCATAAATGATAAAACTACCAAACTCTCTCTCTCTCTCTCTCTCTCTCTCTCTCTCTCTGCGTATGAATTTGAGGCGAAACAGATTAAAAAGCCGTTTCACGGCCGATATTTGTTTTCCGTATGCGTGAATAATAATAATTAAAAAAATCGATAATCACTTTTGTGTATAGGGCCGTATGTGTTTTTTACTCTAAGCCCGTCACATTTGTCTACCCGCTCTATACATATCGGTTTGGTTCTCGGGGAGGGCTAGCCTCTATACTTAGTAAACATTAGTACTGTCTGCCCGTCAGTCCGTTTGTTCATGTCGGAAACAATTCTTAATGAGTATATATTTGCGTGTTTTTCGGTCTGTGACTAATTCTTCTTTCTATTAATTCTACGCATTTTCTTTAAAATAGTTTTACACATTTTTCTTTATTACAAAACTTTTACTGTTTATTTTAGCATTCAAGGGCATACACCCCTTTCGCCCTCATAAATCCGCTACTGCTCTCTCTCTCTCTCTCTCTCTCTCTCTCTCTGTGTCTGCGTATGAATTTGAGGCGAACAGATAAAAAGCCGTTTCACGGCCGATATTTGTTTTCCGTATGCGTGAATAATAATAATTAAAAAAATCGATAATCTCTTTTGTGTATAGGGGCGTATGTGTTTTTACTATAAGCCCATCACATTGTCTTACCGCTCTAAATACATATCGGTTTGGTTCTCGGGGAGGGCTAGCCTCTATACTTAGTAAGCATTAGTACTGTCTACCCGTCAGTCCGAATTGTAAATATATGTTTGTTTGTTCATGTCGGAAACAATTCTTAATGAGTATATTTGCGTGTTTTTTCGGTCTGTGTGTCTGTCAATGTGTCTGTCCGTTACTCAGTCCGCTTGTCTCTGTGTCTTCATATGTAAATTATGTATTGTATGTGTCTCTGTCTTCATTTGTAAATTATGTTTGTTTGTTTGTGTCGGGGAAAATTCGGTACTATTTATAGTCCTATAAATGTGTGCGTGCGTTTATTATTTTTCCGTAAGTGTGTCTGTCTTTTAGTCAGTGTATAAAATTGATTAAATTGAAAGTTTATGTATATTTTCTTTGCATAATTCCCGACATAGCTGTTATAAATATTTAATACTATACTATTTTTGTTTGTTTATTAAAAAAAGAAAATTTCTACTACGAGTTTTTTGAGACGGTCCCTCTACTTTTGAAATTCGGAAACCCGTAGATATATTTTACTGCATCCAAACACATCAACATGCTTAATGGGGATTAGCTCCTTGGCTCCTGGGTCTATGCGTAGGGAACTTTTGCTCGATTAAATTGAAAGTTTATGTATATTTTCTTTGCATAATTCCCGACATAGCTGTTATAATATTTCCCTATACTATTTTTGTTTGTTTATTAAAAAAAAAGAAAATTACTACTACGAGTTTTTGAGACGATCCCTCTCTACTTTTGAAATTCGGAAACCCGTAGATATATTTTTACTGCATCCAAACCACATCAACATGCTTAATGGGGATAGCTCCTTGGCTCCTGGGTCTATGCGTAGGGAACTTTTGCTCGATTAAATTCAAACTTTATGTATATTTTCTTTGCATAATTCCCGACATAGCTGTTATAATATTTCCTATACTATTTTTGTTTGTTTATTAAAAAAAGAAAATTACTACTATGAGTTTTTGAGACGGTCCCTCTACTTTTGAAATTCGGAAACCCCGTAGATATATTTTACTGCATCCAAACACATCAACATGCTTAATAGGGATAGCTCCTTGGCTCCTGGGTCTATGCGTAGGGAATTTTGCTCGATTAAAATTGAAACTTTATGTATATTTTCTACACCACACACGCGCGCGCGGGCAGTGGGGGGCTAAACCGACTTTAAGCCCCAATTTTCAACATCTATGCCGATTTTTGCAAAAAAAGTGGGGGGGCTAAGCCCCCCCCCTAGGCCCGCCCCCGGCTCCGACGCCTATGTACCCCCACCCCAACTTTTTTGACGAAAGGTAGCACTTAAACTTAAAGATAAATTCACTTTTCAAAACTTCTTAACCAGACAGACAGACGGACAGACAGACGGACAGCAAACGGACAGACAGACGGACAATGTGATTCCTATATACCCCCAAATCTGTTTGCAGGGTATATAACAATGTTAGAACAGATGTAATTAAAATGAGAGGAAATAATTCCAACTAAATATATGATGATAACTAATGGCAATATAACACGAATGGGTGTCCATACACTGAGTTTTTGAGACGGTCCCTCTACGACAACTTTTAAGGATTAAGGTTTTAAGAAACAACTTTAACGTTTTATATGATAAATTCAGAAATACTTTCATGTTACTGTTTTTATTGTTCGAAAAAGACGAGTTTTCTCTGTCCTATATGTACTCTAACACACTATACACGAATTCTAATTGGGACTCGTTAATTATTTTTTGAACCAACATGTGCCGAAGATTCAGTAACTAATTCTGTAAAATATCTTAGTTTAATTCCCTACAGGAATCTCATTACATATAGTTATCCAAAGAGTTTTAGTACACGAGATATTAAATAAAGAAAAATACTACATTTAACATAACAGAGTTTCCGCCCGACGAGTCTTGTTCAATCGTATACGGTTTTTATTGATAATTTAGACCTGACTCAGCCAAATTTCAGTATTCTTACCAGTTTATACAAATCCTTAATTTTTGAAAGTGTGTTGTCTTTACGAAAACTTTTTGATCGATTGATATGATGAACCCGTCACTTTCTCTATCAGTTGGTAAAAAATTTGACGTTTTGCGTCAAACGTTATGACGTAATTACAGAAAAACAAAAATTGGGTTCGGATGATGTCAAAAAAGTTGTCCCCTTTATTTTTTTTCAAAAACATTCCAAAAACTATACAGCGATGCACGTTTGCTTTGTCAATCGTTACTGAGAGTTTCAAATGAACTGATTCAAAATGATCAATTTGAATTGAAGTATTTTAAATGTTTTCATAATAACTAAGTATTGCGTAACATGTGATACGAAAAATTCGAAATTCGAAAGAAGAGTGCACGAGATATGTGCTAAAGGACCGAAAAAAGCGCATTTTGGGTCAGAATTCTAAAGTACCAAATAGAAAATTCAGTCTGACACATTACAGAGATAAAAGACGTACTTTCTCAACGTTATTGTGTGAAAAAGAATTCAAAACGTTCGAAAAAAAAACGTTCAAAAAACGTCGGATTTGAAAATTTACGTCAACGTCAAAATTTGACGTAGGAAAAAAATAAGACATTTTTTCAACACAAAACGTGACAAAAATGCCCAAAAATGAACTTTGTTTTTCGAAATTCGGACGAAGTAAAAAATTCGTGATTTTCGGCGAATTTTCAATGCGAATATCTCGGAACCCTTAAGAGATATGCAAAAAATGAAGTCGACCATGCATCCTCGTCTCAGTGAGGAGAATCTAAATCTCAATGCACAACGAAATCGCACGAATAATTTCTGCAAATTGAGACCTCATGATAAAATCACGAAGACAGGGCGGGCCCCTATAGGGCCCAACATGGCTGACCCAAAAAGTTCGCAGCACATCCTCGGAAGAAAACGAATAAGAACACGTATAGAAAGTTTGAGTGAAACGTACCAATTTTGTTAAATCGTGGTGACAGGAAAAATAATAATAATAATAATAATAATAAGAATAAACACGACAATAACAATAGGGTTTTCCACTAGTAGTGGAAAGCCCTAATAACTCATTTCATGACTTTTTTTATATCATCTCCAATGAGCTGCTTTTGTATATGTAACGACAAGGGAAATAACTCATTCCCAGAAGTGTGTCTCTCTTCACTGCTGAGGTGTCTGTGTGTATACAATGACAAATAGCAATAATTCCCATAAGTTTGTCTATGGTCACCGCTGAGCTGTTTCTGTGTGTATGTAATGACAAGGGGAAATAACTCCTTCCTAGAAACTTGTCTATCATCACTGCTGAGCAGTCTATTCTACACAAATCATGTTGATTTTGTCAGTACTTTTGCCTCACCCTGTGACATCCGAGTCATCTTTTCTTTTAGACATCAATGATAAAGAATTTGACTGTGAAGGAATAGTTTCTCAATATTCTCTACTTCACTATAAATTTTTTCTTTAATCGGCTCATTTTGACTGGTCTAAGATAAGGATTATCAATCAAGTCAGATTCTGAACTATCTACACCACCACAAGTTGTCTCCCCTTCTTTGCCAGCATTTCCTTCACCTTCACTCACATCTCGTTTTCTCTTTTTAACTGTTGAAACTTCTTCAACCGGTTCCTGAGCATCAAGATCTTGATCTTTCGGCAACAAAGCATTAAGGTATGGTAATGGTGAAGATTTAGCTGCAATTACTGAAAAGAAAAAACAAGACTTATTTTGATCGAGAAATAGGTCAAATGACATTAACGTCCCACTCGAGAAATTTCACTCATATGGGACGTACCAAATGCCGGGTGAAGGGCTTCAAATTTTGGCCTATGCTACTTAACGGCCATTGTCCAGTAGGGTTTTTAAAAAACTACCTACTGTGACAGGGACCTCCAGCTTATTGTCTCATCCCGAAAGAGGAAATTGTCGCCGGCGGGACTCGAACTCACGACCTCACTTACAGAGTCGAGAAACATGACTGAGCCATCCGGCTCCTTTTTGATCGAGAAATAGGTCAAATGACATTAAATAGCTCACAAGGTCAGGGTACCATATGAAAGGGCTGATAATAACAAAATGTCCAAGTTTTTACAAAAACTATTGCTATCATTTAGGATATCCCTTATTCAACCGTTAGAGAAATTTAACATTACTTACATGGAAACATGCTGGTATCATCCTTCAATAAAGATTGTGTTTCTCCTGTTTTGGCTATGAACCTTGTCAAAGCTCTTTCTACATCTCGTTTCTGTGAAGCAGCTTTCTCTCTGATGATTTGGTATTCATTAACAGGTGCTTTCTGTGTCTAAAAAACAGAAAGTATTGAAACAAGTGAAAGCAATCTATGGTCATAAGATGTGGGTGTCATAGTCTAAAATCAGAATGTATAAAGTGATGTGTGTGTGTGTGTGTGTGTGTGTGTGAAACAGAAAGTATAAAGTAATCTATAACATGCAGGGACATGTGTTTCAATATCTTTGTCTAAAAACAAAAAGTATGATCCGTTTGTTTGTTTGGTTATTGTTGTTTAACGTCCCACTCAAGAATCTTTCACCCATATGGAAACGTCATCAAATGCTGGTGAAGGGCTTCAAATTTTGGCCTATGCTCGGCACTTACTGCCATTGCACATTGAGGGCTCTTTAACGTGCTGACACCTACTGTCTCATCCGTAGGACATGAAACCAACCTTCCGCCGACTGGACTCGAACTCAAAACCTCACGATCAAGAATTGAGCGCGCTACCGACTGAGCCATGTCAGCTCAGTATGATCCATATTCTGGTATGTGTGTATATAAGTGTGTGTAGGTGTGTGTGTGTGTGTGTGTGTGTGTGTGGGTGTGTGTGTGTGTAGATGTGTGTGTGTGTGTGTGTGTGTGTGTGTGTGTAGGTGTGTGTGTGTGCATTTTTGTGAGTGTGTGTGTGTGTTTTTGTGAGTGTGTGTAGGTGTGTGTGTGTGCATGCATGCATGTGTGGATGTGTAGTACATATGTTTATGTATGTGTTGCTGTTTGCAGATTTGAAATATACATATAAAGACAAAATGATAGTTTTCAGTTATATGGTGGCAGACAATTTTGAATGGTGGAGAAGAAACCCTGCTTACAATGTACCAGGGAAAAGATCACTGCCTTTTGCATGTAAACTGGCAAACTTTTTCACAAAATGAGCTTAGGTTCAAGCAGGTCCTGAACCTGCACTGACTTTGAGTTGAGAGATTTCATGCTTTAAGCATGATAATCTAACCACTCAGCCACAGAGGCCCCTAAAAATTTGTAAGAGAGTTATCTCTCCTGTATGATTACAAAATCCAATCTCATGTATCTCTCCAAAATATTGTAACTTCAGCAATTATGAACCAAATTTATGAACAAATGAACAAATATTTAACCCACAATCAATTACAAAACACAGGTGGGACTTACCTGAGTTCTAATATATGTATGGGAGTCTGGAAATGCAGGTAAATGTTCAGGTATATGTGACAGGTGTTGAGGCTTCTCTCCTGTTTGTAGAGTTTTCAGGACAGGTGGTGCTGTGCTGTGGGATGCTAGAAATGGAATACATGTAATATTTAAAGCTAACAACATTGTAATTGCTCATCCTGTGTCGTGGACTCTCTGCTTTTACATTGTATACAAGTGTTATACATTAGAATTTGGCATGAGAGACCACTGTCATGAAAGACCGCCTGTCTTTTGAGGCCACATTATGAAAACTAGTCAGTTAAAATTTTCCGTAAATAAAACCACATTTGAGAGACAACCGGTAAGAGACCACAATTCAATGGCAGAGAGTGGTCATTTCACATCATGGTAAAACCATCGTCCGGAATCGCTATGCTCTTTCCTACCAGTGGTATCATGCGACCAAAATCTCTCGTACATATTTTTATAATTCATGAAGCCTCAGCTAATATGAGTAAACGGTGCTCGCATTAGTCAACCAATCAGATCGAGGCTTTTAAATAATTTCAGAATATTATTAAATCCACAGACTATGCGATGATAACTTCCGTTGCTGATCAAAACTACTGTAATTGGATAAATTGGACAACACCTACACCTTATGAATATTTATTAGCTATGAGAGATTTAGGTGGCATGGGACCATGGGTAGGAAAGAGCATAGGGATTCTGGACTGTGGTTTTATGACGATGTGTTTCTCAAGGCAGGCCCCACTGTATAACTGGTAAATAATCCTAAATGTGACTTCTTACATCATTTTATTTTTGTGAAGATGAGCAATGGTTAACATGAGATTTAGTATTTATAAGAAACTTCTCAGAAAAAAATTAACAACAAAGAAATATCAAATATGTAGAAAATGTATCTTTTTTTATTAGAATCCTATCATAAATCAGTGCTTGACCTAACAGTACATTAGAACAGTGGCACATGGAATAAAACTTTTGCTCATACCAGTAATTACTAGACAAACACAATTTGAAAACTTTCAAAAAAAATATTTCAAGTATAATTTATCATGTAATCTTTAAGCAATATTATAAAACAGATAAATAATTTTTGACCATCCAAGGGTATTCATTGGAAGTCAGCAAAACATTAAAAAAAATATCTGTTACTTTAGATACATAGAGTGTCATTTCAAATATAGAGAAAATTGTTGTTCTTTTTTTATTCTTTTTTTTTCTCTTCTTGTTCTCAAATACAGAAAACACCAATATTAAGGCCATGTAAAAAATATTCTGGTTCTCAGACACCTGGCCTTCCAAAATGGGCAAGGTAGGTAGGTATTTTATTTTTATTTATTATTTCCAAATTGTTGTTTATACACCTTGAAGGAAAGAAAACAAGACATTATGTAACCCAAAAAAATTTCATTTATTGAGACCTTTAATAAACTGTAACAAAAAGTTGTGTGATTGTCTTGTTCACTTGGTTTTAAAACTGAAATATCGTAATTGAGTGTCTATGTTTCTGAAGGACTTTCTTCTGTCTATCACTCATCGAATACAGACAAACAGAACGTTTCAACACTCACATTGTTTTTTTTCTGGCACAACAGTCCACGTTTTTAATGTTTTTCTTCGTCCAAATGTTACTTTTACCCCTATGAGCAATGACGAAGATTTGAGGTATCCTCAGACACCATTTTATAACTTTGTTGATAGTAAATCAGAGTCACGAAAGTGCTTGTAATTGTTGTATGGTGGGAAATTCAAACTTTACTTTTCAGAGAAAAATATCATGCAGCAGTGATTTTTTTTTTAAAGAAATGTGAAATGTGAATAAAATGTTTCATAAGCAATTTTTTTGTGCACAATGGTGTCTGAGAACCAGGAGTATTTTTATACTTGGCCTAATCACTCTTTCCTTCATAACAATATAATAGACTTGTATGCTGTAAACTATGGTCAAACTCCACAATACAGATTATCAAGCTTTCTGATCTTTATATCTAAACTGAAACAGTTAAAAATAATTTAAAAGCATTTTTTAGTTTTTCTAATATTTAATGTTAAACACAGATGATCAAAGATTATAGAGCTCACCTCATACTATTATATTTTACATTCCCCCTCCCAATTAACCGGACCTCAACCAATCATCTTAGCCACAGCACTTGAAATTAAACAGACTATGTCAAAAACAGGGTCAATTTTTTGGCCAAAAAAAATACAGGACGAATCCAGCATTTGAAGCATACATACAACATGTACTATGAATCATAGTACATTTTTGTTGTGCATGTTTAGTTGATATACATGTATGAGCACTAGAAGTAGGTCAACCCCTATCTCAACCGATAATTTTAACAAGAGACTGACGCTGACACCAGAGCAAAAGAATAACTCTTTCATGTTAACTTACGTGGTAAAAATACAGATTTGTTAGCTCTTTTGGCATGTGCCGGGATTTTCTCTATGTTCTGGCCTGAAAGACAAATATTCATATTTAGCTTTTGATGAGTTTGAAATTAAATTAATACATGTGCATTTGAAGAATACATGGATAGAAAGGTTAAATTACATAGATAAAAACAACATACAGGTGTATTTTTTTAATTATCTCCCTTGAACAATCAACTAGCACAGATGCATGTAAAAACAATATATCATATTTGACCTAATAAGTACCCAGGACGTAAAAGGAAATAGGGAAATGGGTTGGGGTTTGTTGGGACCAATTAATAGTCAAATTGCCATAAAACAGTTAATTTTTTTCATGTCACGGTGGTAATGTTGTTGTAGTTATTACCAAGGACACCTATCAACATTCTTCTGTTGCTGTGCAGTTGGGCAAGCCATAAACTGTTACTTAGTAACTTACATTTTTCCAATCCACATCTCCTTGTCAACCAGCTAGAAAAGATACTCAATCATGTTTAGAAAAGATGAGTGAATCTAAACTACAGGAGAAGGGTGCTCATACTTACCTGTATAGGGATATGGGCACTAACTTGGTCAAATACAGTACAGGTGTATTTTATGATTATCTCCCTTAAACAAATATACATATACTCTAAGGTTGCATGTAGTACATGTAATACTGACCATTCTTTAGTTTTTAGAATTTATCTTCATCTAAAACTAAACTCAGCTGTATCAAAAGTCGTCAGTTTCATGTTCAATTTACATGTACTTATATACATTTTACTGACAAACCTCACAATATTCATTTGTTACAAATGCTTTTCGAATCTAATACACATATATCCATTATAATAAATATTTATAATTAAAATTCGGGGGTGGTTGTATAAACAAGACAAATACATGTTTGATTACAGTTATACAAAAATAATAATATAAATAACCCTACAGTGGAAAGATATAAAGTCTGGCTGAGTAGTGTACATGACAATGGGCAAATTACTGAAAAATTAATAATTGATATAATAACACATGTACAATTAATGTGTATAAATCTTATGCACTTATAATATACATGCCATTAAAACATCTTTATAAACATATAAATGAGAAGTATACCCATTTCAATCAGAGCCATAAACACATCTGTCATCATTCCCTGTCTTCTCCCTGCCAATTCTGCAAAGGCCTGAGAACTTTTTCCCAACTCTCCAAGGACTAAAAGAGAATGTGACAGTGCAAAGTATTGTTGATACATGTATGAAGATCAATTATTATTACAAGGCTGTTTTGGGTTTTTTTGTTGTTTTTTTTGTAGCAAGTTCCAAATTAATTTTTGTGGGAAATTTGAACAGTGATTTGATACTGTGTTTACAACTGTCATTATAATTATTACAGGAGCTTCCGAGCATCTGGGTATCTCTCGAAGCGTTACTAGTAACAGGCACATCCGGGTGAAATTTATCCTGACAGCAGGCTTACCGAATGAGATACTGACATAATATAAATGTAGATGAATTTTTCAGACAGTAATGACATGGTTTTATCTATTTTACTTAGTTGGATCGCTTTTTCATGATTTGTATTTCAACATATCTATCTTGAATAATAAAACAAAGTGCAAATTAAATTTAAGCAAATAGTACATGTAACTGTTAAAATAGATCTACGTGGTTTTTCACTCAAGACATTTTTTCACTGAATTTTTTAAACTGCAGAATTACCATGTATACTGTTTACATAAGAAATTATTAAAACAAAAATTAATACATGTATGACTAAACATATATCTGTATGTAATCCTCAAAGATTTGAAAAGGGCTATCACAGTAAATCTAAATCTGTAAGCATCTTAGCATATTAACTTCACCCGACAGACTCCCTACTTTGAATATATATTCCTTATGAGTGGAATGCTAAAAAAGTAAAATTCCCAAAACTCTGATAGATACTGATAACCTTTTCTGTTACAGTTGATTAAGCCTAATTTCAGCAATGTTTATTTGAAGAAAAAATCATATACCGCTAATAGTTTACCTGATTAGAAAGTGTTTTCAAAATCAATTGGATATGCACTTAAATATGAAAATTTAGGAAATTATAAAGTTTTAATTTCATAATTTTCCTTTTTAATATTCTGTAAATTACATGTGATTTTGGGTTATGATTATCATAATTCGCCTATGTCATCATTAATACTTGTAACAAATAATCAACCATTTATCAACCGCGCAAAAAAAATTAAAAATAAATATAATCAGCGATATAAAATGCCTGTAGACTTTACATATCGCTGATTTAATCAATTATCAACAATAGGTCTATAAAAAGAAAGTCAACTTTCAATTTATAACCTTTTCCTTTTCATAATTTCAGTAAGACTTATTTTAGTCTATTTTATTTTAGCAATTATGTGCGATCAGACATAGATCTACAGTCTACATTTTAAACAATGAATATTTTCTAAATCATCTTTAAATACTTTTTTAGGAAATGAACAACAGTCTTTTTCATGTAGATCATCGATAAAGACAACTCAGTATTCAGACTGTGGTGATTTTCACTGACCTCCATCCAGTTGAGATAAAGGGTGATGAGATAAGAGAAACCAACGAGCATCGGCTTACAGTATTGTACGACGGCTTGGTGTTATACACAATCCCATAATTAAAACATTAAATACTTATTACTATCAATGCAAATGGGAGTAGAATATTACAATTCTTGTGGATGAAAATCTGTGTTTTCTGACATTTCCACAGGTTTAGGTCCCATCACAATCCATTGAAAATTACAAATAAGGCGAATCATAAAACATTTAAGTTTTATATTAAAATTAAAATAAGTTTTATATTTCAAATATAGAATTACATTTCAAATAGATTAATGTTTTAGATTCTGTGATATAACGGTGAAATATGTAATAATATGTAACAAGGTTTGTCACTGCAGTAGCAGAAGTCGTACATGTATGTAATCTACATGTAAGTAACCATCAATAGCTTCACCCCAGTAGTAATCAGTGATGTCACGCCAGATGTCCCTATTGTAGATAAATGTCTAAAGTATTTACAAAAATGAGTTAACCTATGGTATCATATGGTGAAGGTACAAGTATATCTTAGTTTGAAACTTTTCTACCCCCTTCCTACTTTCAAATTTTCAAGTGGATCAGGTGTTGTGCTTGTTTTGTGACATGATACAGATAAACTTCAGATGAATACTTATTCAAGGAGCTGTGTTCGCTTACAAGATTTAGGAGTGCCTGAAAGTATTGAAACAGGTGCTTGTGACCTTTCGTCTTTCACTAGATCTTACCGCAGACGGATCAAATCGCAACCGTCACAAAGGCCTATATAATGGGCAACAAAATCACAGCTCTTAATCAGAGATAATTAATTAATTTTGATGTCACTTTATCATCAATCATCCCGTAGATCTGATAAATAAATCAAGTTATATGCTATTGTATGTCTTACAACTCTGTAGCATTTCTGTCAGGCTCTCTAGCGCAGAATCCTCGGCTTTCTCAAATCCGATCTCAGATGACAATGCACTCACTGCTACCTTAAGAGCTTTTCTGCACGAAGCTGCACGGCCATCTGATTCTAATGCCATATTGTACTAAATCAATTTATGTTATTATTCTCTATTTACATTTTAAAACAGAAAATACTGCATTGGAAATAACTTTGTTTCATAGATTCCATGGGCGCAGACATCTTGGATACATCGCCATCTGACCTGTTAATCGGCAAACGCTGATAAGGGAAGATAACTCATTAATGTGTCACTATGTTTTCAACACAAAATTGAAAAAAAAATACTGTATCGTATGTCAGTAAAGGGCGCAGTAGAGAATTTATACATCTAGGGAGAACATTACTAGAGTCTACATGAAAGTATTTTACTTCAACCGATGTGTCATTTATATCAGTTGCTCATTTTGACTCAGATTCACACAGAGATCGCTAATTTTTTAAAGGCCGAACACATACTGAAAAAAACTGGGTTTTTTTATTAAAAGTTTCAAACATTTTATGTTTTATATACATGGAATGTTCTTAAAAATCCTGGGTTGAAAAAAAAATTGTTATAGGCTAAATCAATGTCGCAATTAATTAAAAGTAATAGCAGCGACATATTAGCTTTATATACCGCTATTAATAGAATGTGGCCAAGTTAATATTGCACTTATTCATAGATGGAAGTACGTGACATGTAATTACCAATCATTATTCATCCGCGTATTTCATTAAATCTAGGCAATATATGCATGATGTGTTATACATTTCTACTGTGATATATCTTTCAAGATTTGGTCTCATCACGTTACATTACATTTCTATAAACTAGCTCATTCACATATGTTCAGCTGAGCATTTTGTTTATGTAATTACTTAAGGAGTTACAACAATACAAGTCACAAAATGACTTCAACACGACAGCTGTTTTCATCTTCTGCATCGTCGGAAATATTTTCAAATAATTCAATGAATGATATCCATTAGATTATTCGAAATAAAATATTGAATACAATTTTATGAAAGTCTGTGTGTATAATTACAATGAAAAATATTGAATACAATTTTATGAAAGTCTGTGTGTGTAATTACAATGAAAATTTATGAAAGTCTGTGTGTGTAATTACAATGAAAAATATTGAATACAATTTTATGAAAGTCTGTGTGTGTAATTACAATGAAAAATATTGAATACAATTTTATGAAAGTCTGTGTGTGTAATTACAATGCAAAATATTGAATACAATTTTATGAAAGTCTGTGCGTGTAATTACAATGCAAAATTATGAAAGTCTGTGTGTGTAATTACAATGAAAAATATTGAATACAATTTTATGAAAGTCTGTGTGTGTAATTACAATGAAAAATTATGAAAGTCTGTGTATGTAATTACAATGCAAAATTATGAAAGTCTGTGTGTGTAATTACAATGAAAAATATTGAATACAATTTTATGAAAGTGTGTGTGTGTGTGTAATTTCAATACACAACTCAAGTCAAATATATAAATATATAAAATTCGAAGATAATGAAGAGGATAACTAACACAAGCAATGGTCATTTGATTTCCAAATCTAGGAATCACATCTGTACAGTTGCAGTTGATCACTGAGGCTTTTGAAGTTTTCGATTTACTCTTTATTAATTTGCTTTGACACCCTGAGATTTTCCGCGTCTTTTAAAAATCCTATTGATTTTTCTGTTTTGTTTTGGTTTTGTTTTTGTTTTTGTTTTTGTTTTTTTTTTTTTTGGTAAATGCATTTTACAGAATTAATTTATTTGATTGTTTTGATTTGTGGTAACATTACAAGATTTAATTGTGTCTTCAGTTTTACCTGATATTCCTCACCTTCTCTGGGATTGGTCGGCTTGGAAATAATTAGTGTATCAAGCATTATATCATAATGAAAATAATTGGTGTATCAAGCATTACATCATGTTTGACACGATTTCCATTCAGAATATATATATATATATATATATATATATATATATATATATATATATATATATATATATATATATATATATATATATATATATATATATATATATATATATATAATCGATTAAACATATCTAACCGTGTGTCCCTGATCAGGCAGTATCATATATATATTTACCGTATCTACCGCCTGATGCGCGTTCACTTAATTCGTGACGCCAGGCGATTGCCATGCGGTGCTATATGATTGTAATCATGTAACCGCCCAAATAACTGGCACTGGGTTTGCCTGTGGCAGTGTAAGGGTTAATAAATTTACTGTAACTATGCATGATGCATATGCATCTGTAATTTTCTGTTGAATGCTCAGAAAGGTTATCCACGTAGTCATACGGGTATTACGGTTTCATATCACATGCCGGAGTTCCTGCATTTTCTCGCCTCCGGCTCGGGAAATACTGATAATGAAATCCGGCATGTGATATGAAAAACCGTATCACCCCCATGACAACGTAGATAACTTAGACGTAGATAAGGAGCTAAATTTTGTAGGATCGGACACGCACACACACACACACACATATTACTTTGTTATATAAAAATTATTACAATGCATCATTATGTTGATAATTTGTGTCCATGATAGAACGCTTCGCCCTCAGATAACATGCTTTTTCTGGGTTGAATACTCTTAAGTCTTCATATCTCCCGCACTAATAGACAAAAATTATACATTGTACAAAACAAATATTAAGCCTGAAGATGTGAAAGTAGTTCGTTGTTTGTCATGGTATTGATGCATCAACATTATATCCTCCAGTTTCAGCATTCCATTGGCATGCCTTCAGGATCTCGTTGACTACCACCATTATGTAAAGAAAAAGCATTTGGAAAACATTTAACATTTTGTCTGTTTCTAAGACTCAGGGTTGGGTCATAAAAGGGAAATAATTTCTTTTTTAGTACTTACATTGATATACAATAGCAAAAATGAGGTATAATACACAGGCATAAACAATTTTAAATTCCTCTATATTTTGTGAAAATTGAGATAAGCAGTTTGACAATTCGTTTACAAACGATTGATTCAACCTAACTATTTTTGTATATGCATTATAACATTGAAGCTTATCTTGTCACAAATTACATAGGAATGCAATCATTTTTATGCCTGTGTATAGCTTATTTCAATCCAAGTAGCAAAAAACGCTTTCTTTCTTTTTTTTTCTTTTTTTTTTTGGAAATCACAGCTAATGCATTTTTAAGTAGTATTCTTGTGTTATCATTGTTGCATGAAATTGGTGTTTACGACAAATTTGTATGTAAGACATACTTTGCATTACTGTTGGTGTAAAGTAAATTAACCATATCTAGATTAACTTGGTGATGGTATTACAAACATGCATGCTTTTACCTGCTAACAAATGTATATGTACTATAATTGTAATTGTAAATTATATTTCTAAATAAACTTGATAAGCAGAAACTCTTGGTGATTGGATTTGTTTTATTGTTGTTAAACATCCGCCGAGAAATTTTTCATATATATGGAGATGTCACCAGCTTTAGGTGAAGTATCAAATTTAGACCTTTGCTATGGAGTGACGTAATTGCTGTTAGGGTTCTTTTACGTTCTATACCTGTCGCTCCACAGGACGTCGTTTTTAAGACTCGTCCGAAAGACCAACTGCTTTCACCTCGTATGCAGAGCACTTGGCACAGTCAACACCGTTTTAAAGTACACTGTACATGTATTTGGTGTGTTTCGATATAGTCAAATCCCCATAACCTGACTACATGGAGTCCCATAAACTCTTTCTTGACGTGGACAATTTAAAATTTTTCTTACTACAACATAACAACATTAAAGTTACACTGGCAACAGTAACCGGTTCTACCCACATAATTACTACGAGTATCCAGTGGGGAATAAAATGCTTTTCCCGTGAAGCTCGTTTTAACAGAATCATCCGTATAACAATCAAAAGTTTATTTCAACCCGCCATGTTATGTGAATAGGATAATATCGGGAATCAAACCCATTGGCTTCCGCTTGATAGTCGATCGTTCTGCCATAAGTCAACCACAAGTGGTCTCTTAAGCCTTAGTCACAACCGGATGTACGGGTTTTTAAATCGCGCGTCGTCTGCGTTTTTCGCCGTAGCTGATAGTCGTAGAGATTGTGGGACATAAAGCAAGTAGCAGTCAATTCGTAAGTTGGGATTAAGAGCGACGTATGTTATTTGGAAATCGCAGAGTTTGTTAGACATGTTCATCGTACGTGCTTACGGGCAGTCTGCGTACCCGAAAATCCACAAGATGGCTGTGCGAGGCCCGTACGTTCCTTGGCGTTTTTGATATGCATACACTGTAGAGTGAAAGTACGGCCGGTTTTAACTGAGGCTTTAGTTATTTGATACTAAAGCTAGAGTGTAATAAGTGCTTTTTGAAATGTTTTGCCCGTAGGGTCAACATATAATGCTTATTTAAACTTCTGTTCTTGACTATTACTTGATGACTTGAGTATGATGACAGCGACCCAAGACTATTTAATTAACAATAAAGCCTCTAAATAACATCCACATTTTCATGCATAGGTTTCAAATAGTTTACGTTAGGAATTCACAAAGTGGCTTGAACTCGTCTGGACTGATGATGCATATTAAAACATTGCGAGAAATTATATGTCATTTAATACAACCATTTTATGATGAAAAAATACTGATTACATTGAGTTTACGAATTCAGTGAAAGTGCATAATTCACCGGAGATTTTATAGTTCATCTTTCACTTATGACTAGAGTTTGGATAACCACTCGAACACTCGCCAATGATATACGTGAAGTTTTATACTCAAAAGCTTAGATGTAAGTAAATTGTACAAAGTAAATTATTCACATTTGTTCACGTAGGCCCTATGTAGAACCCTGTCTTGTCCTTATTTTTTCAGTTAGGCATATGGGGGAAAGTATCATTGTGCATATTATTAATACATTTTATGCTAAAAGGATTACATACAGAATAATTCGTATAACTTCTGTGTCAAATAACCATTTCGCTATACCTAGCAGTGTATTCTAATTTGTTTAAATGTAGCCTCTATAGACGTTAGTTAGCTAGTGAGAGCTACGATTAGAGCATCGCGTTTTGGACCACAGAACATCTCACTTCTGGTAAACGCAGGTTTGAGCCTCAATGGAACCTTAGATGATTTAGAGAGAAAATCTGCCAGTTTACTTGCGGGACAAGGCTTACAGTCTCTTCCCGGGTAAATTGTAAACAGGATATCTCTCCCCCCTCAATAACAACCGACCGTCAACAACAACCGACCGTCAACATATAACCGACCGTCAACATATAACCGAAACATTGTTGAGAGCAACGTACAAATTCTGTATAGATTTACGTTCTACCAAGAATACTTCGCCTTAAAAGATAAACTAACATCAACGATTATCGCAATTTGGGAAACCTTCTGTGCCTGAAACAGATGCAAGTGTTATATTTATCACAAAGCATTAATGGACAAAGCCGTGTGATAACATATATCCCTGTCGATCTTTACGGCCTAATGAGCGTAACATGGAAAACTATAGCTCGGAAGAGTTTAGAGACTATTTGATTGATTCTCGCTTTACAATGCATGGTGATTCAAAAGATGATCCGGTATTTTATTTGCAAATATCAAAATTAGGGGCCCAAGAACAACGTTGGGTTTCACGAGTGGCACAATTCAACTTTGATTTTGAATACCGACCCGGGAAATAAAATACAATTGCAGATGCTCTATCAAGAATATTACCGGTACCTGATAGACAAAAGCTTAATTTACAGGATATGCATTCAGTAATTAGAAAACTTTCAAAATTTACTGATGTCCCGACAGAAGCAAATCCTGATAAATTACGATTACGAAAATAATTAGTAGTGATAAGTGAAGCTCATTGTACTTTTCCGACATTCATTGCAAATGAAATCAGAAAAATGCAACAATCAGAACCTTTTATAAACAATTTTACGAAATATAGAGTTCAATAATGATACCATTAATAAAAGGTAAAAGGAAATTACGAAAACAAATTGTAATTTTGATAGAACAATGCAACAAAATGCAAATGAAGGATTATATTTTATACCGAGTTGTACATGGATATTGTTTACATTTAATGAAATCTTCGTTTTCGTAGGTACACTAAAACAATTTATTGAATAATATCAGTCGGTCCCACTCAAGAATCTTTCACTCATATGGAGACGTCACCAAATACATGTGAAGGGCTTCAAATTTAGGCCTATGCTCGGCACTTGAGCAGTAAGGCTTCTTTATCGTGCCGACACCTACTGTGGCACGGAACCTCGGTTTTTACTGTCTCATCCGAAGGACAGGAAACCAACCTGCCGCCGACTGGACCCGAACTCACGATCAAGAGTTGAGCGCGCTACCCCATACTAAATGTGTATTTGCAAGTCTGGAAGTTTACCTTACCTTACCTTTGGAGACAATTCTGTTGTTACCAATGAAGCATGCACTAACTCATACTGTGTGTATTGTCAAATGTACTATATATACTTTTTGAAATACAGTATGATAACATGAAACAGGCACCAAATATTAGAAAATATTAGCCAGACAATTAGCCAATCTCAATTGTTTCAGCCAATCTTGGAAAAATGGTCCATGGCTAAATTATATGTATGTATTTATGTTTGATACTCATTGGCTTAGATTGGACACGTGAAGACGGAATATATTCCATATACCGTAAATCTAATGCGTCACAGATTAATGACGTCAGTATTGTGCGATTCGGAGAAAAGAAAACTATGTTTAGGCCATATAAAATACTTTTATAAATTGTTGCATATTTATGATACATTATTTAAAATGTCTGTCGTTATTTAAAATATTGAAAAAAGGACATCCGTACAGATATAAAATTTACAGTCTTTGTTTGACCGAATATTGGATCTACACCGTCAGCAAATTCCACGTGTGTATTGTCAAATGTCTGTGATTGTAGTGTATTTAAGCTTGATATATATATATATATATATATATATATATTATATATATATATATATATATATGTGTGTGTGTGTGTGTGTGTGTGTGTGTGTGTGTGTGTGTGTGTGTGTCATTGAATATTCTATAAAAATCTTTTCGATGAGTATACTTTTAACGATACATGGACTTGAATTTATACCAGATATATATCATAGTAAAACACTACTTACCTTGAAATTGTAATTTGATTTGTTATTCCTGTGTATATACATGTACTATTGACATGTCAATTATATCGCTTGCATGACAATATCAAGATACCACACAGATACTATCTACTATCATGTGCAGCCATTGAATATTTTTCCTTTGTGGGTTGATTTCATTTTAAGATGATCCAAAACTGTAGCGATTTGATTATTATGACGATAAAGTACAAGACGGGAGTTCAACATATAAATTTTTAGAGCATTTAAAAAGTACAAAAGTTTTTATTGACAGGATAAATGTCTATGAGACAAAATTTCTTTATCAATACAGCATATGTAATATGATATAATCTGTAATATATATATATATATATATATATATATATATATATATATATATATATATATATATATATATATATATATCTGTAACCCTGCTATAATCTGAGATACTTATTGGCTTAGACTGGACATGTGAAGACAGTATATATATATATATATATATATATATATTCCATATACTTCTTCCAAAGGATGTATATAAGTGGTTACAATATAAATCTAATGCGTCACAGATTAATGACGTCAGTATTGTGCGATTCGGAGAAAAGAAAACAATGTTTAGGTCCTACAAAATACTTTTACACATTGTTGTGTATTCATGATACATCATTTAAAATGTCAGAAAAAACTTACAAAAATGACAGTCGTACAGATATAAAATTTACACAGTCTTTGTTTGACCTAATAAGGGATATACACCATCAGTGAATTCCATACGGGACTCGAGTTCGCTCTCGTCCCATATGGAATTTACTGACGGTGTATATCCCATATTAGGTCAAACTGTGTGGTTAGACTGTGTAAGATATAATATATATATATATATATATATATATATATATATATATATATATATATATATATATCCAGAATCAAACGTTATATGTCTGTGAAATGATTACCTTAGATACTACACTCTTACCCCAACAATACTGGAGTAGTATTTTTTCAACAACAACAAAAAAAAAAATACATTTCGTTCTTTTTCGCGCGCAATTGTTATCCTTTCCATTTGTCAAATTTATTTATCGATCAAGAATCTATGTATGATTTATGACGGCACAGGAACAATAAGTGGAAGATTTTGATCACTTTGTGTATCTATATTGCTCGAATCTTTGTTTTGCTCGCCGTCCTTTAAAACGAATCCTGTTTGTTCTCGTTCTACATTTTCGGAAGACACAATATTTTCACTTCGTGAATTTGATGTGTTTTCATTTGGGGTAACAGTTGATTGATTTTCTTTATTTGTGGAATCCGGTGACTGAGGCACATCACAAAGTTTCAAATTTGCCTCCTCAATATAGTTATCGATTTTATTGTAAAATTTCAATCTGCTACCTTGACTTATTTTTATTTTTCTCATTCTACTAAGAGCAAACATTCGTCGCCTTGTTATGCTGTCAACCCATTTTTCAAATTTTTCCTTTCTATTAACTATATCTTCACGCTTTTGTTCTAACATCAAATCAAACGCTTGCTTTTCTTCCTCCGTGATAAAAAGATCTTGATCATACTCATCCAAGTCTGCGTCAAGTTCAGGGGAAATGGTGTTATGTGTTTCGTTTCCGTTTATATTTGTATTACCGTTATCAAAAATTTTCTCATTTTTCTCATTTGCTGGTCGGTCGGAATTTGGTAACGTATCCCCTACATTAGAGGATAGTTCTTCATTGTTTTCTGACGTTGGAAGATTTTGCTTGGGTGTTGTCGAGGTCCTTAACTCTATGTCACTTTTCTTTTTGTTTCCTCTGTTGTTGTTCACCCAGGGATCCGCAAATGAATTCTCGCGAGATTTTATGTTTACCGCCATTGATGTGAGATACGATGATCAGTCCATTGGCATTGACAGATTTTCCTGTAAATATTTAAACAAAACATTAATATTAGTCTGACCAACATTACTGAGGCTAATATACTCTTTGGTACCTGGGTATAAAATCACACAGCAAACAAAGCTGTATTCATGATTTAAAATCATCAAAGTAGATTGTGAGAATGTCGAAATGCAGAAATGCATGTATATAGTTTACTCAAGTTTAGAACAACTTGTACTCTAAATTCTTTTTCGCTCTATAATGATACTGGTAATAGCTATAACCAGTAAATAAGATATGGGTATACTTATAAATACATATAATGCTGGTTTAAATAAGCGGTTAAGGAACATTATATATTATCTATATATTCCATCTTGGAAAGCCCACTGGAATTAATTAACTTGCAGGTGTGCAAACGCGGTGTAAGTATTGAAGTAAAATGTTCAATGTTTGTTTGAATTGATTTGCGTCATACTTAGTGATATACCTTTTTCATTTATATCAGAGACATATATACAATGTATATGGTTATATGGTGGCGATCTGTTAGAAAGTACTCCCTCGGCCGAGTGGTTAGAGCATCGCGCTTTGAACCATCAAGTCTCTCACTTCTGGTCAGAGCAGAGCAGAGTCTTTTATAAAGTTTATTTTTTTGTGAGAAAGTTTGCCAGTTTACTTGTGGAAGGTCGGTGGTCTATTCCTGGGTACATTGTACCCAGGCTTTTTCCTCCACTATTAAAATCTGGCCGCCACCATATAACTGAAAAATTGTTTAGTGTAGCGTAAAACGCTATTAAAAATTCAAAGTCAGTTTTTAATGTCCGATAACAATTGACTACATCGCCAGTCATAATACTGACACCCTTTCCTTTCTTTACCTTATAGTATGTGAATATTTTCCTGTAGTATACAAAATCTATCCATTGAAAACGTTATAACTTTCTGTATGTAAGTCATATATTTTGTTTTATATGTTTTATAAAGTAGGAATGTGTGTTCTTTACGGGTACCTGAATGACTCGAGTATGTCAATAGCTGTTGTAGGTCGTATTAAATACTTTGTTTACATAAATCTATGCGACATGGTAACGAAATGCTAACTATAGATATAATACATGATATTGACATTATTTGTCAGTCTGGAGGTTTACTTGATCAGGACAATATTCAGTGCAGGTCCGCAGTACCCATCAAGCTACATGTATATAAAAGACAGGGGATTCGAATTGTTCACTCGAAGGTTGTTGCGTAAAAAGAAGAGAAAATGATATAAATGCCTCTGTAGTATTCTAGAAGTACGTTCTACCAACATTGTATACGTGTATGTAACACGCATTCTTGTAAATATATTTACTGTTATTTATATGACTAGTTCTACAATTGACGTATTAGATCTAAAAACTTAGTACGCGTACATAAGTCACAAATGTTTCTCTGTATATACGGGATCTTTTGTGATATTGTAAAATGACAGTCGGTATAGTCCAGTACTAAAACCAAAACTATTGACAAACGTATTTCGCATTTGCTTTTAATAAAATGCAATATATATTTTTCCGTCATGAGCTTTATGACTATCACATACAGGGCTTTTGCGGACATTGGACCTTCTGATGAAAGGTCATAAGGATAAGGACCACACTTACGGCAATTCAACAAAGACATAATGACTTACCAACGAATCGGATACTGTCAATATGACAACCCGGAAGTCAGAATTTGTCATTATGACAACCCGGAAGTAAATATCTGTCTTTACCATTACCAAGAGGCAGAGCATGTAGCAAGTATGGGTAATCATAAACTATATCTTGATCTAATTTGAAAATGTATTAATATAGGGTTGATAAAACGGTTAACAGTTTGTCATTAGGTCCAGTAACTTACGACATACGGCTTAAACTTAATACATTTTTAATGAAACATGTCATTCATTTGTTTGCATATGAGATGATATTGTGGAGGATTAAATGTGATGCATATGTGGATAATGAACAGCGCATCACTAACATGTCGGGTGTATCTTTATGTCATAGGTATTTGGTGGAAAATTGATAAGCAGAAAATTGGGACAGATATTACAACCATAACACCAAAAGTATAGTTACTCAAAAAGGCCTAAATGCTCAAGGCTTCATCATTTTAGCTCTAATTAAAACTTGATGAAAGAGAAATTGGTACTATTCAAGGCCAAATATTAAGCCTAAATGTACTGCCAAATCCACAACACTGTAAAATTTACTTAGTTCAGTACATTTCTTAAACGTACGGAATATTAGCATATTGAATAATCATAGTTTGACGAATGATTTATGACTTATTGTGAATTATATGGTCCAGTGAATTCCATCTCGGTGATTATGGCGCCGTTCAGCTAAATACTACAATTTAAAAATTGTATTCACATATTATACAACGACTTTACGGTGCCAATTAATTCAAATACCATTAAAATGCATACATAAATATTATATTCGGAAACAATGTACCGAGATCAAATATAACTTTTAAATCTTATTTAAAATGTAAAAGATCTGTAATCCGGTCCAACTCATTGAAAGTAAAAGTGAAACAAGTTATCTGGAATGGAATCGATCTCATTTCAGAATAATTATCAATCCCTGCAAATTATTGCTACATATTGATGAAATAACTTCAAAATAGGTAAATAATGTTTAAAAAGATCTCTTTAAAAGTAACCCTAACAGTAAAACAAGAATGTAATATATTTCCGTTTCGCAAATTGAAAATAAAAATTATGTACGTGAGTATGGACGTGAAAGAACACCGGAAGTCATAATTGAATTTGAAAGTGAAAGTAAAGTGCAGAGGTATATTACTTTTTTAAAGGCAGAAAAATTTGCATTATTCATTAATTTAAAAAAGGCACATTTCTAGTCAATTTGATAATGTACTATATATATATATATATATATAATATATATATATATATATATATATATATATATATATATATATATATATATATATATATATATATTCGACGAACCCACTTATATTGAACGCTGTTACATTGAAATCCCGTTTCATTTGAAATCGCTCTTTATTCCCTGGTCAGTTTCTTCATTTTATTTGGACATGGCAGTGGACTCACGGCGGGTGTGACCGGTCGACAGGGGATTCTTACTCCTCCATGGCACCTGGTCTCATCTCATGGTTTCCAGAGGTCCGTGTTTGTCCATTTTTACCAGATTTGTATCTATATCCTGGACATCCTAAAGATTTATACTTTGGTATCTGAGATTTGTTATATTATTGCCATTATAACCCGGGTATTGTGACCATGTGGTTACAGCATTGCGCTTTGAACCATGAAGTACATCACTTCTGGCCAGCGCTGGCTTGAGTCCAACTGAAAGATAAGCGGAAGTTTGTGAGAAAATTTGTCAGCTTACTTGCGGAAGCCCAATGGTCTCTACCTGGGTACATTTTGTCCAGATTTTTATCCATAATTAAAAACTGGCCATCGCCATATGACTGAAAAGTAAATGAGTGTGGTGTGGAACCACTCAAACAAGCAATGGAAACAAAATAACCCCGTTATATTGAAAACCCTGGCTATTTGAAATAAAAATTAATACCCCTCCCTTCAACTTTACAAAGACCAATGAAGTGATCAAATGTTCAAATCAGTCTGTAAAATGATACCGGTGTTTTTAAATCATTGGCAATAATTTAACATCTACAATATATACAAGTAAAAAATAAACTACTTTGTTTGATTATAATTCCATGCATGTGCTCTGTTGATCAAATGACTCCAAAATCCATATACATTTCATCACCATTTAAAATCATAAGTAAATCAATACTTACTGGAATATTACACAAAACAACATCAGATTAAGTTATAAAACACACAAATATTATGATATTTATATCCGAATTATTCCCTGTGTGCTTTTGTTTGTATGAGTATGTAATTGTAATCAAGATCATATCTAATCAGACTTACTTACAGACCTTGAGTTTGAGATTTATTAATTTGATTGTACTACTATTTGATCGCTTTATATATATATATATATGCAATTAAGATACCAACTCCTTTTGCATGCCTTGGCATAGATATGGAAGTTTAGGGCTAATTGCTTACATCGGAACACGTTGACCCGAGGCGACTAATCCTATTACAAAACGTAATGCTGTCCATGTATAAAGTCCATTTTACACTAATTTACTGATTCCAAAACCGAGATATATAACATTATTCAATTTTTGTCAAAGGAAATATTTTTTTCATATTTTTTTTTCTAGTAACACAAAACAATTCAATTTTACAATATATTTGCCAATATTATAAATTAACCGATTCCCAGTTCCTACTTGAAATGTATTTTGTCGTTCAATATTGCGATTATACGCCGACCGATGTACCGAAACATGATACACAGTAGATCGTGTTCTCTTTCTGATCTATATAAATTTATAGATATAAATTTCAAATAATATTGATATTAATATATGTGAACATAAACAATTTTTTATCAAAAACCTGTAAAAATAAAATCTTACCTATCTTATTTTTTGCTACATCTATATTCTGACGGTCATACATAGAAACATCTGTGTTCAACGATGTAAAGGACACCTGTTAATTTCACATGTTTATCACTAAGATGAAATATACATGTATAAACATATGTACCTAGTACATACATAATCTGTATGCGTGCTTTATGTTCTAGCTTTTCAAAACCAAGTGATAAATAAATAGATATATTGTGTAAATGCAAATAACTTTCAAGTAATTTTAGAAAAAGAATAAACACATCCATGTATGGAGAACACACAATGGAGAGAATGTCATTAAACTATATCATAAATCTTAAATTGAATCCCAGGCTTTTGTAAGGCGAGATTCCTTTATGTTCCTTAGGACTAAATCTTTAGTATTAATATACCGGGAACTGGAGATAGGTTTTAAATTTAAATATCAAAGTTAAACATTAAAGAAATTCATTTTGATCCCTTTAAATTACATTCACATAAAGTTCAAAATTGTAAAATACGCTCAGCATAAGGAAAGGTCTCGTTTAATAGATCGAAAATGAAATCATATAAACACGTAACAAAATGTTTATGCATGCATGCATGTACTTTAATGACATATATTCCTCCGTGTACTTGTCAAGTTTAAATACTGGACACTAGTTAGGGTATATATTTACTTAATGATGTCTTTGGCACATTTCACAAGAGGATTATCATGTTAGATTAAAAAAGCTTTTTTGAATGGTTGAAAATTTCATATTCTTCAATTTCTATGGCTGATTTGGTGGCAACAATGTGTCAGACCAGTGATTAAACTTACTATAGACTTTAAGAAATAAAATTTATAAATAATAACTTTTCTCTTACAGACATACTGACATACATTTGAATGAGAGCTATGTTTATCCTGCACTCGGAGATATTGCACATAATTATGTTTGTAGTCGGACCTATATTAGAATAAGAGAGAGACAGAGAGAGAGAGAGAGAGAGAGAGAGAGAGAGAGAGAGAGAGAGAGAGAGAGAGAGAGAGAGAGAGAGAGAGAGAGAGAGAGAGAGAGAGAGAGAGATCCTACTTAAACTTGACCAAAAGCACCTTGTAGTTATGTTTCCGGGGTGAAAGTCATCCCAAAATCAATTCAAGATAAACAACGAAGTAAACGTACCTTGAGAAACAGAGATTTTTATCCTACGTAAAATACCACGATTTATCAAAGTAATGTGAATTTTGATGACATGACAGTAAAGAAGAACAAACCTTCAAAAATTTGATACGAAATACTCAGAGCAGTTGGAAGAATAGTCCTCGCTACAATTATCTCCAGTCGAACTCAGACTACCAATATATTACGGTGTCACATTAATTTTGCTACTAGTATTGCCCATCCTACTCCCTATTGATAAAAATTCTCCAGTAAATCTATTTGCGAGATATATCACCAAACCCACGTTATAGAACGGGAATGTCGCTAGGGTACATTTAAGCTTATAAAAGTCTTTTGCATGGTATGCCGTATAGCGATCATAGTCAGCGAGAGATTGCTTTAAAGTGCAATAACTCCAACACTAGACAACCATTGAAGATGTCCTTTCTGCAGCACGCATTAATTTGAATGTTATAAAATAGCCCAGTATTGCTAAGGACACTCACGAAATGATTCTGTAATGAAATCCATCATAAAATTATTACAACCAAACGTATACTTACGATTTGTGATCTCCTGTTTTGTGTGAATGTTTTTGTATACCGGTCTGATATCACTAACACACACACCTATAACAGTTAATTTTTTATCAAAATTATTTAACCTACTTACTTAAATATGATTAAATATTAATGTTGCCGTCCTTGACAATAAACCTCGGGTATTTAATACTCATTTGTGAGGAACAAATCTCTTAACAATGAAATGAGATTTCTATTCCCTTAAGACACACATAATATTTATATTGTTCGCTGGTTCAGTACTGTGTAAGCACACCCGCACATCTTCAATCACCGATGGAATTGTGTATTTTCTACAACGGCAAACACACACACCGGAAGATTAAAAGATTCATTAAAAGTGAATCATACAGCTCAAAATAATGACTGCAGTTTGACAATTAATATCAATTCTTTCGCAATGAAAATATTTACACATGGAACTAATACAACACAGATATCAAAAAGCAATTTTCTACCCACACCCATATAACAGCCTTTTGCTTCTCGGGAAATAAACGTTCGAAACATTAAAATATGCCAGTTTAGTTGCTAGTTGTAAGATTAAAAGTAATTTCAAAATGTTTTCACTTGTAAATAAATGCATGACAAATGTATTTCTAACCTCCATGGAAATATTTGTTTTTATAGAAAATGATATCTATTATATCTTACAAAGAAATTTAAGATTGCGAAACTAAATGAAATGTACTGTTGTGATCCTTACCAAAACCAAGCGATAATCCGTGAATGTTATAACCATTATCATTTCTATTTTATAGTAGTAGTAGTTGTAGTAGTAGTAGTAGTAGTAGTAGTAGTAGTAGTAGTAAAAGTTATAGTAGCAGCAGCAGTAGTAGTAGTAGTAGTAGTAGAAGTAGTAGCAGCAACAGTAGTAGAAGTAGTAACAGTAGTAGTAGTAGTAGTAGTAGTAGTAGTAGCAGCAGTAGTAGTAGTAGTAGTAGTAGTAATAGTAGCAGCATCAGTAGTAGTAGTAGTAGTAGTAGTAGTAGAAGTAGTAGCAGCAACAGCAGCAACAGTAGTAGAAGTAGTAACAGTAGTAGTAGTAGTAGTAGTAGTAGTAGTAGTAGTAGTAGTAGTAGTAGTTGTTGTTGTTGTTGTTGTTGTTGTTGTTGTAGTAGTAGTTGTAGTAGTAGTAGTAGTAGTACTGGTGGTATTAGTAGTACTGGTGGTATAAGTAGTTGTTGTTGTTGTTGTTGTTGTAATAGTAGTAGTAGCAGTAGTATAATTAGCAGTAGTAGTAGCAGCAGCAGCAACAGTAGTAGTAGTAGTAGTAGTAGTAGTAGTAGTAGCAGTTGTTGTTGTTGTTGTTGTTGTAATAGTAATAGTAGTATCATCTCTATCTTCTATTTATTAGATTTACTTATTTATATCTCACGGGTAAACTGTCAGACCTATTTTTTCTTTTGATTTAGACTCATGTCTTCTCCGTGGTACCCGAGTTCGCCTCTAAATATTCATGAGATCCTCTAAGTCAAATGTTGTTATAGAGTTATAACTGAAATCCGTATAAGTAAAAACTGTCGGTTATACGACTTTTGGTACAAATATATAAACAATGTTGTAAGTAGATAAAATAATAACAAAAGTAAAATAAATGGTTAACCGTAATTTATCAATCTATATTTCACCTTGGACTTCCCTTATGATAGCTTTATATATGTTATTGTTTGTGTCAACAATTTATAAATCAATTCATCAAGATAAGTCTACACTTTTCTTACAGTCGTAATAAATGCCTTCAGCATTCAGTGCGTATCGAGTGACTCGCAATAATACACCGTAAAAACATAATAAATACACACGTGACTTTGTTTTATGCCTTACCGTCGAGTTTGAACCTATTTAAAGAGAGCCTTGTGATATAAAACAAAGTTAATGATTTTCCTATATGTTGAATTAGTAATAAAGGTGCAAAGAAAACACTGCTATACATGTGACTTTTCATGAAAACCCCAACTGAATGCAATGAATATAAATATTAGTAGTAAGAAATAAAACTGGCAACATGGTTATTGATTCCAGATATGGTCAATATCATTAAAAATTGAATACATCAGAATTAAAAGGACAATAACTAGGGCATACTGCCCATAGCTCATGTTACCAGAAATCTACTTTTTGATACATCATTATATCTTCATTACACGGGCAACGACAGATTGTTGAATGATTATCGCAAGGTTAGTATTATTTCTTTTTAATTGAAATCAAAATATGAAAAAATATAGATATATGCATTAAAATAATTCCAATGTTAGCAGTAGTCGTAGTTACCGACAGCAAAAGCAATACTTAACAAATAGTCGTGGGGGTTGTAGTAGAGGAGGTGGTAGTATATGCAGGACTAATAAAATTAGTTGTAATAGTTGTTGTTGGAACACCTGCAGGTATACAGGGTTAGAGCTGAGTATTTCATAGAAACTCGACTATATATGAATTAAGTATCAATAACTCTGGATTTCAGGAGGTGTACAGGGTTACACGTCGGCTACTCCATATATACCTGGTATCTATAGGTTAACCGACTCGTAACTATGAATACCTGGTGATATTCTGGGATATGGTCTGCTATCCCATATATAACAGTCTGTTATCATATAGATACCTACGTGCCATACATGTAGGCTACATTGTACAATAACATTGTATAAGTTTGTTAATTGTGTATTACTACTACAGTGGAAGCCCTCTATTAAGACCGCCTTACTGACTGACTCAAAGTTATCTGATTAATGAGGTGGTTTCTTAAATGTGGAGGGTGTTAGTTAAAAGTGCGTGACATAAATGTACATTGTACATTAACATTGTATAAGTGTGTTAATTGTGTATTACTACTACAGCGGAACATCTCTATTAAGACTACCTTACAGGCTGACTCAAAGGTGTCAGATTAGTGAGGTGGTCTCTTAAATGAGGTTATGTACTTATGGTCTGAAATGTGAGGTATACTCGTAAGCGAGGTGGTCTTTAGACGAGGTACTACTATGTTTCATGATATCTTTGAGTAGACCAAGGTGTTTACTATTCAATTAATCTTGTAAAGCATAAAAAGTTTTACCTTACCGGATAAAATAAACTCTATATTTTAATCAATATGGTTGTTCGTATGTTATTCACATGTAAACTATCTGTTGGTAATGTAGAAACATCTATTTCTCCACCAGATGAAGGATGAAGCGCCCAATCTTACGTCAAAGCACATTATCCATTATATTGTATCAAAGGTTTAATTCAATAACAAATGTGACTGCAAATGAGGCCAACACAGTGGATATGTAAATACATGTATTCTATGTTGTTAAGCATTTATAAGTTTATTCTAAGTATGTAAAAGTTCAGGGCCGAAGATTTAGATTTGAGTTTTTTATGTTTCAGATATTAGCCTCAAATCTATAACATTTTGTTATATTTTTTAGTATGAAATACCTGTATAAGGATTTAACAATTAAAAACATTTATTTTTAATTGTTATCTTTCACAGGGTAAAACATAACACCCAATGCAAAATCAATTTAAGTTATGTTACTTCCCACTCCGCCAATCAAAATTCTTTTCAAATGTTCTATTTTTGTTAAGAGAAATAAATATGTAATAAATATTATATTTGCCAATTCTTGATGAATAATATTTTTATTTCATCTTGTGAGACAGAAAAATACATATTTGATACCCGTACATATATCTCTATCTCTTTGGATATAACAGAGTGTTTACCAAAGTTAATGTTCCATAATCTGAAACCATGGAATGTAGAGACGACAACGAATACTGATTAATACATTACACTATTCTTTATTACTACATCCTCGTACTTTTGAATTGAAAAGAAATTGAACAAAAGAACATATAACGGGATAATAAACCTATCTAACTGTTTTATTTACGTTAGCATCTCAAAATTTGTGTCCATTCTGAATCTGACATGAAATTTGAGTAATCTTCAAAAAACTAAGGATTCAATGAGCAAACAACATTTATAGAAGGAATGAAAAGCTAAATGATTGGTTTTGTTGACGTATGGTATATGCAATCAAGGATCTAGCCCACCGCCTAGGTGTATACGTTCAATTACAAAATACTTTTTGGATGATTTCAATAAAAGCAATTATCAACGTATTCTTTAACAATGCAAAGACGAGTATACTAAATATAACGACAAAAGCATTACTATCAGAATGGTGACATTCTTCTTTTGTATACAAATTCTAGTAATTCAACAAAACAAATGAAGTATTGATGATTAATTGAAGAGGAGAGCGCCTAGTGCAATCAATGTCAAAATCATTAATGGTAGATCAACTCATGGAATGATACTACGTATTGTGATAAGAGTAATACCAGAAATAAATGAAATTCCTATCGCCTTCTGAGGTCGTTCATACATTGTAAAGAGGTGCTTTAGTGGAAATAAACAGCAATTTTCATGCTAATGCCTCCTAAAGATGAAGGAAATATGCAATAATGCGAATGCAAAACAGTATCCTGTGCATAAAAGATATGATTTGAATGCGGTAATTTAGATCTAAGAGTATTATCATGGTGGTGTTGAGTTTGTTGTCATGGAACGTAATCACAGATACACAGAATCAGGCTTAGAATTGATTAAAAATTCCCTTATATATGTTCGCTTATAAAATTATTCTGACAGATCACGATCACCCATATATTCAAAAGCTCTGACACGCATTGTACGGATATATATATATATATATATATATATATATATATATATATATATATATATATATATATATATATATATATATATATATATATATATATATATATATATATAAAGGTGAATTGGAATTTTTATTCTTGTTTTCACTTTTTGAAATATGTGACACCCCTGTATGCTTTCTTTCATGTCCAATGTTGCAAGTTTCCTGTCTAAATTACCAGATAAAACAATAAAAAAAATTTCAGCATATTATAGTATCTAATGGATCTCGCACGTTCATGTTGTTTTGCGAAAGGTGGTTTAGTTAGATTCCTAGAATTGTTAAACAATATATTTCATTGTATCATTATCTTTTATTCATTGGAATGATCTAATATTCAACATGTAGAAATGGTAATTAGGGGATATCACTTCTGGTTGCCATATAATGTATTTCCTTTTCCACTTTTCAAATTACGTTCTGGAGTTCCGATAATATTTGTTACAGTGACGCAAATTGTGCACGCCTCGGGCTGGTTTAGCTTTTTTTTCATGTTTACCAATCTATACAGTTTTAGTTATAATTCAAGTTGGTTAGAATCAAATCTCAATATTTAAAAGGTGAATTTTTAGAATCTGTCGCATTATTTCTTGTCACCGGGTAGCTTAATTTTAGAAGTGTGTGCATATTGCGTGTACATTAGTGTGTTAGTCATTTGTGTAGATATCTACATTTTTATTCTCTTGGGTTTGATACATAGTAGTGACAAATTTTTTTTAATCAACATTCCGTTCACAGTCTGGAGGGCCAGGTTAGATTCTCTGATCGTATCATTCTATGAGTTTCTTGAAATTAGATGAAAATAACGAGACTTTCGGGTGGAACGTAAAATCAAGGTCCCGTGTCACGACAGGTGTGACGACGGTAACCCTAGCAACTGCAGTGGCTTAAGTTAACACCACACGTAAAATTCTGCTGCTTCCTGAGGTTGCTGGTGGGGTGTTAAAAAAGGTAAAAATTTATTGAAATGAGGTAAAACAGCCAAAAAAAAATAATTACACCAATGATTGTACTCATTACTTTATTTGTATTTGCCTATGTGAAATCTCATTTCAGCGTAAAAAGTATCTACCATATAGTAAGTATCTAAAATCATTTTACTCTGGTTTTTAATTATTAGTCAGCACTTATACGGCTGAGATATACTATACAATAAAATACGATCTGCATGTGGCTTAATCTCACGTGTCACAGGTGAAACAATCTGAAGTACATGACATGTCTTGATCTATTTTTAAGGTAATTTGTTAATGAAGGATTCTGGGTTTACAGCCCCTTCAAGGTTTGAAGTATCATTATCTGAAATTAATTACAATATGACGAAATCGTATTATGACGACCAGCACGAAGAGTTACAGGTAAATTGACATCGCTTATCGGATAGGTAAATGTCGCTATGTCACGCTAAGTTTATGAAGCAGTTTATTTATTGCTGCAATAAAATGTAGTCTAGCAGCGATCTTAATGATAATTTGCGGTAGAAAAAACTAAATCTGAAGTATTCTTTACTCTAAATATTATCAGAAATGGTCAAAGATACTGACATCTGTTACAAAGGTACGTTGATTTTGTTGTTTATCTTGTAATTGATTTTGGGATGACTTTCTCTGTGGTAGCATAGCGACAAGGTGAATATGCTTGTAGCCATGCTTTAATAGGCTTACTACAATTCTCTCTCTCTCTCTCTCTCTCTCTCTCTCTCTCTCTCTCTCTCTCTCTCTCTCTCTCTCTCTCTTTCTCTCTCTCTTTCTCTCTCTCTCACACACACACACATTAAAGACAAGAGAATTTACGTTTGGCGTCACTTTCAGTGGCGAGCACTATAGTATGTGGCGAAACACAATAGCTGTGTTGAAAGATGTATCATATCTAGACAGAACTGATACCGAAACCATAAATTTAGGTCAGTAGTAGTTATATAGTAGTAGTAGTAATAGTATTAAAAGCAGCAGCAATAGTAGTAGTAGTAGTAGTAGTAGTAGCAGTAGTAGTAGTAGTAGAAGTAGTAGTAGCAGTAGTAGTAGTAGTAGTAGAAGTAGTAGTAGTAGTAGTAGTAGAGGTAGTAGTAGTAGTTATATAGTATTAGTAGTAATAGTATTAAAAGCAGCAGCAATAGTAGTAGTAGTAGTAGTAGTAGTAGTAGTTATATAGTAGTAGTAGTAATAGTATTAGAAGCAACAGCAGCAGTAGTAGTAGAGTAGCAGCAGCAGCAGCAGTAATAGTAGTAGTAGCAGTAGCAGTAGTAGTAGTAGTAGTAGTAGTAGTAGAAGTAGTAGTAGTAGTAGTAGTAGTAGTAGTAGTAGTAGTAGTAGTAGTAGTAGTAGTAGTAGTAGTAGTAGTAGTAGTAGAAGTATTAGTAGCACTGCTATAGTAATATCTGCATAAACACTATAGAATATTGTTGCCAATAAAATTCATAAAAATAGATAGCTTACCTTTATGATTCGTAAGAATTTCACATACTACAAACATCAAGAGACACATGTATGTACTGCGGAGAATCTCTCGGTACAAAAGTAATTTACCCCTGTTTCAGTCAATAAATCAATTTTTGTTTTCTAGATTTGGTGGATATTCATACCGGGCCAAAAACGTTGGTATGTGGTGATATTGGACATTAAAAATTGAGTACCGTTTGTCCTCAAAGCAATATATACCTTCTTAGAGACGAGCTAATCAGCACTTCAAATAAAAGGAGAAACTTCGTACAGAATGGTGATGACTGTTTCTAATTTCACCTGGAAAGTAAGAAAAGTCTAAGATAACAAATATCTATTTACTACATGTAGATGACCTTAATGTCATTTTATGTTATTTTATCGATTTGAGGATTTATTACTCAACATAACTTGTAGACTTTTATCAAACTGACTAGGCAACTTTTGATTTTGTTATTGTCAGGTCTTATAAATTCCAAACTTCATTTATCACATTACATGTATTATTATTATTATTATTATTATTATTATTATTATTATTATTATTATTATTATTATTGTTGTTGTTGTTGTTGTTGTTATTGTTATTGTTGTTGCTGATACCATTTTTATTATTGTTTTTATTTTCTTCTTCGTCTTTTTTTTCTTCTTCTTCTTCATGTTTTCTTCTTCTTCTTCTACTTTTTATTCTTATTATTATTATTATTATTATTATTATTTATTTACTTTTTTATTTATTTATTTATTTATTTATTTTCTGTCTGTTTATCTAGAGCATGTTTTATTCAATCTTTCATGCAAAAGAGGTAATGAGAAATTCAATTGTACTTCTAACATAAAGAAGATACAGATAGCGATCTTAAGGATAATATTTTATGTACATGGCTACAGCGGTATCTGACTCCAATTAATGACAAATCTAGAGCCTATCAGCTTCACCATTTTGATCAGCAAGGCAGAATTAATGTAATTGACAGAAATACATGCTTCCAAATGAATGTGTTGTCTCGTTTTGTACAAAGTCAACTTATTAAATTAGGTTTGGTTTGCTAATTGCAATGTCACTTTATCATTATATTTAATGGAGATTGCTCTTTATTGCTATAGGAAACGGTCACTTTTAAAATGTAACATTTTGTCAAGTAGGTAGCCATTCTTGTAAACTTCACATTTTAACGACATTTTTTCTATATGAGTGATATGGTATCTTTTACGACCTTTATTTAGAAAGCCAGACATAACGTTCGTTTTGCGCATAACTTTACGGGAAACAATAACCTTGTATGAACAATATACTGTCTCCGTAGTTACAAGAACATCACGTGGACATTCTACGCAAATAGTAAAGTGTACTAATTACATCTTAAATCTTACTTTATACCTGTTGTAATGGACAAAATGCATTTCAGGTCATGGAACTGGAATTTACAAAATACTAGATAAGATTTAAAACTTTACTTTGGTTCAGTAAAATTATTTTATGATTGTGTTTTACTTTAAATAGTTCCAACTTTATCATTTAATAAATTGAGTTATGGTTATACATAGACGATTCAAGTAATGTCAACAAAATTAATGTATGACTGTTTTGTATTTAGCATTGACCAATACATCGACATAGGAAAGTATAAAACGTTTTGGCTATGATCGTTTATTTTTTTTATATAAAACTTAAAAAAGAAGATGACACCCACGTTTGTTATATCTCAATAATCCCCCAAATTCGATGATTTCAAAACCCTGCATTTGATATCTACTAGATATTTTCCTTTTTATTTTGATAAGCTAATTCTATCCCTATCCATTTTCCTAGATTTTGGATTAAGAGGTACAGAGAGGTGTGTGCAAAAATTTGGGATGATCGATTAAATCGTCTCATCTATTTCTTATATTTCTATGGCCAGAAAAAGGTCGGTATTGCCAAGAACAATTGTTGAAACCTGATCTCCATATAGCAATATCAAAGTTTCTCATGGGACTCATGTACTTGTCACCTGTCAGCATAATTGCCTCTGGTTATTCTCGCCCTTTTACGACAGAAAACATATTCACCCCGACTTAAATTCCCCCTAAATCACTACAGTCTTATGGATGGTATGTATATATGTCTGTGTTTCAATTATATAGCTTGAAAGTTCCACTTTTATTTTAAATTCACCCTCTGATCTAAGGGCGAAAAATAAAAGGGCGAAAAATTTCCAGGTTTACAGTATATAAAACAAACATAAAATCTTCTCACCCTCTTCCTGACTGGCTATATCACCACCGTAACAAATCAGGGTAGATAACTTTTGTAGGTATGATTTCTACGTATTCACCTTTACATTTGGGATTTAAATGAAAACCGTTGATTGGAAATGTTTTGATAAAATCCATTTCATACTCGATATGATTTGGATCAACCCAACATTTGAAAATTCGAATACTCTCTGGAAATTGAAGACAGTTTAATTTTCTTGTTGTCTATTTTCTTTAAAAGGAAACTAATGAGTATACGAAAAGAGTATTATGTAGGCAGCCATGCTTGAGTCATAGTCGTCAAGACTTCGATGCTTTCATTCCCAGAAAATGAATGATAAGACGAATGTCCATGGTTATTATGAGAATGAAGCAAAACTATGTATTTATATGGTTGTCTTGATTTTAAAAGTCAAATATCATTTTTAGAGAGAAAACCTTGAGCTACATGTCTGACAAGAGGGCAACCATCTTCAAATAAGGCAGATATTTAAGCATTGATTCCATATTTTTGGCGGTTCACTACCGTAGTGAACCGCCAAAAATATAGAATCAATGCTAATAATTAAATTTGAATAAGAACTCGGTAAATTTTGAAAACATTTGTTTATTTATTGATTTTCCTAAATTATATAAACAAACAGGTTAAACTGTCGCGCTTTAATTGCGTCGTTATGACAACCGCCAACAACACTTGCCTTGAATTTGAAATAAATCCTCTGGAGAGATTATTAATGGTATTCAATGAAACCGAAATGTTAATATATCCAGTGCTAGAGGACGTAGTCATTGCAGGGCAAGTAGGCCTAACTGCAGTAGCGATAGGGCATACTGTAGGCCTGACTGTACTTGAATTTAAAACTAATATAAATGCACTTGAACCTGGGGCTGATGCAATATTGCCAGTTGAAATGGAAGAAGGGTGTTGCTAATATATTTTGTCTGTTTTATGGTGCATTCGCGTCTGTAACTCATGACCACTTTCACTACGATAACCTATTTTTTGCTTGCGTGGCGTAAAATATATTTGTGTGTTGCAAATAGCCGACATGTAAACAAAAAGTAGTGCCGTGCGGGGGCGTGGCTTAATTAGCAGTCACGTCATTGATGTATGACTCGAATGTTTTTTGGATTGTTAACCAATGAAATCGTCGGAAATTTATTAATTTTAATTATTATCACATCAAACGTATTACCGCCACCTAGCGTAAGCCAAGATGAATGTTTGCCATCGCTTTTCGTAACCCTTTGTAACCCTTTTAAAAATCTATTAATCGTATACAAAAACCTAATACCTAGTCTAGTATTTCTTATACTAAAGTAATATTTGGCACTGATAGCACCATTGAAAATTCTAAATTCTTCTAAAACTTGTACAGATGATACTCTTAGACGGATTTTGGATATACGTTTAGATTTATTATTTGGCCTTGTCTGATACCACTTTCTAATTGATAGAAACGATCGTCTTGAGCATTATAACTTTGGTATTATTGGTATTATGTTTATAATATCTTAAACATGTATAGAGATAAAAGGACAGCGAGCAAAGATCTACGAAAACGTCCAAATAAAAAGTTGATCATTATTTGGCCTTGTCTGATACCACTTTCTTTTTAGAAACTCTATTTAAAATTGGAGCTCAACTGATGACGTCTAATTGACAGAAACGATCGTCTTGAGCATTATAACTTTGGTATTATTGGTATTATGTTTATAATATCTTAAACATGTATAGAGATAAAAGGACAGCAATCAAAGATCTACGAAAACGTCCAAATAAAAAGTTGATCATTAAACCTTTAAAGAATAATTTTGTGTGTTTCCTGTCATTAACTCGAAAATGATAATAAATGGAAAATGTAGTAAAAGCAAAAATTATTAAAGCACAAAGATTTATAAATGTTTTCACAGAACCGATGTTTATGTTCATCCTTAATTGGAGTTTTTCATCTTTTTTCCTATTTCAAAAACTCCACATTAATCAGAGATAGAACCACAAAAAGTGAATTGTATAATAATTAAGATATTAGAATATTACAGATACTGAAATTAAATGAGCATTAGCTTTACAGAAACATTTTTAAAAAATTTCTACTTTTACATGTATTTGATTTTGCTTTTATTGTATTTAAGGATCAGATGTATTAATTGTCTGTTGTGCTTCATGCCGATTTGAAACCCTGTATTGTTACGAGGTACAGACAATTCCATGTATCTATATATGTGTATCGTGAAAAGACAGGATTGTCTCCCCTAGTCAAACATCTCTGGACACCTACTACGAACGTAAGTAATACTGAGAGTAGATATCACTTTACATGTGCCTTGTAATTTCTATATTGTGCTCATGTATAACTTTATGTTAATTTGTGTATATTATTTAGGTACCTTTTGTATCTCTGTAATAACGGAACGGAATATTATATACAAAATTACCTATGGACGAAGTCAGTGAATGTACATCATGACGTGTGTCAATCTGTGCGTTGTTTAATTGGGGATTTTGTTCTTTTTGCAGTCGAGTACTGTTTATATAGACATAATATAATTATTAACATGTATAATTGTTGAATGGTTAATGCAAAGAGAAGATGCAAAACTTTTATCCAATCATATCTAATCATCTAAGCAACAATATATAACCCCCTTATCTCAAAGTCGTCGCGACCAAGCAAAATATTCGAAATAAATGGATCCTCGAGTAAAAAGGTCTGTCATTTGTCTCTTATCGTCAGTATATGTTGACGGCTATAAAAATAATGTGTTTTGTCAAACAATATTAAAACCAAATAAAAAAGGAAATAATTATGTTTGAGTTTCTATTTCTTAAGGGAAAGAAGGACACCTGGTCACGTGACCAGAATGTCAATATAGCAATTTAAACCGGAACTGATGTTGGCAATGTAAAAAAAAACATGACCTACGAGGCAAATTTTTCCACAGAAGACATAAATTGAATTGTAAATTCACATCAAGAAGAAAATTAAGTTGTTATTTGTGAAAAAAAAAAATTGAACATTCATATTTTAGTGTCATCTATGAAACACAGCTTCACATTGTCTGGCATCATTTTGTCCCTTTGTCTGTTTCTCTGGGTATAGTCACATTATTGATAAATAAATTATCACTGCTTTAAATTTGTATATGATATTTTTGTGAAACGTACAGGAAAGGTTCATTTTGATGGGGTGCATCGCCCGGTCAAGGTCAAGGTTATGTTCAAGATCACACTCAAGGTCAAATAATGGTACAATCTTCTCTTAAAGGATTTTTTGTTAAAAAATATTCAATTTCGGCATACTTCAACGTGTTATTTCTTCGCTATATACCCACAACTTCTTTTATTGAATCTAAATTATTGTTAACCATTCAAAATTTGATCATTTACAGAAAAAGATAAAACAAATTTGATTACTAAATATTTTACAGTGACCGAATTTAAGATTAAATTGTGATACAAATTTGATAATTTTGGGGTCACAGCTTTCATCCTATCATCATATTTACCCAGAAACTCTAATAAAAGCATAACAAATTGATACCATGAAAAATATTAATTTTGTAAATAAATGACTATCTTTTTAATAATGAATAGGGCATTTGATGAAAAAATGAAAATTCGGGAAAGGGGCATAACTCTTGCATATGTAAATATCCCTTATATACCCACAAATGTTCCAGATTATTCACTCTATCAATTAAAATATTTATAATGAATAAGTATACCCCAGGGTATCCTTCTTCCCTTTAATACTACAGTTTTGGCGAAGAAAAATCACTCACATTTTAATAGAAACAACCCATGCCGCTTTCATGATAACAGATTATACATTCAAGAACGGAAAGTCTAAAACCGAATTATAGAAAGTAACAATTGCCAAATAAAGTTAAAATCGGACAGAAAATAACTGAACTTTTGTGAAGATTTTAATTCATTGTATGTACTAAAAATGATAACGAAAACATATTTGTTTAGCAGACTTTTTATATTTGCCATAAGCTGTCGGCATGGAAAGTACAAGATGGATTTGGGAAATTTTTCCTTAGAATTTCTCCATCAGATAGTATAGTCAAAATGTATTTTTTTTTTTCAAAAACTTATGTATTTCTTAGATATAAAATTACATGTAATAACTCTATGACCCTTGAATATCGGCATACTTACCTGAGAACACTGAGTGCGACGAAAATATAGTAACGAATGATGGAGAAAATGTCTATATTCAAATGTACAAATCGAATAGTAGACATAAAAATCTTAATATTGATTATGTTTTTATCAGCTATTGGTTTCATTTCAGTATTTTCGCATTTTCATGATATTTAACATAGAACATAACCAGCTTATGTTGAACAGGAACTTTCCATAAAATCAACACCGAAAACATAAGAATGATTATAAGTATAAACAGATGAACTATTCTTAAGATTAGATGAAAATGTTTAGAAAATAATTTCAATTGAAAACTTATAGCGATTAAATCGCTGAAAACTGTGCAAGGGGAAGTAATCGCTATGACTTATTTCAACATTTAAGTACTGTCACACAGTATAGTGTATAAAATGTTATTAATTCTGATTCAAGATTTAATCTACATTGGATTAGTAGTATTAACAAAAATCAAAATATGTACACAGGTTTTTTAGGGAAGTGTAGGTGAAATGTTTTTTGATCGATGATAGATACTGACTATGCATCTCTAGATAAATATTTCATTTGATTGTCTATACATACATTTCATTTGTTTTATAAGAACTATTATCATTCCACATTATAATATGGAAATTGATAACTATTTAAAAGTATTAATATATCTTGAAAAAAAATCAAAAGGGCGCATATAGGTTTAGCCGGGCAATTTTCTAAATTTGGTACCCGTACGATAAGCATTCAAGCAGTCAAACAAGTCACAAGTTTTTCAAAAGTTAAATAGTCATCTTTTTACAGTGGTTTGGCTATACATTTACATTTAATATCTGTATGATACAACTTTCTCTGTAGAACATCTTTAATTTATGCATTTATTTTATAAATTGGAGTTCAACTGTTTAGTTGACAGAAACGATCGCCCTGGCCATTATAACTTTGGTATTATGTTTATAATATTTTCTTAACTAAAACCGGGCAAAAAGAACTCGCCCTACCAATAACTCAATACCCATTCTTGGACTAAGGTAAAAATTTGAAAAAATTATGTGGCCGACCGACCCGGCAGTTTTTTGCCTACTTATCAAAATTCTTAAATTTAATCAATTTTACATGTTAAAATCAAAAAGAAAATTTTAAAAATAGCCTACCAACCGACCAAAGTTTAAAACTACAGGTCGAAACAAATCAAACTAATGATTTTTAACGATGGTCTGACAGACATTTTTGATACAATGTTAAACAACACTCCATCATGCCAAAGTTAATACAGATAGTAAAATATACAGCGATGCGCGACGACTGATTAAACTGTATGTGATATTTAAAATAATAAAAAACATGTATCTTTCTGTCAGCTATATAGTTTTGACGTACGTTGAGGGCATGAAAACATTGCAATAAAGAATTATAAGATTTAATCTACTTGTAGTTTAAATATTCTACCTATTCTGAGCTACTCACGTTTTATAACGGGTAGTTTCGTGGTATTGATATAGAATTACAGGGCCCCGTCAAGGATGACAGCGTTGTTTTTTTAATTTCACACTCTGGTAGGACACAATTGTAGAGCTTGTCAATTCTTGTTCTATATCAATTGTCACATTTTGACATTTTCTTGTCTTTTTTCGCGGTGTATAAAAGGTGACTTTTTGGTATTCAAAAATATTTTATCATTCACATGGCTGATATATTATGAGATTCGACTCAGAAATGTGTCTTCAACTATAATTACCAGCGCTAAGTAACTGGACGCTAAGCTAGAGGTAAGGTGTGTGTGTGTGTGTGTGTGTGTGTGTGTGTGTGTGTGTGTGTGTGTGTGTGTGTGTGTGTGTGTGGTGTGTGTGTGATGTGTGTGTGTGTGTGGTGTGTGTGTGTGTGTGTGTGTGTGTGTGTGTGTGTGTGTGTGTGTGTGTGTGTGTGTGTGTGTGTGTGTGTGTGTGTGTGTGTGTGTGTGAAAATATTTGTTTAATACATATACATATGTAATATTTTCATAAAAAGTAATTCAACAAGAAGTAGATGGTTTGCAAGTACATGTATTTGTATTCCATATGATTTGACTATTTCAAACAAATAGACTTGGACGGAGTGTTACTATGGTGACGAATGTGTCTAATAGAACTATCAAATTATTTAAGAGTCATTTGAAATTGGTTATATTGGTTATGTCGAAGTAAGAACATTACCATACATTACAGACGAGCCCCGGCTCGGTTTCAAACATTCAAATAGTCCAGACCAAGTGTCTGTTCATTCGCTATGGAGAAGTGGAGATATCGTCACGCCGGTAACAAAATTTCAAAAAACAAATCTAAATTTATGTAAATTTACTAATATCTTTGTATGTTGTTTGTTTGTTATGTTTCTTACTTGGTTTTTATCTTCTCACGATACTGTTCTACCATGGAAAATTTGAATCCTATCATATAAATTTAACTGCACTTATGTGCTGTGTTGAATTATTATTTAAATTTACCGATACAAGCCAAGAAAAAAAACTTTATGAAATTCTATACCTTTCTGTTTTGTTAAACTGATTTTAAAGTATTAATGGTTCAAGAGACAATATACAAATTTGATGAACATTGGAAAAACCAGAGGTGGAATGAGGTGTCATGGAGGAGTAAGCATCCCCTGTTGACCGGTCACACTTGCAGCGAGTTCGTAGTCAAATTTAAATTAAATAAATGAGGAGTAATATTTGTTGTCCCTAAAATCTTCACATTTCTTTGTTACATAGATATATTTTCCAAAAATTTGGCAAACAGACCATTTGTATTACAAAAAAAACGTTTCTTGACAAAAGAAACTGTTATTTCGACTTCCAAGGCGCTACCAATATCGAGATAATGTTGATTTTAAATTACGATATCTTTACAATACAGAGCAGGACTTGTAACAATTATTACAACTTAGTTATACTGGTAAAGGAAATATTAAATGTCCTTATTGCGTCTATGTACAATTACATATACTTCCATTTAATTGTTAACCTATATTTTCTAATCTTATGTTATGGGAATTTTAAGTGAAGAAGATCTAGCAAACAGCTTACTGGTGTATCACGAAAACTTTCAAGTGTACAAACTGAAATATACACGTTATATATTACACGGAATATAATACAAATTGCATGCTAGTTTAATTCAATATAGAACTTGAATTCACGGTAATATCACAAGGTAAATATAATTTATATCGTGTTTCAAACGAAACTGATATACCTTGTTAATTACATTTGACAATAGTTTGTATTTCCAACGTTTGAGGCATACAGAATTTAAAGACTTTGTCTGTATCACAATTGTCTGTAAGCAACGTCCATGAAATACTGTCTATATCAGCGTGTTTACTATTAAGTGAATCAGGGTAAGAAAATCGTGATATTTGGCTAGGAATGAGAACAAAAAAATTATAAATAATCGAAATTTGTGAATACCATTCTTGTATTTGGCATCGTGAATTATGAAATACAAAATTTTACTAGAAATATTTTCTGTTTAACTTGACTTATTTTGAGGGTTTGATTTTGATTTTTGTTTTGAGCCACACTGATTAAATTTTGAGTTATATAGTGGCGGCCAGTTTTTAATTATGGAGGGGAGAATCCGGTAACAATATACCCGGGAAGAGACCACCGGACTTCCGCAAGTAAACTGGGAAACTTTCTCACAAAAATTAGCTTAGGTTCCAGCGGAATTCGAACCTGCTTTCAATTTTGGCATTATTAGCGAGGTTGTTCAGATCACTAAAATTGAATATCGCTAACAATTCAGTCTTCACTGTAGGTAAGAGGTTTTTTTATCAGAAAATCGCTAAAATTACTTCTTGCTAAAATTATCTACCACATTTTAGGACAAACCGCTACATTAGCGTCTCGCTAAAATTTCCACTTATACGTACAATTCATATTTATTTTCTAGTTTTAAATTATCGTGATTCATGCAAGTTTAAAAATCATCTTGTCCTCTTTGATCGTTTTCCGTATAAAGACACTGTGTCTATGGTTCAACAACTATAGAGATGGTTAGACAGTCTATCGGAAAACGATATGCCTATCCTCCTATCCTCAGGCACGGGGGATGGGCATACTATAAAGGAGTAAAAATAAATAAATACATGACTGGATGGTTTTGTAAAGTGGATAGTATAATACTTGAGGTAATATACAAATCTGCTGAATACTGGACAAACTTGGACCTCTGAAAATCCAAAGAAGGGATCAGTATGTAATACGTAAATGTTATATGTCATTTGACATTGAGGCACTCTATCTACTAATAAGTTGTTACCATATGAATATAAAACATCTCAGATACAAAATTATAAATCTATAGGATGTCCAGGACACAGATACAAATCCGGCAAAAACGGACAAAAACGGACCTCTGGAAACCAAGAGGTGGGATCAGGTGCCACGGAGGAGTAAGCATCCCCCTGTCGACCGGTCACACCCGCCGTGAGTCTACAGTCAAGTCCAAATGAAATACGTGAGGAACGAATCCTTGCCACAATTTGTACAGACGTCGCAACATCCGCCAACGAAAAAATTGTGTTTTAAATCATCAGCAGTTCGCAAAGTTTACGGTTAGCATAATTATACCTTGTTTGTAATTACTGTTTTCACCAACTAAAATGTTGAGTTACCTGTTCGATAGAAGGTGTTGAATCGACCATACCGATTGTGCGAGGGATTTTTTCCTTACTTGTTTTACTAGAATTTGACTGTGTACTCACGCCAGTTGTGACCGGTCAACAGAGGATGCTTAATTCCCTATGATATCTGATCCCACCTTTGGATTTATAGAGGTCCGTGTTTGTCCAATGTTAGCCAGATTTGCTTAGTGTCTCCAGAATCACCTGGTGATTAATATATTGGTATCCTTGCTTTGTATAATGGCAAGTATTGGCCTATTCCTAGTTGTGCTATTCCGTTCAGTTTTGTCGGAATACTTTGCCGTCAGATCACGTGACGTCAATAGAATTGCGCCCTAGATAACTTCCGGTTTCGTGATGTTTCGACATTTAATGGTATCTTGTTTCAGTTAATTTGAGAGGGAAACAAGTTAGGCTAAATGTCCTTTCTTGTACAAATTACGAATCTCATGCCTTCCCTGTAAACTGATTTTCAAATGCGGATCCGTTTACCGTATGTAATCCATATTCCTGTTCATCTATATGATTAACGCCTAACCGGAAATGATACAGGTCACATTTTCCTGTGAAGCTGCATACTAATATGACAAACCATAACGTAATGGAACAACTCGAAAAAGGCCTATTGTAGCTTCACAGTGGGAAAATTCTGTCCACATCTTACAAATTCTGGTGCGATTATATTTCACGTTGCTTTTACCATTTTATTCTTACTTTACATGATATTTGAAAAATCTTATATTTTAGTGATTGTGTGAGACTTTAAGCCAAACGAAGAGGATGACAGACTAACATAAACGAAATGGAGGATATAATGAAAGAGGAGTTGCTGAGTGCTCAGGAAAAAGATACTGAGAAACAATGGGACCAGGTGTTCCAAAACCGGAGACAGGATCTATCTAGTAGAGAGAAACAATCTAAGGATAGAAGGTACATGGAACACACACACACACACACACACACACACACACACACACACACACACACACACACACACACACACACTGAAAATAAATTTCAGCTTATATAGAAAAGAAAAAACTGATCGGATAATTATGCTCTATTTTTTTTTCTTTCTTCAGTTTGTCTGTTTATAACATTCCATCAAATATTGTCTGTTAGGTTCAGTTGGTTGTTAATTTCCCGCCTGTGTCTGAAGTCAGTAAAATGTCTAAGTTGAAATAGCCTGCTTAGACTTTGTGGTGTCTTTTATTTCTAAAAGTCCCGGTTTCCAAACACCATATTTTTTGTCTGCTAGATATTCCACCATCTTTTAAAATCAACTTTTTGCTTTGAATCATAGTGGTGTTGGACGAAATAGATATCATATAACCAATATCTATGTATTTAAATTTCCGGGTACCACTTCTAGAGAAAAACAAAAACAGTTGTCGATGATAATAAAAAGTCTCTCCATAATCTTTTTTTATCCAAAAAACCCGGATTTTAGATTTTAGATTTTCTAGAAGCTGTTTGAAATTTTTAGTATATGAACCTCCAACGTAAAAATATCGGATAAGCTGGAAATTATAAATTCAAAACAAAAATAATTTTATAACATATCGTTTCTTGATCTGATATAACCGGTCATCTTTTCATATTCAATAAGTTTTTGTTTATAAACTGATGTATTTTTATATCATATTCGCGTAATTTGTTTTACTTAATTTACCTATTTGTCGCAATATAATATATTTGTATTTCAGAGTGCGTTCTGCTAAGAAACTACAAGAACTGAGCATTCGTTGGCGAAACTTGGAAAGCAGAAGAACTCAAAGAGTAAATGACTATTTAGAAAACATGGCGTCGAATTTATCAACAGCGGATATACATAAAAATTCTAATGGTGAAACCCAGCACTGAAACAGGCTTCCGTAACACTTATTATTTCAACAGTGCAATATTGGATATCATGATTGTATTGATAAAATCTCGTTAAAATTTGATTGCAATGCGCTGTAAGAAGTAAATTATCCTTGGGAATATATATATAGTTAAACGTTATTGACTCCTCCAAAAGAATTACTGTTATCACAAATTTATTTCTACTTTTGATACCACAAAGTTATTGTTAACATTTAATTGGATTAAAATACATTCAAAGGAATCCTCTGAGAGATTACATTTTGTTCAGGTCGATAGTAATTACAATTGACAACAAAAACATAATGTAGCTGAACAATTAAAGTATCGTGAATAGTTGAAGAGATATTTATAGAGTATTAACGTTTAGCATTGAATGCATGTGTAATGCCTTTTTTGTCTAGAATGTCACTTGAAGTCATTCAAGTGAAATCTAAATCGAAATCTCCATATTAACGCAATACTAAAGCTCGCTAGAAGTCACACAACAGTGAGATCTAAATCAAAATCTCCATGTTAACACAATACTAGAGCTCACTAGAAGTCACACAAAAGTGAGATCTAAATCGAAACCTCCATATTTACCAAATACTAAAGCTCGCTAGAAGTCACACAACAGTGAGATCTAAATCAAAATCTCCATATTAACACAATACTAAAGCTCACTAGAAGCTACACAACAGTGAGATCTAAATCGAAATCTCCAAATCAACCCAACACAAAAGCTCGCTAGAAGTCACATAACAGTGAGATCTAAATCGAAATCTCCATATTAACCCAATACAAAGGCTCGCAAGAAGTAACACAACAGTGAGATCTAAATCAAAATCTCCATATTAACACCTATACTAAAACTCACTAGAAGTCACACAACAGAGATATCTAAATAGAAATATCCATATTAACACCTATACTTAAGCTCACTAGAAGTAACAAAACAGAGATATCTAAATAGAAATATCCATATTAACACCTATACTAAAACTCACTAAAAGTCACACAACAGAGATATCTAAATAGAAATATCCATATTAACACCTATACTAAAGCTCACTATAAGTCATACAAAAGTGAGATCTATATAGGAATCTCCATATTAACCCAATACTAAAACTCACTAGAAGTCACATAACAGAGATATCTAAATAGAAATATCCATATTAACACCTATACTAAAGCTCACTATAAGTCAAACAAAAGTGAGATCTAAATAGGAATCTCCATATTAACCCAATACTAAAGTTCCACTTTTATTTCAAGATTTTGACTATAGTGTATAATGTTATGTAATATATAAATCATGGGACTTTCTGATATCTTATTATTTATTTCAGATAATTCAAGATATGGTGCATCGCAAGAAAATTAAATTAATACCAATATATATATTACTAAAATGACTGATTACACGACATAAATGGAGTCAAATTTTCCTTTCCCCTCTTCTGCTTCTTAAGGGCTAAAAGATTAAAAGATAAACAAGATCATATACACACAATCACACACGCACCCCCACGCACAACCCGCATACAAATGATAATCAAAATCGAAATCAAAATAGTGAATTACTATAAAACTTAACTACCATCAATATAGAGAAATGTGACTGAAATAGTTTCACGTTCGATACCAATAATACTATGTACTCATAGGCGTTGGAAGCAAATTGAAAGTGTGTGTGGGGGGCTAAACCAACTTAAAACACGCACACACGCCAGAAACGTATGGGGGCTAAGCCCCAATTTTCAACACCTATGTCTATCTTTGCAAAAAAAGTGGGGGGGGGGGGGTACCTAGCCCCCCCGGTTCCGACGCCTATGGTACATTTAACGTGTTTTGAGTGACCAGACCTGATCAATTTTGTAGTATCTTGTTAATTTCACTGTTTTGTTTATTCTATTCACATTTGTTTATTTCATTCACATTTCTCTGTATAGTTGGTTGTTTACTTTTACAGTTATTCACTTGTTTGTTTCCATCTGGGAAGCAAACGAACTTACGAACTGAACCACCCGTGCAAACATATCATTATCCTTCTTTTCTTTTCTTTTCTTTTTAAATCGTCTGTTGATTTTTTATTACAAAGGGAGATAATTCCTTTTAAATCATGTGCATACAAATTGTATTCCTTATTGCTACTAGAACACGTGTTCGAAAATCTTAATTCTGAATTAGCGAAAAACATGTTTCCTACTTTTTATAACCCAAATTTATTGTATAAATTTACAAAATTATCTAAATGAAAGACAGGTATTTCCTACACAAACCAACGATCTATTAATAACTAATCGATAGTGATATCTATATCACACACTGTATTTTACAGGAGTAAGTCATTTAAACCGTTTTTACGCAACATTCATCCGCGTGTAAATCGGGCTTTGAATGCACACTAGGATATTTGAATGTAACTACAATCGTAAAAGATAGATGTGTTACATATAAAGATTTAATCTCTTTGTTTAAAAAAATATTTTGTGATGCAAAAAAATCTGAAAATAGAATAAAAAATGGATTCTCTGTCACGACTCCATTTAAAAGCTGTCACGAATTTTGTCATGTTGAAACTTACATGTATATACATACCCCGTGATTATCTTAGTCATTATTCAATGTCAATTGCTCCCAATATGATTCATATTCCTTACCTGTCTCAAACCTGGTCATGGATGAGTGAAACCCGACTGAGCATGAACCAGGAACATAAATGTATAAACAACGTTTTGTGATTGTAAAACACAGAAGCTACATCTTATCATAGATAGTGACATACATTTCAGTTGTCAGGATGTATATGTGGACCGTGTCTGGATTAATTGTTGTATTTGTTAATTGGATCATTTTATGCAGTTGTGAAAATTTTAAAAAAGAAAGTAAGTAAGATATCGCTTCTTAACGTATTTTATCATTAAAACTGATTTAGATTAGGATGTAATAGCTGTCTTTGTAACTGACGCACATGTTAACTTACCTGACAGGTACGAAAACTAATCAGAGGTACCGATATAAGGAATCAGTATAACAAGTTGTGGTTGGATATATATATATATATATATATATATATATATATATATATATATATATATATATATATATATATATATATATATATATATATATATAGTACTTACAAATAATTACGGAGAAGAGGAATACACTCAAAACCCAAAGCAATAACAAAAACAACAATACAAGTACAGGTAGTTGCAAGATAGGATTTCACGACATACATATTTTATATAATATATAATTATGTCTCGATGAATCAATACAATAGCATTGCCAGTGTTAAAGATAGTGGAAAGAGTTGTTTGTTTATCGTTTATTTATTCCTTTATTTATCGTTCTATTTCTAAATGCATTTTTATTTTATCGGTGTATTTATTTGTTCATTTTTGGATAGTTGAATTAGGAATGAATTGTTTGTTTATACTTTTAGTTATTGTTTTATTCATTTGTTTATCTATTTGTTTATTTCTTCATTTATTATTCTATTCATGTTTTATTTGTATTCACATACTCCTCTGTTAGTTAGAGAATGAATTGACAAATGGACGAATGGGGGAAATGGCAGATCAATGCATGCATAACTATGGTAATACGGAAATAAATAGGACATCTGGAATCTAAGACAGAAAAAATTAATAAAAGCTGATAGAAACATATTTATTAGTGATTTTATAAAGGAACAAAGAATATTAATCAAAAACATATCAAAAACTTGTTTATTTATCTTTCTATTTATTTTTATGCCCCCGGCCCGAAAGGTCTACCGGAGGCATCTAGTGTTTGGATCGTCCGTCCGTCTGTCTGGCTGTTTGCGTGTCTGTCTGTCTGTCCGTAATTCCGTACCGCTTACATATAAAGTGCAGTATTTCAAGTTTGGATTATGATACAGTAACCAACATAAGACTTAGATTCATTAAGTGTTGCTCACACTTCACTGACTTCAAATTGCACCTGGGGATGGGGTGGAGGTCAAAATGTAGGACGTCCGTCTGTCTGGCTGTTTGCGTGTCTGTCTGTCTGTCCGTAATTCCGTACCGCTTACATATAAAGTGCAGTATTTCAAGTTTGGATTATGATACAGTAACCAAACTTAAGACTAAGTTCATCTAAGTGTTGCTCACACTTCACTGACATCACATGCCCCTGGGGATGGGGTGGGGTCAAAATGTAGGACATTGCCAAAAAAAATTGGGACCCTGGGCATTTGTGTTTCACAAACACATCTTGTTTACTTATCTATTTAAGGTACATTGATGAATCAAGTTCATTTTGTAAAATTTGAATTTACCCTGTAAAATTACCCCGTTATGACACATAGAATAGTCACAAAATTTACTCAGTACCCAAGCTCGACTTTCTATTATATTGATTATAAAGTTGTCGTTTATAAAACTTCTAGATGTGACTAAAAAGGAAACACAATATTGTAGTTCAGTAATATAGGCCTACTTAAATTAGTACGTACTCAATTTACTTTTCGGTATTTCTGAATTTTTCTTGAAATGAGCAATAATTTTCATCATTATTTACACTTGTATGTCACAAATAAAGAAAAATGTTCAGTTACATCAATATGTGCATTTTCGTCTTAACATTTTAAATTTGTTGAGTTTGAGCTCTTACTAAGTTTGGTGACCTCGGGCTCAGGTAACATCATACTCCTGGTTGTCGGCAATTTCGCCGATATTTATGAGAGAGAGAGAGAGAGAGAGAGAGAGAGAGAGAGAGAGAGAGAGAGAGAGAGAGAGAGAGAGAGAGAGAGAGAGAGAGAGAGAGAGAGAGAGAGAGAGAGAGAGAGAGAGAGAGAGAGAGAGAGAGAGAGAGAGAGAGAGAGAGAGTATATTACCACCAATAATATTGATATGTCTAAAACATAAATAGCGATAACATGTCACGTGAAGCCAAACCTCATAAATCTAGATCGTGAATACATATAACATATTCGCTTACTTACTGCGATGATGTCACGTATTATGACATTAAGTATTTTATTCACTCCTTAACGAATGATTGATGGGCAGGTAAATTGTACAGACTAGAAGATATTCATTTCATTTTAAACGTTTTTAAAAACTATTAATGGATAGTGAAGTGTTAATCCCGTGCCAATGTATAAATGTATTATGAAGAACTGAGTCCCGAAGTCACTAAATTTACTCAATACTCAAGCTCAACTAACATTTCATGATTTTAAGGTAAAACCCTATTTATGCTGCAATTGGACCTGTTTAGATATTGGTGACATACAATTGTAAATTTGTGATGATTATAATGAAAAGTTTGCTCTTTTGAATGACACTTTAGAAATATTAAAAAAATGTTAGAGCATGTACTAAAATTTTGAGTACCATACTCAAAGTATTCTTTTTTCTTTCGCAGAAAAATCACAAGTATGACCTAAAAAATTGAATGATAAAAAATGGGGTCTTTCCTATTCAGATAAATCCAGAATTTTACAAGTGACTATATAGTCAAAACGATTAAATAAAATTTGAGCTTCAGTACTGAGTAAACTTGGTTACTTCGGGCCCTGATCAATTCTTGATATATCATGTATCCTGTTTATATCTGTCTTACGTTTAAGGTGATATATAAGTTCTATTTATAACCATATTTCACAAATTAAAAACAAATGACATGATTTGTCGACTACACATGTAGCAGTGGTTAAATAGTGTTCCTACTAGCTTGGCTAGTGGGGTTACCCTTTTAGCTCAATTGGTAGGGCACCAGATTTATAATCCAGGGGCCCTAGGTTCGATTCCCAGCAGAGACAGTTATTTGTCTCTGTGACACACATTTCACAAACATTCTTATACATGGAAACATGATAACTCAATACAAAGTCTCCCTTATCTAAAAGTGTTTTTGTTTTCTAAACCCTGTATCAACCATTATATGCTCAAGAATGACATGTATTGAATATCGACTTATTTTCATTTAAACAGAAATATAAGGGGTTCTCCGTGGTGGAACGGTAAGAGTAGGCCTATATCGCTTTAAAGTGATGTCTCTCATTTCTGCTCAGCGCAGTTTCGATACCTGATGGAACCTACACCAATTTTTGAGAAAGTTTATCTACTTCGTTATTTTATAGAAGCAACAGACCCTTTAACTGCGACTTCGAGTGGCAAAATGATACAGATACCCACAGAAACATAGACGTCGTTATAGCAACTGATTGATTCTTGACGTTATTTTCCGGGAATCTGTTTCATTTTGCCACTCAAAGGTACGGGACCGCAGATACAGCTTAAGGGTCTATTACATGTAGGCCTTGTGTTCAATTAGCAGTACCAAAATAATGATATATGCCCCTACCCAGAACACCGTGTTTTGTACCTATCTTAACATGTTAGGTTGTATCTTATCGTCCCAACGCTAACTACAAATGTCAGACTCTGTGAAGCCGCTGGAATTATTGTAAACACAAACCAACTCTCTCTGGTTCCTGTCACCTGTAATATTTGATTTGTGACACCTAGTTTTACATGTAACATATGTACCTGTGTATGTGTTGACGTTTATATGTACTTTGTTCGTTCGTTTTATCCTCTGTAAATCATAGGTAAACCACCAAGCAAGGGCCACACTGACAGGCTACATATTCAACATGAGTCCACATGGCAATACAAAAATAATAAATAATATAAAACGTTGTCATAAATTTTATCATAACCTCATTTCGACCACTCTTAACACAAATTAAATATTAGGTGGTAGCACCATCCTTGGTGCGACCCAGGGAATATATAGCAGCAACATATATACCATTTAACGCAATAAAGGGGATAGAACTGCCGAGGCTACTATAAATGTAATAGCATAGGCGTAGGAGGGTCTGGGTCCCCACTTTTTTCGCGTACAAGCAAAATTCTTATATCACCAAAACGTAAGCAAAGTGTTTCATTTGCAATTGTGTGTATATATATATACTCCCTTTTTATTTGCTTCCTGCGCTGCTGAATAGCGTTACATATTACAATGTCCTGTTGAGGTTTTATCTTTGTGATACAAATACTGAGGGCTGACACCCAGGATGTTTCTAGGTTTCACGAAAAAAACCATGTAATCAATCTGCTAAACAAATTTAAAAAATAGCGTGAATTTGATATACAGTAAGACTTGCTATAGCAACCACCTGTGTATAAAGACCACTTGGTCATAAAGACTGTTTTTGCTGTTCCCAATGATACCATTTGTGTACAAATCAACCTCTATATAAAGGTCATCTCCCTATAAAGACCAGCTTTCTTGTTCCTTAAGGAGGTCGTTGTATACAAGTTTCACTGTAATACTTTTAATATTCCTGTAATATGCCTTAACTGGGGAAAATGGTACGGAACATGTATTGATTCATCAATTCTTTTAAAATGTTTGTTGTACGTTGTGTCATTTCTGTTAAATGTTTATATCGATCTTATATTGTTCTCCGTGTCGGCATCGCTCAGTTGATCACCGCGCTTTGAAACATGAAGTATCTCACTTCTGTTCAACGCAGGTTTGATCCCCACTGGAACCTCAGCTGATTTTTGTGAGAAAGTTTGCCAGTTTACTTGCGGAAGGCCGGTGGTTTCTACCCGAGTACACGGTAACCAGGTTTTCTCCACCAATAAAAACTGACCGCAATCATATAACTGAAAAAATGTTGAATGTGGCGTAAAACACTATTCAAAATTCAAATCGGTCTTACTTACTCATTTTTAGTCCATGATATTATCTTTTACTTATATTAAAGTTTCGGTAAATCAAGAACTAGGTAAAGCACATGTGCAAACTATTTCACTTTTTCGTATGTCCTTAGGTAATATATATAATATATACATATGCCTAAAACTTGTCATATTTTTTTCCGAATTCCGGAGTTATGCCAGTCGCTATATGACGGTATCTGTCCTATATACATGTATTCACTAAGATTCCCTGGAGCTATAAAGCAGTAAAATCATCCGATAGAAATCTTAATCTTTCTATTGTTGATCAACTGAACTTGTTCGATGAAATAATTGTACGAATTTTACTTTATGGGTGTGAGGTTTGGGGGTTTGGTAATTTAGAAATGATTGAAAAAGTTCATTTAAATTTTTGTCGACTATTGTTAAATCTTAAATCCAGTACACCAAAATTCATGATTTATGGGGAATTAGGAAGAGTTCCATTATCTATACAAATTAAAACAAGATTACTTAATTACTGGCATAGTATCGTTACTGGTAAACAGACCAAATTTTCGTGTATAATGTATAAATTGATTCATAGAAAGTCATGCATTGGGCAAAACATAAAATGGATTCAAAATCTTAAATCAGTGTTTGATAATAATGGTTTGAGTTATATATGGGATACACAGTATGTAGATAATAAGACTTGGTTGCTAATTTTTTCAAAACAAATATTACATGACCAATTTCAGCAAACTTGGTCATCAGACTGTTTGAACTCTGGTAAAGGTGTAATGTACGATATTTTCACAGGTTCTATTTTGAAATGTCAAAATTATATTTTATCCTTTTTACCTAATCCAAAAATTAAATCATTATCTCGATTCAGGACAACAAATCACAAGCTACCCATTGAATTAAGTAGATGGTTTAACATATCAAGGGGAGAAAGAAAATGTAATTTATGTAACATAGATATTGGCGATGAGTTTCACTATATATTGCAATGTACATCCTTAAGCGAATTACGAAAATTATATATTCCAAAAAAGTTTTATACTAGACCTAACATTATTAAGTTTCAAGAGTTATTTTCAACTAAGAATCTACGCACACTAAACAAATTACAGCAATTCATTAATGTTATAAACAAGAGGGTCAACCCACCTGGTTAATTACTGTCAACTGTATACAAGTGTATATATATATGTGTATATGTATATGTATATGTGTATATGTATATGTATGTATGTATATATAATATATATGTATATGTATGTATATATATATATATATATATATATATATAACATATATATATATATATATATATATACAAACATATATATATATATATATATATATATATATATATATATATATATATATATATATATATATATATATATATATATATATTCTGTTATTTACAATGTTCACTCACGTGTACCATTTTTATTATGTTAAAATGTTTATAATATGTTCTCAATGTTGAATTGTCAACCTAAAGAGAAATAAAGAATCTTGATAAAGATAAACCATTACATTGTATTAACATTACAGTTCAACTTTCATTTTAGACACTAATGTTTAAGCTTGGTTAATTAAAAATGAGTACCGTTATTAATTGTGAAGATATACTAGTTTTCAATTAACCAAAATTAAAATTAGTTAACGACACTATTTCGGTATAGAATAGAATAGTTTATTAGCCTTTGACCGTTCGGTCAATCAACATGCAATACAGTTACATAAATATTCTACAACGAGTGTTAGTTGATTATCATGTTTATCTAACTCGAGTTACTTAATTTTAAAAATTTTAAAAGACACGAGGTTTACCGAGTGTCTTTTCAAATCAACAAGAGTTAGATAAACATGATACTAATCAATTTACACGAGTTATTGAATCTGTTTCTACCATAACTAAAAACTGCGTCGTAAGGAACAATAGCATTAATCACTTCTAAACACATTCGGGCTCGGACTCTCATGATCGCGGCGTCAAACCTAGCTCGTGCATGCCTCGCTTCAATAACAATTTCTCCAAATCACATCAATATGTAGACCTGTAGGAAAGCCGACATTGTTAGAGACATCAATAACGGACCCCTTTTTCCTGAATTACTTTTATCGCCAACAACTGGCATGGCTTGATGCAACTCCATAAACATGCATTTTCTTTACAGTAGTAGTGCGCGCTCAACCAATGAGCCAAAGTTCACGTTCCTATTTCGACCAATGAAAATACTCGCAGTGTGTTAACCATGTGTGGGTAACACGGACATTTAAAACAACTATATTTACATATCGACTGTAATTTCATTCATTACAGTTATACAGAACGTCCGTTTTGTTGTTTCAATAAAACCAGTGAGTCATCACGTGATCTAAGTGTTAACCGCTAGCTGGCGTAGGAATACCTGAATATCTAAGAAACTCTTTCCATGACCATGTTACGGCATCGATTTGTCGGACAAGTATTCTCTGAACATATGATAAGTCAATAAAGAATAAAATAACACACATTCATTCCATATTTTTATTTAAAGCCATTAATAACAACAAAACAAACAAAAATCACTGAAAGAAATCGAAAACACAAGACTAGGCCAACATCTGTAGAACACTGTAGATGCCCATATCATAGGCCTATTGCGATAGATCTAGGTCATGTTATGACAAGAAACACAGACCACAGAAATGAAAATTTGCTTCGTAGTTACGGTGCTTGTAAGTAGGTTGAAAAGGGAGTCAGGTCTAGTGCAATTTTGTCCTGCATCTCTGATAAACAGCTTGCTTTTCCGTCACCATATTATGTCCATATAGGCTATTCCTGTCAGAAACAATTCGTCACTCGCATCGCGTGAAATCGACTCTCAGTTCACCTCAAATCCTATTAATTGCTAGGCTAATTACCAGGCCCATCTTGTTTTTCACAACCTGTAATATTAATGCCGAGCATAAGTAGTGTTCATAGGTTTCTCAGTAAATTGACGGGATACTCTATATGATCAGCTGGTAAAAACTGAAGTCTGAATTGACATATGGATCTATTATAATTTATAGGCCTATACGGATTTTCCATAACGAACGTGTCGATAATTATCTTTTAAACAGAATAATTAAAGTTTGTTACTTCACAACATTATCTGCATTTGTCTTGTTTCAATTGAATTGAAGGATTTGCTAGTAGTGGGCTAGCCTATATACTGAAATAGGTCTACTTACGAAATCGTCACCCCTTCACAGTTCACGGCATTTCCCAGCTGATTCAGCGATTGGTAATAGAATGGCTATTTCCAGTTGTCATCAACGAATATTAACAGTCACACTTAAACTTTCTGTGATATATTCCACTGATAAAATATCAGAATTCAAGCGAAAATGTTTTGTAAACAACGATCATCTGTTGCTATCCAAATCGCACATGTTAGGCCTATCAGCCATTTGCACACGGCCCATTCGGGCAATTCTCTTCTGACACATTTAACCCGCCACTACTGAATGGTCGAATATTAAAAATCGCGAACTAATCTGAAAATAAGTATTCAAAATTGTCCATATCACTAGTTTCTTTCAAAATAATATTAAAAAAAAAAGAAATTAAACCTTAATTTCATTAGTATTTGCGATCAGAAAAGAGAACTACTTCTCATGTCAAAACAGCTGTTGAGCCATTACGTCATATGAAAACACCCCCCGAAAAGGCAGTGTTCTGGAATGAATTTAGTATCCAGTGGACTACAGTTTCACTGAAAAATGGTAATGTATATAAATATAAGGATTGTTTTTTCATTTTTTGAACATCATCGGGGTATAAAAGCAATTGCTCTTGGAAAAAAATTCATTGTGCATACTTGGTGCTGAACAGAATATTTTCCATGAGCAATTGCTTTTATACCCCGATGATGTCCAAAAAATGAAAAACAATCCTTAAGTGTTTCGGTTTAATCAGCCTACTTTTAATGATTTAACCATACATGTACGTGTTATGGTATGAAAATGATTATATGGTGAATATAAACACAAATGAATTCAATGAATAATTATTGACTATAATAAAGTAACACCCTAAAAATACAATTAATTAATTCTTAAATACGTAACATAATCTTCTTTCTTTTTCTTTCAGGTAAATTAAACTACGTAAAGATCAGTGAAATATCAATGTTAAAGCAAAGTTCAGAAGATTGTGTATTCCCGCCAATTTTATCTTTATCTTTGAATTTCAATAAAACTATATCCGAAATTCAAGTTCGGCGCAACAAGAATAGTGAAGACGTAATTAAGCCAATATTTGTGTTACGTAACTCGTCTTCGGGTGATCCGATCCTAATACAAGATGATGTACAAAGGTCTGCGGTAAGTTGTATTTCTGTTTTATGACTTCATATACTCAATTAAGTATGATCCCCTATGAAGGAATTCTCATGTATGCAAACCTCAAAATTCTTTCTTTTTTCACTGAATATACCTAAAACATACTAGTTTAAAGCAAAATAAGCAGGTGCTATCCATATATATATATATATATATATATATATATATATATTGCATTTATGTGAGATTAATGTGTAATATCCTTATAAAACAGTACAAAAGGGAAATCAATAAATCAATAAAATATGACACCATTAATTTTGACATATTAACTAAAAGTTGGATATTGACAGATACAAAACTGAATGTTTTGGTAAAAAAAAACAATGACTTTTCTTCAAAATAAGCACAATTTATGACATACAAAGCTCTAATTAGGAGAATACGTAATAGTAGCCTATCTGGGGTATCCCATATTGTATTTTTGCAGAGGAAAATATAGCTCAATTCCATAAATAAATAGATATAACAACTTGATAAAAATGTATGCAAAACTAGTTTAACAGGTTTCTTTTATTAATACAAGCTAATATATGTATAATCAAAAGAAATAAATATCTATCCATATTAGATTTCAGTATATACGGCTTAGTGGTACCGCACCCCTCTGTTTTTTTCACAAAATTTGTGACAATGGACAATATAAAGAGGAATAGTGAAATGAGAATGTGTGTAAAAATAGTCTGACAGGTTTCCTTTATTAATACAATTTGTTATATGCTGTTTCAACAAAAGAAAGAAATATCTGCCCCTGTTAATTTTCAATATACACGGCTAAGTAATACCCACTTTTTAGAGAAATAGTATTGGCACATTGTCATTTACATGACATAAAAAGCAAAATCTGCAAATATCTTTGTTTTCACCAATCAGTGGCTTTATTTTGTTATAATAGTAACTCACAGTTTCATATCATCTGCCATTGAATTCGTAATACAAAATTACTCCAAAGTACCATTTTTCATGAAAATCTGACAGTATCAAAATTTTGACCAATCACGGACTTTCATTTTGTTACCATGACAAACAACCTTTCTGTTACATCTACCATTGACTTCATCTTACAAAAATACCTCGAACTGCTAATTTCATTAAAAAAGATTATCGAAATACCTCTTTATACTTATTTTCAGCAAAACCTGACAATATCAAAATTGTTGTACTTCAAGAGTTATCTCCCCTTATGTATCTATGACGTAATCAAACAGTGGATCATCTTTAATACAAAGATTTCTCTTACGAGTTCTTATGTATGGCGAAAATTCTTAAGAGTAGGCTTACGTGTTGTTGTAAAAATTATTACTTACACAATCGTAAGACAAAAATTGACAAGTCAAAAATTTAATTTGTCTCTTCTTCTTACGAGTGCCTGCGAAATGTGACGAGTTATTTACGGATACCAACGAATTATGTACGGATACTTGCGACTGACTGCGAGATGGCGATACATAGTTACTAGTAAGATAAATTCGTGTATATCAATGGGGTGCTACGCTATAATAGGGCATAGCTTCACATAAAATTACTGTATACAAATAAAAAGTGTACACAATAATAACAGTGTTATATCTCTCTCTCTCTCTCTCTCTCTCTCTCTCTCTCTCTCTCTCTCTCTCTCTCTCTCAATGTTGTTTGTAAATAGCACCATGATCTTTGTCATACACATATGTTTTGCTAAGTAGACGCTCTTGTGTTTGTAGTTACGCGTGTCGACATCACATGACTGACTTGTTGATAGTAATTGATGCTCTGTGATGTGCCTATTTGTCATTTGATAATTTTACGACATCTTACATTCCATACAAATGATGTATCATTCTTGACCCATTTTACTCTTCATATCGGAAAAAATAATATCTTATTTTTCAAAGAAATTGTTAAGGTATTTCAACATAATTATTATTCGTTTTTCTAGCGATTCAATTATACATGTACTCGTAAAGATGCTTCAACAACATTTTTATTTTGGTTACATGAGTTTTCTGTCGTGTAACGTTTACACACAACAAGGTAGCCATGTATGAAAAAACACGTGTACATGATATCAGCATAGTCAAATTCTCGATTACAGTGACATGCCAAAATTGAAGCAAATTTTTGTTTTTTCATATATAAATATATATATGAAAGAAACTGTTGGATGTTTTTAGTTTTATTTTCAGATATATACGTTTTGTCAAAAGTTGTTTTGGAAATAACTGAATTCTATGAAATTTATATGATTTTGAAAAATTACGAATTTATATGAAATATTTAGAGAAAATAATAAAAGTTGCATCAGTTTTGGCACGTCACTACATTCAATTGTTATTCAAAATACTTTGAATTCTTTTACATCGTTCTGGGCGAATTCATTGACGATTCAAAGGAAATACGGTTGACATGCGCATGCGTATTTGATAGGTCAGTGTCACTCTCTTGGAGGCTGAGTGTTATGTCTTGTTTAGTTTTTGTCAACTTTCTGAATCAATTCATTCTCATGACTTATTTATGTGTAAGCTGTCACTGGAGTGAATGTCCCATTCACCTTTTGGCCCGACTTCATGTGTAGGCCTGCCATATGTCTACCTTGACCAATAACACACTCAGTATTGGCTTGTTGTACCTTTGTGATTAACACAGAAATAGTACATACCACATTCTTTGGTATGATAACTTGACATAAATACAAAAACTACAGGAATTTGCACTCACCGTTTCCATCATCTACCGAAATGAGGTCATAATGACCTACTTATTTTACTACCGAATCGAAAACATTTTGATCAAAACATTTTGTGCTATGTTTTTATTTAGTATGGGCCGTCAGGTATGCAGCGTTAAATATTTTATGAAGAATGATAGGTATTATGCAAATAAAGAATATGAATAAAAGGAAATTGTACAAATATGTTGCACATTAAACATGACTGGTCAAATAATAAAGCATGTAGAACGGTTGTCGGGGACCGGTAACGGTTTTTTCTTTTTAAAAACCCCTGGAGAAAATGTAAGCACTAACAAATAGACTATATATAATGGTGGTCTGTTTATTGAAATTACAAGAAAATAAGTTGAAAATTCATAATATCTTCTTAAAAATTCGAGATAAGTGTTTGAAATTTCAAGATAAAGTTTCTGGTTTTAAACAAATATAATACTTGCTGCTATGGGTCACCATAGAATTGAGACAACAGTGCAAATTAAATTCATTTAAATTTTTTTTTTAAAAAAAACATCCGATTGCCAATAATTTTCCTAGTGCCCACAATAATCTAGAAAGTGAGGTTTAGAACATTAAGTTGGCTATTCACAAAAGTAAAACAATTCATGGTGACTTATGTATGTTATTTCACCATATAGAATTCTGTCTTATATGCTGACGTTTTATCTTACTGTAAAGCACTTACTGTTTAAGTCAATACAGTCATTGTATATGATAAATAACATGATTGATCACAATTAACATTCACGGACCGAGATGATTTCGACTGCACGAAGAATATTCATCGACAGTAGATGCGAATTAGTTGCATACACCCACAAACCGATGTGCCCCTATAATTTAAACCAGTCCCACCCACTCCCCTCCAAAAAAAACCCAGAGGCGAAAATAAGAGATATCTAATTTTATTTCTCCTCCTAACAGTGTTGTGCTACGATTGATTGACGGTCAAATATATTGTTTTTAACTTGATAAACGCAGACATATTTGGACGAAATATATTTGTCAACAATCCTACTTAATTTTGGCGGATACATGAAAACATTATGTATATATATTTCAACCCTTCAATTATTTCAAAGATGACAATATCGCCGGAAACTCGCCGTTTTTACTGCTGTGTTAACACATATTTTTATCACGTTTTCCTGCTTAATGTCGCTTGTCATCTTGTTTAAAAATGATAAAAATGAATCATCTAACGAAGTAATGGACAGGATATACACATTTGGGGTCCTTTTTCATTTTCTGTCACAGAAGAGTTCAATATAGATGTCTCGGTGTCTTTATCCAACATTCCATGTCGACCTATATCACCTTGTGAAATCTCGCGAGATACACATTAAATTTGAAATACGAGCATGTCAGAAAAATGCCAGACAAGTTACATTGAGTTGATATAACAAGACGGCAAACATCTTATTTAATCATGTCGAAATGTTATAGAAACAATAACAACAAGGATGGGACACAATTTAGACAATGCCTTTTTACATATTATTTATAGTATCATTAAGAAGTTGCGTTCAGATGGCGTTTTGAGCGATGTTGCACTCCATTCTTTTCAATTATATGATTTATGTGGAGTTTTAAAAAAGTGTCAGAAGGAGACAAATTACTTGTAAATATAAATTTATTATAAGTTGATTGAAATAAAATAATCCGCTTTGCACGTACGTTACCATAACTGTCAACAATAAAATCATATACATAGTGATTCATGCTTTTTAATTTTGTTTGTTTGTTTGTTGTTTACATCCAACCAGGATATTTTTTATTTTACCTAACATGTCACTAGCTTTAGGTGAAGTGCTACAATTTTTTGCCCATGCTATGGACTGACAACAATATAGTGGGGGTTCGTACATGTCCTACTCTTTCTGTTTCATGGGACCTCGGATTTTACGTTTTAAAAACCGTGACTTTTATTTCGAATGCCGACAGCTTGAGAACGAAACAGCCACCACCATTTTTGAAATCTTGGCATGACAGGTACCGGGAAATCGAACTTGGGACATTCCGTTAAAGAATCGAACGCTCTACCATTAGAACACTACAAGCGGTCATCTTGATTCAATCAGTCGACCGCGAGTATTAAATTCAATGGACATACCTTTAAAAAAAAAAATTTCAAATATTCTCATTTGTATTAGCTTTTGAATTTTATCTATCACTCTTATCTTTTTTCGAGTCCAGTTAAACACATATCTTTATTTAGGTACACAACCGTCTACATACAGGGGACAATCAATACGCACTAGTAAGTTGTTGACGAAGTATAACCTCTTGTCAAGAAGAATTTGAACCTCGTTCTTTGATAAACGTTGTTGGAAAGATCGTTGGATCGGTGGATGGTCTTTTCTCCATAACACTGCTTGGTTTTTTTATCTCTAGATGTTAATTGTAGACAATTTTTAGTGTTGCAAGGAATGCAAATTAAGCTTATAACCCCGTTATATGAATAATTGTTCTGAAATTAATATACAGATGTAATACATGTACGAAATTTTCGGTTTGGAATAAGTTCGAAAGACAAGAAAATGTTCAAGGCGATTGTTTCTGTAATTAATACTTCATCAGTTGAACTCGAAGATTACTTTGATATATAGACCACAGATACTAAAGTATTAATCGAACAACGGTTCATGAGACAATACATTATACAAATCAAGTGAAAATTTGACAAAAACGCAGACTTCTGAAAATTCAGAGGTTGGATTAGGTGCCATGTAGGAGAAGCATTCCCTGTTGAATGGTCACACCCGCCGTGAGTCCACAGTCAAATTCAATTGAAATGATTGAGGAATGAATGCTAGTCATAATCGGTAAAGACGATTAAAACCACAATCGACTAAGCAGTGCAATATATTATTGAGCAAAACATTGTAATTGCAAACTGGGTCATTATACCGACCATATAATTTGCGACATGTTTAACGCGGATCCTGACTTCCTTTTGACAGCACCGTATCAGTAAGTAGTTTGCCTCTGTATATGAAATGGTCGTAGTTAATTTAATTAGCATGTAGATATTAAGATTAATATCAAATCCATTCACGAGGACTTTATCCAAATTAAAATTTAATTGTTTTATGGTGTATTTGCAACACCAAACGTTCTGTTATAAGGTGATGGACAGTGTTTAATGATGGAGGCTTAAAACTGATTACAATGTATCCGGGAAAAGACACAATGCCTTCCTCAATAAATAAAATAAAAGTAAAGCCGTGCAGTTATCAATGTATATCTTTACTAGAGTAACTGACTTGTGACGATTACAAACAACATAATATGGGTATCTTTGAGGCATATGCTAGTTGCTGCTTGTCACGCAGGTATTTCTAATTACCCTAGTTCTTAATATTTAAATCAAGGAATTTAATTCATTTTCCAATTGTTTCTTTATCCTCTTACTCAAAATGTCGCCGGCATTTATATAATTTACAAAATTTACAATAATTACTATTGCCGTAGGAAAAACTGTGTACTTTGATAGATGAGAAACGTTGTATCATTGTGTCAAAAAATTATTTCACGGTTAAGACGTGAGTTTCAGTAATTATTTACTTAAGGATAGAATCTCAAACCGATGCAAATGGAGAATAAACTTTATTTAGAGAAACTCTTGACATATTTTTATTACAAATAAAGTATAGTGTTAATTTTCTTAAATATTTTTACAGTTTGTCAAAATATATATCGACCCAAGTACACCAGAGACATCATTACTGATGAGATGCACGAAGAGTGTAAATGGACAACCGGAAGTATCTATTGTAAGTAGAGGTCAAATTCCTGACCTATGAACATCAATCAGAAACACAATTAAATATATGAACTTACCGTTCTTTGTTCTCAGTTCCTTGTGGAAATTGTAGAAAAGAAGAATAGTTATCTTGAATTTTTTTTTCTAATGAATTTGTTTGAATTGAAGTAAAAACCAATCGACAAAAAACTAAAGATATTTCATTATAAGCTGAAATGTAAACAAAGACTCCCTTTTCGACAAAACATTCAAATTTGAGTTGCTATTTTTCAGAGTGGTACAATCATTCATATAGGTAAACAGTTCTCCTTGGCAACAGATCATTCCAAACAAGAACCGTTCCAGATTACGGAAATGGAAAAACCCAATCCACTATTGCATGACTACAGAACCCTGCGTAAGTAAACTTCCCACTTGTCAGTTCAAATTGCTGGCTGTGTTGATATCAGCTACTTATAGCTCGAAATCTGTCGAAATTATATAATAGGTATAAAACGTTATATTTTTTTAAAAAAGAGAGAAAAAACTCTCACTCATACATTTATGTATTTCCCAGACTGGATAAAAGATTTCTAAAGTACACGTATGTTTTACAGAAAGCTATTTGCATACGATAGTCTGTGCAGTATTAGAATAGTCTTCAAACTGTGACATCAACTATCAACTTTTAAACTATCTTTTATTTTGAATAAAATGGTCCTGGCAATCCCCGATTTATATTTACTCATTATTATAGATATTTATAGATATTGGGAAAATACCTACTGATCTCCCGTAAGCAGATACTAGTAATACAGAATTTGACAGGTTATATGTCCAACAATTCTTGTTAATTTGAAGAGATAGCAATCGTATATAAATAATATGAAATTTGCCATAGGAAAACACTATCCAAGAAAATGTTCAACTTAAAAATATAAATGGAAGATCACACAAAGATGTGGTCAATTTTCGATTATCGTTCAATGAATCTATTGGAATTATTCTAATGATCGATAGGTAACGGTGATTTTATAAATACATGTATTATAAACATAATACTAGCTCTACAGTTTTGTAAAAAGATGACACAAAACAAATACTGAATACCATCGTTTCTGTCAGCAAGACTTCATCAGTGGGGCTCGATTTCAAAATAGATGTAGAGTTCCGAAACAAAAGATGGACATGTATCATATAAGGTCAAAATATAACCCAAATTTATCCCTGAATCCATCTTAGAGTAGCCACTGTAAAATGATGACTATGTTAGTTTTTGGAGAGTTCAGAATTTGAAAGGTGCTTTTGTCTTGACCCTAATACATGAGAACGGATTTAAACCAAAAATAGGGCATTGATGTTTCGTATCAGGAAAAACCTTCCTTTTCAAGAGAAAGCAGAAAGATAGTAGTGTATCCGAGTTTATATTCATACATGAATTGAACAAAAATTTACAATAATTATTTGGCTAGACCATATTAAACTGCAAATACGTAGTATCTGTCATGTATATAACTTCAAAATTTAAAATATAATTTGTCGGCAGAAACATTACTGTTATTTGTTTTCCATAACCTTTTATTCACTCCTACTTTTAAAATAATCATTATGTACAAAATCAAATTAAGTTCCAACAAACTTGTATAAAAAGATATAAGATATAAAAAACGTAAATTTTAATTTTAAATTAGCTTAATTACACACCTCACCTGCCATTGATGTAAGAAAAACTTTCTGACATAGTTACTATAAATAAACTTCTTACAGAATATGCTAACAAATAAAGTTTATAATAAAGAACACAAACTACACATATATCTCACTATTTTGAATGTATGTGTAGCTGGTATGGTGACATCAGCGTGATAATATTAACGTGTTGTATCGCGATGTATGTAACCTGTATGATGTATGGAAATGAGGAAGATAAAATACTACGTGTATATGACAATAGAGCCAGACATACTTATCTCATCATTCAGGACTAAGTCGTCCGTTGTCCAGTCGTAATGTTAGTGTTATGCTTGTACTAGAATGTAAAAGATGTACTGAATTATCACACAGAGTAAATAAAGTGTAAAACTGTATACTTAATTGGTAATGTAAAGGTACTATTTTATATATTGTCGGGTATAGGGTCAAACTTTCATTTTGGTGTAAACATATAACGCAATACCTACTCGGCCATCAACGTATTCAAAAATGTTTCGATAGACGTGTTAACGCTCTGTACATGGGAACTCTAAGATATATGTAAAAGATAATGGATCTTACAATGCAAGTAATGAAGATAGATACATATATAAAACATATTACTATAACGTTGAACAGAGAGAGAGAGAGAGAGAGAGAGAGAGAGAGAGAGAGAGAGAGAGAGAGAGAGAGAGAGAGAGAGAGAGAGAGAGAGAGAGAGAAAGAGAGAGATAGAGATTTATAACGTGAGGACGCCATAGAGCACCTTAAACGATACAGCTTTTTATCTCCTGAGCATCTTGTTTGGGATTGCAAATGTTTTTGTGTTTTCCATATATGAAAAGATGATGGAATTGGGTCAAACGAAACGTACTAGAGCAATTATTTACATGTCAATGTATTTGTTTTATTTCGCATTAATAGCATCATTTAAAATTCTAAATTCTTCTAAAGCTAAAATAAACATCTTTTTACAATGGTTAATCTTTGGCGGATTTGGCTATAAGTTTGTTGTGTATTGTTTGGCCTTGTCTGATAGAAAGGAGCATCTTGAGCATTATAACTTTGGTATTATGTTTATCATGTTTATAATATATATCTATTTGTTATTAACCATATTAATCTTACAGCTGACTTAAAACTGGGAGATAATCAGAATCTGAATCAATTGAGTCTAAAATCCGGAATACGGTCAAGAAGGCAGGCGTCTGTACAACAACCTTATGTAATTGATGTGTTGGTGGTGATCGATTACAGTATTTATATCTCGTAAGTAATGTCCTACAATCCATAACTATGCATATTTACGATTTGCATGTTTTCTTGTACTAGAATATTAAATATTTTAATTGACGCTATACCAGGAATATGTTCTCATAACATCACGGTACAGAACATACTGCTAAATTCTATAGATAGACATTCCAACCACACAACGATTGAGTTCTTCGGTTTAAATATAAAAACATGATGATGGGGTATACTTCAGTATAAACGTTCGAAACGTTCGTACGTTAGTGTAAATATTTAAAACAACCACAGTGACGCCCTTAGCTGCACGTGAATGTAAATATTCAAAACAACCACAGTGATGCGTGAGTCATACGTAAGAGTAAATGTTCAAAAGACCACAGTAGTATGTTAGTCGTACGTAAGAGAAAATGTTCAAAACAACCATAGCGATATGTTAGTCGTACGTAAGTGTAAAAATTTTATTCAACCACAATGATATATTAGTCAGTCGTACGTAAGAGTAAATGTTCAAAACAACCACAGTGATATGTTAGTCGTACGTAAGTGTAAAAGTTCAAATCAACCACAATGATGTGTGAACTGCACGTAAGTGTAAATATTCTAAGCAACTATAGTGATGTGTGAGTTGTACGTGAATGTAAATATTGAAAACAGCCTCAGTGATGTGTGAATTGTACGTAAGTGTAAATATTCAAAACAACTACAGTGATGTGTGAGTTGTACTAAGTGTAAATATTCAAAACAGCCACAGTGATGTGTGAATTGTACGTAAGTGTAAATATTCTAAACAACTACAGTGATGTGTGAGTTGTACTAAGTGTAAATATTCAAAACAGCCACAGTGATGCCTGATCTGTTCGTAAGTGTAAATATTCAAATCAACTACCATGATGCGTGAGCCGTACGTAAGTGTAAATGTTCAAAACAATTGACCGCAGAGTGATTTACATGACTTTAACGTTACAGGATATAATTATCCACCAGTATCTACCTTTATTTAAATTAGTTTTATGTACTAATACGGCATTGTAAAAATACTAAATATCATGTTGGAGCACTGGCCGGGTCTAACGCTAATCCGTTGATATTTTTTAATCATTTGCATTTAGTGTGCGTTTCCAGAGCTTAGGGCTACAGAGAGCAAATAATATATTAGGAAGTAAAGTCGACTGAAAGAAGTCAGTAACATTTCGAACACTTGCTAAAGTAAATGACGTTGTTAAGGTCACTGGGTAAATGTTCCCCACGAAAATGATCAGTATTCAATATTGATAAATTTCTGTTAACAGAATTTTGTAAAAGTTGCAATACATTGTAGACTGTTACGGTGATCTATTTATGTTCCAGGTGGTACAGTAAATCGACAGGTAATACCAGTGAAATCCGTGATAAAGAGACAAAAGCTAATCTCAGAACGTATTTTTCCCACTTTATAAAAGAGGTAAGAGATATTTTGTCAATGAACACAAACCACAAATGTGATCCAAAGTTATTTGAAAACGAAAAGAAAAATGAAAATTTAGTTTTAAATAAAATGCCTATGTTCATTTCGAGAGAGGAACGGAACACGCTTTGTTCTACATGATAAAAAGATATTGTTTTGCCTCCCTCCCTTGTCTAATTTGCAGCTGAACAATTTTATAAATTACAACAAAATATAAACAACTAAATATCAGGGCCCGAGGTCACCAAATTTACTCAGTACTAAAGCTCAAATAACTTTTCATGCTTTCAAGACAAAAACAGGCAAGATTTATTCTGTAACTGTACATGCTTGTATATTTATTGCATACAATTGTAAATAAGGATGAAAGACATTGATCATTTGAAGGAAACTTCACAAATATTTAAAAAATAGTTTGAGTATGTACTCAAACTTTTATTACCGTGCTCAACATATTTATTAGATTTTTAGAGGAAAATCATAAGTGTGATGCACAGTTTTATATGTGAATGATGTAAAATAAACATATGTTTCTTATTCACTCAGACAAACAATTATAGTCAAAATAATGAAATAAAAGTTGAGCTTGAATATTGAGTAACCCTTATTCATCCGTAAGCTTCATGCGACTACACATTGGAAGACTTCCTGACAAACTGGTTAAATTTGGGCCTCTGGTTCTTCAGAAGAGGTCGAAAGTGTGTAAAAGATCATAACACACTACACGACGAAAGACAAAAGACGATAGCAACTCAACAGCTGTAGCTTTTAATATACATTTATAGCATATCATATTTTTTGATAACAAATGATTTGTAGGTTAATTATAGATCATAATTCTATTAACTTTACTCTAAAGCATCACCTTTTTCTGCTTTGTAAGGTCAGCTTAAGATTCCAAGGCATCGAGGACAGTGATTTAAATATTAAGGTTAAACCCGTGGGATTTATTGTAGCAGATGTAAGTATTTTTAGTATCTTAATATGTAAGTTTAAACTTTAGAGAACAAACCGGAGAGCAAAAAATGAAGTTAAACACAAGGATAATTAATAATTGCAATATTACTGGTTCGCAAAAAAGGTGGTATGAAAAGTTGTACCGAGAACTGTGTTCCAGGTCGATGTTCTTCGCGTTTGGTTGAGCTTTCTTACTCAAGAACATTTCGCCAAAACACACCCCGTATGCCATTGTAATGGTAGGTACGTATGATACAGACTGTATGAGAATACAAGTAATTTATAAGAAAAAAACGGACATAGAAATGAAAGTTATTATGTCATGTATATTATAACTCATTGACTTATTACACCGATAATTGTATACCTTGATAATCTTAATACTTTTGGTAGACACAGAATGCGTATCGCTGGACAGAAGAAAGGAAAGAACCCGGTACACCACGGGAAATATTAAACGCAGACAATGCATTAAAGGATTTCAAAGGGTGGATTGGCTCTTCAATATTCCTCCCTCCTCATGACCATGCTATTCTATTTACGGGGTACGAATTGCTATTTTATGTTTTTTTTTTATTTCAGTAATGTACATTTGTATCACAGAAACTCAATATGGTCGTTCTTATTGCAAACATTGCATGTATGAAATATCGAAATGGTAGTTAGTTTAATATATGATGGAAAGTCTATCTTTCAACATTATCTAGTGTATCAAATGAGGCTTATATAGGAAATAATTAACAGCAAATTATGAAATATATCTAAATAAAATTTGAAAATGTATTGTTAATTCATTAAGTGGAAAATTAAAAAATAACATGGACTATTTTTCTATCTGTCATGTAGATACCGTAAGCCGTTGCTATTCACCATAGCAACATGGACTAAATGTCCCTGCATTGGAAACATAGGACGAATGCATGTAAATATAAGGCTTGAATTGCATTTTTATTGCGTTTATGGTTTTATATTTATTTTTATATTTGTATTCGTTACATTAAGAAAACTGTAAACTAATGGGTGTGGCGTTCAATGTCATCATTATGCAAACATTTTGTGTACATTTAGTAATACTGCAATTGAGGTGTTGTTGAATGCATTTTAAAAGTATATAAATTACTGTATAGTTTAAAATCTATTCTTCTTAGTCGCCTATATTCAATATTAGCCATGATAAATTCCAGATGCAAGGTCTCTTCATCTCAAATAATTGTATTGTTCAAGTTCAGTACTTGTATTTTTTTTCATCTGAATTGCCTGTCACCTTATTCTTTAAAATTCCATCTTCTATTTGTTGTGATGTTTAAATTGCACACACATAATTTAAATTGGGGGCCTCCGTGGCCGAGTGGTTAGAGCATTGCGCTTTAAACCACAAGGCCTCTCACCTCTGGTTCGATTCCCGCTAGGGTCATTTCGAATTAAGTGGGAAAGTTTGCCAGTTTTGTTGCGGAAGGTCGGTGGTCTTTACCCGGGTAACCGGGGTTTCTCCTCCACCAATAAAAATTGGACGCCATCATATGACTGAAAGATTGTTGACAAAAATCAAAATCAAATCAAGTTTAAATTGCAAAAAATCCATAGAGCTCTTTCAACACAAGTTTTTCATCACTAAAAATAAATCTTATATTTTATTTCATCACAATGAAAATAATTACTGATTGGAATTTGGTTTCAGGTATGACTTGTACACAACTAAAGAGGGGAAAAAGGTTCTACATACTGCTGGTAAGAATTTAAGCACCGTATATATATATATATATATATATATATATATATATATATATATATATATATATATATATATATATATATATATATATATATATATATATATGTGTGTGTGTGTATGTGTGTGTGTCTGTGTGTGTATGTGTATGTGTGTGTGTGTTTATTGTTGTTTAACGTCCCACTCAAGAATATTTCACTCATATGGAGACGGCCATTGAGCAGTGAGGTTTCTTTAACGTGACGACACATACTGTGACACGGGACATCGGTTTTTACTGTCTCATCCGAAGATCAGGAAACCAATCTGCCGCCGACTGGACTTAAACTCACGACCTCACAATCAAGAGTCGAACGCGCTACCGACTGAGCCAGGCAGGTTCATGTGTGTGTGTGTGTGTGTGTGTGTGTGTGTGTGTGTGTGTGTGTGTGTGTGTGTGTGTGTGTGTGTGTGTGTGTGTGTGTGTGTGTGTGTGTGTGTGTGTGTGTGTGTGTGTGATTAATTTATGGCAACATTTCTTCAAAAAGTTTTCGTTTAGAGTTACTGTTCCTTATGTAACTATATATTATCTCCGGATGTTCTATAAACACCGTTTGATTTGTTCGTTCTATTTTCAGGTCTGGCATATATTGGTTCCATGTGTAGACACGGTGGTGACAGTGTCTCCGTTGTGGAGGATTACGGTGGATTCCAGAACGTAGGAACGACAACACATGAACTAGGACACAGGTTATTGATAAATTTTTAATCTTATTTCTAAGAAAGACCTCCATGCCCGAGAGGTTAGAGCATCACGCTTTGAACCATGAAGTCTCTCAATTCTGGTCAGCACAGATTCGAGCAACGCTGGAACCTAAGCTGATTTTTGTGATAAAGTTTGCCAGTTTAATTACGAAAGGCCGATGGTCTCTAACCGGGTACAATCGTAACTGGGTTCTCTCCTCATTAAAAACTGGATACCACCATGTAACAGGAAACTACTTTAGTCCGGCGTAAAACACTATTCATAATTTAAATTTACTACTAAGAGTATATATCCCAAATCGATTTAAGATCATAGTCACTGATATTTCAATTGCTATACAATATTATCAAGGAAAATAAAGGTAGGTAGAGAACCCTGGAATTTTAATTGTACATAATTTCCACAATACATACAATACGTTTTTGTACGTTTAAACATTATTTCAATATCCAATACTATATGTTCTATAAAATTGCGTTTGTAGACTTTCATTTGATCAATTTATCAAATGGACCAATGGGGTGTACTACATGCAACAAATCCATATGTACTTGCGCCAGACCGGCGGTCTCTTTCCAATTGCATTGAAACCGGGTTCTCTTCACCACTATTAAAATTTGCCGCCACCATACGAAAAATTGTTCAGTGTAACGTAATACGTCAATAAAACAAACGAACTCCTGTGAGATTAATCCATGTATGCAAAATATCAATTGTATGTTTTCTATAACACGGCATTCATTTTACAGTCTTGGGGCAGTCCATGATGGTGAAAATAATACCTGTAACTCTTCAAATCATTACATTATGTCATCACATGGTATCGGTACAGCTCAAACCACTCAACAGAGAATGAATCAATGGCATTTCTCCGCATGTACATTAACCTATTTCAAGACAGCCATAGCAAGAATGCTTAGGTAGGTAAGATAGACGGACAGGGGTGTAAAGTTGGGACAGAATTGACACTAACTTTGTTAATGATATACATGTAATTATTTTGCGGTATTCAGTGGAATTATTGGTGAGAATATTTCACATCAATTTAATGACCAATACATTCAAAATATTACAAGAGGCTTAAAATGACTTTACCTGTGTTTTCCAAAGAAATACAGTATTTCAAATAAGAGATATACACGGGCATATAAATTATTACGTGTATTTTGTAAAATGAAGGTCTGGTCCAGTGCCTCATGCATATACAAATAATAAGGTCAAATTTATCGTTTTGTGACCAGTCAACATGAGATGCTTACGCCTCCATTGCACCTGATCCAACGCCTTGATTTCCAGAGGTCTCTGTTTGTCTCATTTTTAACAGATTTGTATATAAATCATTGACATCCTGACGATTTATACTTTGGTATCTGAGAATTTTATAGTACATGTGAATGATTGCAAAACTTGGCTTCTCAAGCAATTTTCACAAAATATATAGGAATTTAATATGTGTTTATCTCGTTTTTCTTATTTTACATCAATCTAAGTCGTGAAAAAAGACAAAATCTATTAATACAGCTAATTCTCCGTTCAAAAATATTATTTTGCACTTTTACTAACTAGAGCTTAACGATTTTATGATTTTATGTCTGCTGTATCTTTCCTTTTAGTGACGGTTATACGTGTTTGACGGAGTCCTTTACTGACCAGAGTGTCACTGAGTCCACAATTGCGCCTGGTCAAATATACAGTCCTGATGAACAGTGTAAGCTGATATGGGGAAATGGATCGTATCTGTGCAGGGTAAATTATCTTATATTTCAGCTTGCAATGAGGCCAAATATCAGTTAATTACAAACTAAAACTAGCAAGTTAATAATTAAGCTAGATTTAGGGTTTAAATGATGATATCATGTACCATCGTCGAACACACTGTACTAAAACTATTTTTGAACTCATGAAACTATAATATTGTCAATGAATGTTTACCACGTTGTTACATTTTGGTTTAGGCGTGAATCAAATTAACATGTTGATGTATTAATGTATCAATCATAGTTGGTATTGAGTTGATATTATGTTCCTATTACAATTCCTATCTTCCTGTCTCTAGGGATCCGAATTTGGTAATGGAAGCACTTTATGTACTGCCATGTATTGCCGTGACCCAAGCACCATAAGTGATTGCGTCATGCATACAGCTGCACGTGGGACATCGTGTGGCAACAAAAAGGTATGTCACTTATTACTTTGTCGATTATGTCTCTAATATTGTACTTAAATGATAAATCCATGTTTGATGTTTTATTAATGTGATGGTTGATTGTCGATGAATATGTTTTTATTTATTTAAAACTGTTACATTTTTTCATTTCATTTAAGTGGTGTGAGCAGGGAAAATGTACAGTTTCTGAAAAAGCACCAGAGAAAAACGGTATGTATTGCTTGTGACAACATTTTCATTGGAATTATTGTTGTTTCGTCTGTAATAAAAACTATTTTTATTCACATATTAGATGTTCATGATGGCTTAACTATTGTGTTGTTTTGTAAATTTATTATATTATAGTTAAATGACATATTATTGGCATTGCAAAATTTCAAAAGTGGTGTATAATACCCAATGTCGTATTCTATTTTCATTTTCATTGCCTCGCTTTGATTGTCTGTTTGTTACTAAGGCGTCATCAGTCATGTTCTCTTCATTTTCAATATAGTTCGTCGTTTGTACCACTGACTGTAAACCTGATACTGATATCATTTTACTGATTTAACTTTAGCGTTGAGCCCCATTTAAATACATGAAAATAAATGTTCTGTATTTTGAGTTTCATTAGGAAGTTTGGTGTTCAGGATAACTTTTATCATCTAAAGTTATCATGACTAAGTTATACTTTGATCGATGCTTAGACTTTTTAGCACAGTAAATTTGCGCGACTACAGGTGTACTTTCATGCTCATGATGCTTGATTTTATATATATATATATATATATATATATATATATATATATATATATATATATATATATATATATATATATATATATATATATATGTTTACTAAAATCTAACTTCCACGTTACTGTTCCATGTTTACTTACATTTTACAATTTTTATCTTTTAGAACAATGTGTGCTGGGTGATCAACCAGGGATTGCTTTCATCAATAAAACATGTGTTGAGCTTATCACGGAGACGCCATCATATTGTTATAAAACAAAGGTCCGGGCTAGGTGTTGTGAAAGCTGTGCAAAACATTACACATGGGTTAAAGGTACAACATTTAAGAACGTAAATATTCAGTCACTTGTTTTTGTTCAATAAATATCCAGTAAGCCTATACCCTCACCAATATTACCACTTTGACTCAGTCAGATGGCCATGGAGATTCCACTGTACTTAGACTGTGGACTCACGCGGGTTGTGACTAGTTGAAAGATGATGTTAACTTCTCCATGTCACCTGATCGCACTTCTGAATTTTCCGTAGAGCCATGTTTGCCCAATTTTCATTAGATTTGTATACCGTCTGATGGACCACTTGACGGTAATGATTTGCTATTTGTGCTTTGTGTAGTAATATGATATTTACAATTTATTTCAGATTGTGAATATGGCGACCGTGTCAAAGGTTGTCAGCCATATCACTGCAACTTGGTTTCCACTGACAAGACTGTCATGTCAGACTGCTGTGACACGTGTTCTTATGGCGTCAAAATACCCACCACTGAACAACAAACATATTCCTTCAGTCCGTTCACTACACAGCAACCATCCATTACTTCATATCCCAATACTTGTGTTAATACAGCGTTGGTCAATGGGCAATCGTGCAGTAAATTCATAGAAAGTCATGGTCGACATATATGCTACGATGGTGTTATCCAATCTGTGTGTTGTGAAAGTTGTAGGAATGTGGGAGAAGCATCAAAAACAGGTACGCAGTCGTTATACTACATAGATATTTGGTGAAGTTTGAATATTCGAAATTTATCTGTTTTAAAATATATACATGTATAGTAATTTGATATGCGATTGCTTCATAACAAATCAGTTAATGATAACAGATTGGTTCCAATCTCAAAATATTTTTTCTGGTTTTACAGGCTGTGAATATGGCGACAGACATCCATCATTTTGTTCGAGTCAGCGCAATGTGACTAAACAGTGGTGTGGGCAGTACGACAGCTACTGTTGTAAATTATGTGATACTACAAGCGGATCTACTGTGGTCATTCCTGGTGTGGTATCAATTCTTGTATCTTTCCTTATGGTGCTAATTCTCTGATGATGTCATAGTTGATATTTAAGTTAACTGTCTAAGTAGTTCTTTTGCTCTTTCTTAACTTGAGAGTTCGATTGGGTGTCGTCTATGTGCGCAGACGTTTTCACTAGACAACATAATTATGGCTGTGACTTTTAAGTCAGAGAATTTGAAATAATTGAGAATTCCATCGGACTTCGATGTTGAGATTGTATTAAAAGTCTTTTTACAGTGAAAAGAGTATGATGATCAGATCCTATCTGAATTATTCTGATTTTTTCTGATATACGAATTGTAATAGCGGTTATAATACAACTGCATACTCAAAATAATGAGCAGGGTATTCTTCAATGTCATATCCCGATGTTAAACGGTACTAGCTTTAATAATATGATGCACCTGCCCCCCACGTTATACAACCCTTTTCATTCATATTGAGTATTACTTTCAAACAGTATACATTTCAAGTATATATATATATATATATATATATATATATATATATATATATATATATATATATATATATATATATATATATATATATATATATCGTATACTGTGTTATTAATGAATTCCATTATATTTTATAAATGACTTTTATTAATTGTAATTTATATTGTTTATGTATGAAGAATGAGTTCATGTCTAGGTTCAAAAGTTGTTGTAAATCAAAGTGAATCCTTGTATAAAGAATAATTTTTATTTTTGTAATCTACAAATTATCAAATATATTTGATAAAGAAATTGACAATGTCAGATATTTACACCTTGCATTTTAGAAACAATAGTTGCATTAACGCCTGCCAAATCAATTTGTTATGTACACTAACACGTATAATTGACATAATTTTAATTTCTTTTTATTTTGATTTCATTTCCAGTTGGGGTATATGGTGTTGAAATGCTAAGGGGGGCTACCCCAATATCATTTTACTCAGAAGATTTTAACAACTAGAGATGATATAGATGTAGAAAACATATAGGTCATAGTAGATAAATGTCATCATAAATAGGCAATGTAAAGGCCTTTTGTTGTTGCAGTGACAAAACGTTTTGTTCAACCTTTTTTCCTATAAATTATTATGAGATTATTATTTGCATTTCTCTTTGTTGTATATTTTGAGTCAAATAGACGCAATGCAGATTTCTAGAAAATATATTTTTCTGAAACGTCTTTTGAGACACGATAGAAATTATGCATATATTTTCAAACGATATAAGTTTATATCAGATTGAATTTTTTACTATGAATTGACGCGTTTATTAGTTTATCAACATATTTAGTTATGCTCATATCATTTTTATTTTTGTCAGTCGCAAAGTTTTTGTATGGAGCAGACCGTAATCACTGATACAGTACTTACATTTTTCACTATGGATACTACCATAAACAAATATTACTATTTTCATGCCATTTTTCATTCTTCCATATTTTCACTAAATTGTCATTCAGTGGAAGATTTTACTATATGTAATTTTCTTTGGTCTAAAATCAGAATGGTTTAAATAGTACAACTTCTTTATGTAAAAATAATCGTGTTTTAGAAAGTTCCATGACATCATTTTTTGTTTACAATTTCTGTTTGACGATCTTACAACGTATAATCAGTATTACAACAACATGGACACCGATAATAAGTCCAGATGGTTATATTACAATATTTTAATATTTTTATTTATATATTTAATCATGACGTTATTTTATTTTTTATTTTGTTCAAATATGTGAAGTTATCAAATAATGAAGAACCCCGAAATACCACCAAACTGATTGATTCAAAATAGTTTAATTAGCGAGATGGTCGCCTCAGTTAAGGACGTATTTAGTATTTGTGAATCAATTTTCATATATTTTAATACCATATATTTACAAAAAAAGGTGGTTCCTAAGAGAATAAAGTGAGTATCCACTGGGTTTATGTTTATCTGTACTGGTTCCAGGTGTTTGTACTTTGTGTAGATATCTCTTTGCTGGCCAAAGAAATTCTGTTTTATTTCGATGTTTTATTTTATATTATACAATAAAAAAAAAACAGGTTGATTCTTCAATGTATTTCATTGCTCATTCATTTTCATTGGAAGTCCATTTTTTGTTCACAAACTAAAAAGATTTCCATACAGACTGTTATTTCCTTCATTGCAAGTATACAGATCGGTTGCATTGTATATTTGATGCTGGACACACTGCTGTTACGTCATAGTAACACCCCCCGCAAAGTCATAGAAAAGAATGAATTTCGTATCCAGCTGATTACAGTTTCACAGAAAATCGTTACATATATAATAATATGAATTGTTTTTCATTTACTGAAAAACATGGAATTTACATGCAATGCCTCATGGAAAAAAAATCCGTGCTGCACAGGATGTTTTCCATGAGCCATCGCATGTACATTCCATGTTATTTTTTCCAAAAATGAAAAACCGCCCTTAAATTCACCCATTCCCTGTACAATAAAATGTCCATCAGCAAGATTCCCGATAAATTAAAATTTTGGTTAAATGCAAAAATGGCCATTGTCAAACACAATCCCGATCTTCACGTATCCACTGTAATACATGTTTATGTATCATAATTATCAAACAGCATAACAGGTATTTTTTCAGTTCATTTATTTTCTTAACATCGTATCAACTTATTCATTTAAAATATCATTTTTTCTGTCATTTATTTCTTCCGGGAGTAACCATGCTTTTATTTTGAAAATTTCATTTTATTTTACTTTCCCGTGCCTTTTGAAATATATGTTTGTATAAGTTGAACTGCAATATTTATTTTGTAAATTTTGATTAAGTCGTTATTGAGGTGTTAGTATCCCCATACACCGTAGTCAGATGGAGATATAGTGGGTATGCAAACGTATTTTACAACGGTAACCTTTTGTGGTGAACTGATTATAAAAAGATGATAAATCACATAAATACACAAGCACATCAATGTAAGTTTATTTTTATGTAATATAAGATTATACAATATATCAATACCTCTATTTAAGTGCTATTGTCTGTTTTCAAAAAAAAAGATTTCGTTTTTTATTTTATTTCTAATATTGATGTACAGTAACAAATAAGAGATATACAAAGGCATAAATATTCTTATATTCCTATATATTTTGTGAAAATATGGTCAGAATTAGTGTTGTATACATATACAAATGGATAGGTCGAATTAATCATTTGCAAACGAATAATCGCCAAAATGTGTTTTTCAGACAAATTTTCACAAAACACATAAGAATTTAAGAATTTTTACGCCTGTGTATATCTCTTTTTGTTATTTATTGTACATCAGTCTAATCAGTAAAAAAGAAAGAAAATGTCTTGGAAAAACGAAGCTAATGCCCCATTACATATAAGAATATATATGGTCGACTTGTTGATATCTAGAAAGTACACGACTTTGATATCAATTGCACATTCTATCAACACGTAACATAACCAACTTATTGATAACATTTAATATCTTTTTCTATCAACTCATCATTGTCATTTCTATGTGGCTTGTATTAACTGATTCACCCCTAAAGACACATTTTGACAAGTCAAAATCTTTGATTTATAGAAGATCCCATTGTTTTTCAGAGGTTGATGTATAAATATGATTTAATTTCGCAATGATTCGTTATCCAACTGAATGTATTTGAACACTCAATAAGTGTCCATGTACCATTTTTATTGATCTACAATAAGTCATTAGTCCTGTAATGGCAGTCTTAGTTTCGGAATGTTAAAAAGGAACCACAAATTTTTAATTCTGATTTTTTTTATTTGTATTTTTTATTGTTGTACATCCCGCCAAGAATCGTTCACATTTATAGAGATCTCACCAGCTTTAGGTGACATGCTACAAATTTTGACTTGTGCTCTTGACTGACATCAGTGCAGCGAGTGTTCTTTTCCGTACTACGAGACCTCGGCTTTTGGTCTCGTCCGACGCGTGACTTTCACTTCGTATGCCGAGCGCTTGGCGAAGGAACAGTCACTACTGTTTTTAAAGTATTTCGTAAAACAAAGGATTCCAACTTGCGAGTCGATTGCTTATGTTTTCCAACCAGAAAGTCATTCTGCTAAAGAAAGGATGAACAAATGTTATACCATGTCTTTGTACGAAACTATTTTACTTCGATGGAATTTTTGTGTTAGTCATTATTTTAGATGAATGTATAATTTTGAGTTTAAAATTTATGTAATCAAATGTATTGAGAATGTTTTTCATCTTCTCCATGTGCTAAACAGTTCGGGAATATGGCTTTAATTTATATCACCATTTTAAAATGAATAAAATTTATTTTGAAAAAAGTGTGTGATTGGAAATCTTCAAATCGTCGTTATAATTGAACATTCAACGTATCCTGGAAACAACTTAAATTAAAATACAAAAAATTAAACATAGCTTTCATATAACAAATATAATTAGAAAGGTTTCAGTGGATATTGGAGAGTATCCAACGTTCAATTGAGCACATTAAAAAAACTGTGAGGGCTATGATTGTGTAGAAGAGACTGAAGTTATGACCATATGTGCATAAACAAAGCATTTGTATAGCATGTCTTCTGTGGTTTCTGACTCAACTCAATACATACGTCTGTTGTACATCCGATGTTTTAGTACTGCCCTGTGTTTGGTCAACAAATCTAATGGGAAAAATATACTAGAAGGGGTTGAAAATACCAGGGTAGATCGATAAGTGTTGAGTCTCATATATAAGGAATTATGTTTTGGGAAAGGTATTGCACTAATCTCCTTCAGTGTCTATACACTTTTGCCAGTGATGTTAAAGAGCTTCAATTCCACTTTTAAAGACGTCCCTTTCTTGACTGTCCAGGGAAGTCCTCCGCTGCATGCATGTATGACGTCATCATCTATCTGGAAATGGGTACCGGAAATGTCCTTTTTCAATTTTAGGAAACTGAAGTCTGATGGAGCGAGATCAGGTGAGTAAGGGGTGATGAATCAGTTGAAAGCTACAATCATTAATGGCAGCCATAGCATTGACAGACTTGTAAGAAGGAACATTAGCCTAGTTAAACAAAACACCTATACTGTACTTTCTATGGCGCTTGATCTTAATTTTTTCTTTTAACTATCTAAGAAAATGTCACCTATAATAACACCGTATCATAGACGTAAGTGATCATGTCAGGAGTTGCCAAAGTGACAAGCCCTCCAGGACGGGGTCATCCTGAAGGATCTACTTGTCACACGTAAATTCTGCCACCCACCTTTTTACGGTAGCATACGAAGGGGCATTCTATCCTAGTGTTGTTACCATGTCAGGATGAATAGTCTTAGATGCTAGACTTTCTTGAATAGATATTGAATCATTGATCTCAGCACATTTGTCCATTTTGCCTAATTCACACGCGTGTTTACTTTAGAGTGTTGCCTCTTCGACAAAAAAAATTACCAAAATGACACCGTTCGTTGGTTACAGCTAACCGACCGACGACAAATATAGTGGGAGATATTAGGAGGGAAATTGTGCAAATTATGATACAATCATGAAATATGGCACAGAGCTTCATTAAATGAACCTTTTCAAAAACTATATGTCTAAGTCCTTTGTTCTAGGTTAAATCAAGTGTAAATGTTGAAAAAGGCGAGAGAATCCTGAAATACTATAAAACATATTCAAAATTAGGCAAAACCGCTATTTCCTGTTCCAAGTGGCCGCCAGATCATAAAAATTATCAATTTGGACTTTTTTCTTCAAAAAAAACTGAATATATCACTTTATTTTACTTGATTGAAATGCCCGTTAGACTTATGATTCTAGCTGTTGTATGTGCACGTATCTGTACAATGAGGACTACAACGAAAATATTTGCAGTTCCCAACACAAGATGACCTCTAACAGCTGCATTTCAAAAGTTCTAAATTGGAAGCTGCAATGGCTGGTAATGAAGTCCATTTGGTTTCCAGCTCTCGTATTACATTTCTACTGACTCTTTTACAAAAAATGTATTTTATGCTGCTCTTTAGTGTGTTCGTTAAGAACACTTCCGGTAGGTGGGATGACGTCGTAACAATTCAAATCGGGCCTCGTTTACAGCCAAAGTCGTAGATCTGTCGTACATGATGCAGACAAATGCCTCTATATTGTCTATAAATATTATAAACATAATACCAAAGTTATAATGCTCACGACGATATCATTTCTGTCAATTAGACTTCATCAATTGAGCTCCAATTTAAAAGTTATGTGTATTTTCTAATGAGAAAGTGGCATTATACAAAGCCAAACAATATCTCTAAAAGTATAGCCGAAATCGGTCTAAGAGTAATCCACGGTAAAAAAAAAATGACTATCTTAGCTTTAGAAATTTTTTTGAATTTAAATGATGTTATCTGAGCCAAATATTACCTAGTATAAGTTGAAAAGCTGGTACCGAAATACCAGATACGAGGTTTATGTATACCCTCGGGGACTCAAACGGTCCACCAGCAGTGGCAACGACCTAGTGGTTATAAATATTGTAAACATAATACCAAAGTTATAATGCTCAAGACGATATCGTTTCTGTCAATTAGACTCTATCAGTTGAGCTCCAATTTAAAAGTTATGTGTATTTTCTAATGAGAAAGTGGTACTATACAAGGCCAAACAATATCCCTAAAAATCGTGTCTAGCACCCTACTTAAGCGACTAATACATCTATAATATGATGAAATACATCTCATGTTAGCTTTGTCGAATTTTACCCTACCCGCCAAATGGTGGCACTGTCACACGCACTGAATGTATAGAAGAAAGAGAGAGCTGGATAGGAAGCCACCGGATGCCTGTTTCTTCTGTTCAAACGAATCCATAATGTTTTGAGTCAAGACTTCCGACGGCACAGTTTACTAATGAGTCTCATCCGTGTTAGTAAGACATATTGTCACTTCTTTACAACCATACAAAGCAGTGTGTCCAACATCGGCAAGTATCCATGTGTCTGTCTCTGCAGAATTACAAGGAAACAGTTGAGAAGTATCCAAATTGGAATTGTATAGAACATTTTCACTTTTAGTAACAAATACATTGTTAGTTGTAACTTAAGATGCAGTAGACCATTTTCCCAGTTTTCCATTCATGTAAGCTATTTTTCCCGAATCTGGCAGTACTTACTGTATGTTATCCATAATCTAGGTCGTACATACGATGAACGGCTTAACCAGAAGTTTCTTTGCTGATGAAACCACTATGTGAATCGGTAATCATCGGGCATAATTAACAATATCAAGACCAAAAAGAACATGGTATCATGTATGATAGGGACTGTTCGTAGATTTCGAATTTAAGTTAAATTGTAATGCCAGAAATTAAATTGTGGTCGTGAGGACTATCTTTCATTGCACCATTCTATCAAATATCTTAAGCTGATATTACCGTCAAACAAAGCACAAGCAGTAATCTGGTGCACGTGTTTGGTTCTACGGACATTTGAACAAACATGGATAGAATGTTCGTACCAGATTTTGCTATATTTGAGATTTTTAAAACATAATAAATGCTGGCAATGAACCCCATGGCGAGTGCTTAATCGGCAATAATTTGCATCAGTGTCTGAACTGGTAGTTTTTGTAAATCACTCTCTATCTATACAATGATCTTGCGCATGCGCAAAATTTAATACACATGAATACAATGAGTTGGGAGAATGTATTTGTTTAAATAAAAATTTACAAGTTTTATATGTACAATTTATTGTACAATTCAGCTACTGTTATAATTTTAAAATAGGATATTTGTCCAAATTACAGATGTAATACTTCCTGTCAACCAAAAACAACACATTAAAGCTTTTTCCTGGATCATAAAACATGAAAGAGTAGGCCTATATATATTTCATTTAATGTAAAAATTAACCAAAAAATATTTTACACTTATAAACGAACGTCGGATATTCATAACATAAGTATAAACATATATTAAGTGAAATATAAATCATCTAATATTATATAACCTTTACAATCTACATTTCGCTTAAGATCTATACACAATATACATTTCCTGCCAGGTTTTAGATACCCTGTTCACAACATGATAATCTATAAATAGTAATATGTATGTCCTACTTAACGGCTGAGTGAGACGCCTAAATTATATTGTGTACACTGTCGGCAAAGAATATCAGTCAATATATACAGGTAGGCCTACGCTCATCGAGCATTAATTGTGTAATGCCAGAAGAAATAGAAAGTATCGAAGTATTATACATACAGGTGTTACAATGAATGTTTCCAAAATCACTCAACATTAATGTAAATCAGGTAAGTTTGGATCCATTATTTTTTAACTATACGTATAGCGTGTTGGTTCACTATATATATGATTGGGTGCAAATATAGGCTAACACTGTAGCCTACTTCATATCTGTTCTCCGAGTTTAATTTCGGTGTTATGTGTGGGGACGACCACAGGCACATGTGCACGTAGCGAACACGATTTTGCTACAGGACCCTACGATGGCATAAAGCTGCCATCGACATGTTGAGATAATCTGATTAGTTATGTCGACATGATGTGATAATTAATTGCGTTACATTGACAAAACGACTTAATTTTGACGACATATTCACATAGATTATGTCGACATAACCTCATATTTTTCTCAACATGTCAACATATTGATATGGATTATATCGACATAACGTGACCAAATAATATCAACATGTCGACAAAAAGTGGTTTTTTATGACACTATGTTTTGCGCAGTAAAACAGTGACATTATATCGACAAGTTTCGAGAATCATCACATTATGTCGACATGTTGACATTCTGTAGTGATGTTAGCACTTACTTCGTTTATTTATTGTGCAAAAGACAGTTTTACAAGGTTATTTAAATGCATGAAAAAATAAATATTTATTGTATATTATCATCAATTCTGGAATCCAGAAAAAAGACTTCTCAGGGTTTCTAAATTAGGCCTTTCGAAATTTTCTATTTTTGAAGGTCTGCATTACCAGATTATTTACATGAAAGAAATAAATAAGATATTTTATGAAAAATATCACTCTTCCACATCAACATTGCCAGATTATCTAACCCTTTATTGTGGTAACATGTCTACACTTTTAGATTATCTAACCCTTTATTGGGGTAACATGTCTACCTTGCCAGATTATCTAACCCTTTATTTGGGTAACATGTCTACCCTGTCAGATTATCTAACTCTTTATTGGGATAACATGTCTACATTGCAAGATTAGCTAACCCTTTATTGTGGTAACATGTCTACATTGACAGATTATCTAACCCTTTATTGGGGTAACATGTCGACCATGCCAGATTATCTAAACCTTTATTGGGTAACATGTCTACCATGCCAGATTATCGAACCCTTTATTGGGGTAACATGTCTACATTGTCAGATTATCTACCTATATTGGGGTAACATTGTATACATTGCCAGATTATCTAACCCTTTATTGGAGTGACCTGTCTACATTGCAAGACTATCTAATCTTTTATTGGAAGTGAGCTGTCTAAATTGCCAGATTATCTAACCCTTTCTTGGTATAACATGTCTATATTGCCAGACCCTCTCATCCCTTATTGGGGTAACATGTCTACATTACCAGATTATCTAACTCTTTATTGTAGTAACATGTCTTCATTGCTAGATTATTTAACTCTTTATTAGGGTAACATGTTACATTGCCAGATTATCTAACCTTTATTGGGGTGTTCTGTCTACATTGCCAGACTATCTAATCTTTTATTGGAGGTGACCTGCCTACATTGCCAGATCATCTGATTCTTCATTGGATGGTCTACAGTACCATATTATCTAACTCTTCTTTTGGGGTTACATTCCCAGATTATCTAGTCCTTTACTAGAGTTATACAATACTTCAATGGGGCTCTCCATTACTAGATTATCTAATCTTCATTTGTGACCAACATCACCTGCAAATGTGACAGTAAATGATCCTCATTAAATGTGATCCTTTTCAGAATTTCGCAAGATTCTACTGTTTATCAAAAAATATTAAATGGGAAAATACTGTTCACTGAATTGTGTTGTTGTTGTTGTTAATGTCCCACTTAAGAATCTTTCTCTCATATGGGGACGTCACCATTTACCAGTGAATGGCTTCAAATTTTTGGCCTATGCTCGGCACTTACGGCCATTGAGCAGTGAGGGATCATCCTTAATGTGCTGACACTTACTGTGACACGGGACCTCGGTGTTTACTGTCTCACCCGAAGGACAGGAGACCAACCTGCCGTCGGCTGGGCTCGAATTCACAACCAAGAGTCGGGTGCAATACCGACTGAGCCAGTCCGAATTATATCAAGGACTCGTAATGCACTTTCAAAGGACAATAAATTCACATAACCAAACAGGAAAACTAATTTAACAAATCACAATTACTGTACTAATGTTTTATTTATATTTTTATTCTGACCTTCATTTTTTATCATTTTCATTCTTTCAAATTTCAGATAAATATGGCAGAAGGATCGATACATCATCCTATCCAAACGCCACTGCAGTGTGAGATTTGTGAGGGATATGAAGATGTGTCCTGGTTTTGTCAGAAATGCGCAGGACGTCTGTGTGCCTCATGTAAGACCAGTCACCCTGATCTGGGACCGGTCTTCAGAAATCATACCATAGTGCCAGTTATTGATGCCCTTAAAGAACAAAGGATGAAAAGTGAAGAGGAGCAGTGCAGTGTCCACAGGTCGTACAGCTACTCATTACACTGTGAGGACTGCCATAAACTGGTCTGTACTGAGTGCATTACTGAGGCCCACAGGGGTCATAATCTTGGAAAAATAGCAGATGTCATGCAAAAGGTTGAGAAAGAAATTGAAGAATTCAATAAGGCCTTAAAAACTGTACTACTGGCAAACTGTGAAACCGAGGAGAAAAACAGTGAGAGAGACATCCAAGGTTGTAATCAGTGGTATAGCTCTCTGCAATCTGAGATAAAAAAGAAACGGACGGAACTAAAGAATGAAATTGATAATGTCTGCGATGATCTACTACATAATGCTGCTGAGGTCAAGGACAAGAACATAGAAAAAATGACAAGACAGAGAAAGAACCTACAGGATTTTAAAAAGGATATAGAACTTATAGTTACCAGCAATAAGGATATAATGACAAAATCTAACTCCACGAAGATACAATACAACAAAGAAAAACCCAAATTCTCTGATTTCTGTGTTCCTCAATCAACATCACCTCAACTGCCTATGTACATTTCAGGTAAAATAAACAGAAATCAAATTGCTGAGCAGGTAGGCTTTCTGCAAAACCAGCTTCATGATGTACAGGTGTCACACTCAAAAACAACACCTATTATAGCAGAAACAAATGTATCAACCTACCCAAAGCTGTCATGTCCAATTAAAACACATTTAGAAGCAGATCCACAACTGTTACATCCTGTAACAGCTAGAGCATCAGACACACAGGTGTCACTCTCAGAAATAACACCTGTGGTCAGTGCTAAAGTGGTTTTTAAAGAAAACATATATACTGACAATGTTTATTGTCAAGGTAAAGCAGGAGTTTGGATTCAGAGCCTTTTTTCAAATAAAGTTGTGTTTCTTACAGTTCGGGGCAAAACGATGTCAACTATAGTGAAGAAATTTTACATAGATGATTTTATTCTTGCACCCAATGGTGATATAATTGCGACAGACTCTTTTGACAATTCCATAAGGAGGTTATCACAGAATGGTCAAGTCAAGCAAACTGTGACACAGTGGCCCTGGAGGCCAACTGGAATTTGTCTGGCTAACAACAAACAGGACATAGTGGTATGTTTGTCCCTTAACAATGGCTCTGTTGGAAGCCTTGTTATTTACAGTGAAATATTTAATGTAATAAAACGTATACGCTACACAGATAGACCAATATGTGATAATATACAACAAAGAGTAACTCAGACTCCTGCGAACGACTACATTATAGTACATAGGGGTCGTAAAATGGTGTATGTACTAGATAGTTCGGGGTCACTAAAGTTCACATATGATGGAAGTGGTGCTGGACAACTGAAGGAACCATTTTATCCCTACGATATCTGCTGTGACCGGTATAACCGTTTACTCGTTTCCGACTACTCAAACCACACTGTACATATAGTGGATCAGTCAGGAAAATACCTTCAGATGTTACTGACAGCAAAGGATGGTCTGGTACATCCTACAGGATTAGATTTGGATACGGAAGGGAAATTATGGATTGGACACAGATATGCCAACTTGTTTGTTGTGAAATATCTGAAGGAATGAAAGTAAACGTCGATGCTGTTACTAATGACAAACATGATGGCGCTTCCATGTGTAAACACTACATAGAACTTAACAAGATGTTTTTAACATACGTGTCTAGGAGAGTTAAATCACGCAGAACATTGCTCCATAATTCTGAGAAATATTAGAATACACTTAAATTCTCATAGCTAAAATTCATACATCAAAGTACTGAAATGAGCAAAATGACCATGTGATTCTAACTACGTCCACATGTTCCATTATAACACCTCACATTAAATGAAAATGAATCAAATTACATTGAAATAAATATCTTACTTCTCCAGTCTCTTTTGTAATGAACAATTTACACTATCATCTATCGCTACTTATTTCAAAATCAAACATTGCTATTTAAGAAAACATATAAAACTAAAACCAAGCATATCTGATACAGAATAGACTACTTTGAAAGGTCATTTATGTCCCAAACTGATGAGGTAACGTGATGACAACTTCTCCAATGCAATAACATACAAGTTACATGCAAAAAATCCATTATACATGACATAACATACATGAACTTGTTGCATGCGAGTGACCCATTTCATCTCGAAAACTTTATTTGCTGGCAAGGCCGTATCAAACTTACATATATTTACTAAACCAAATAAGAATTTCTTTTTATTTTATACGTTTCATTAGCCAAGATATTCATTTTTACAGTGGGTTGTTGTTGTTGTATTGTTGTTTAACGTCCCATTCAAGAATCTTTCACTCATATGGAGACGTCGCAAAATGTCGGTGAAGAGCTTCAAATTTTGGTTTATGTTCGGCACTTGCAGCCATTGAGCAGTGGGGGTTCTTTAATGTGCCGACCCCGGTTTATACTGTCTCATCCGAAGGACAGGAAACCGACCTGCCGCCGACTGGACTCGAACTCACGATCAAGAGTCGGGCATCGCTACCGACTTAGCCCGATTGGCTCTATTTTTACAGTAGGCACTTCTTAGGTAGATTTTTCCAATTTATTTAGATTTATTATTTGTCTTTGTATGATGCCATGTTTTCTTTATACATTTATATTAAATTCGAGCGAAACTGATGAAGTCTTATTGACAAAAAAAGACCATACTGGACATTTGTTTTGACCCCCTTTCTAATATTTTAACTTTGGTGTTGTAAATGATATTCATAACCACTGGGTAGTTGCCACAGCTGGTGGATCATTTGAGTCCCCAATGGTATACATAAACTAAGTACCTGGTATTTTGGTACCAGCCTATTATATAATATTAAAGTAATATTTCGCTCAGATATTTAAAAAATTCTACATATCTCAAAAGCTAATATATTCATTTTTACAGTGGGTACTACAAATCTGGCAATGCATTTAGATTTATTAGTTGGCCTTGTATACCACATTTTTCTTTCAGATATATACATTTATATTAATTTTAGTTCAAATGATGATGTCTTACTGATCGTCTTGGGCATTTGTTTTGACCACTTTCTAAAATCATAACTTTGGCATTGTTTAAAAATAATATTTCATTAAAATCCATGCAATTGTTCTTAAAAAGATGAAAATGTGTTCCAATAAATGCATTAATGCAATCCCACTCTTCCTTTTATCAATTACGAAAATGATTTAAGAGGCCCATAGGCTTCAAAGATCATCTGAGTAAAATAATACCCAGATATGACCCCTTCTCATTTACAAACATTATGCTTTCCCGTGGGAATATTTTCTGCAAAGTTTGGTTAAGACTGAACCATTGACTCTTCACAAGAAGTAACAAAAATGTCCAGAAATTGAAGAAAAGCTTATATTTTCAATTTACTTAGGTACCTGCGACACCTTGACCTTTGACCTCAAAACTTTGAAATCATGATCCTTAGATAATTCCTAATAACTTCTTAATATAGCTTTGAATATAAAAAGATAATCAGTTTTGAGTAATAAGTAATTTATTTAAAACTGTACCCTATGTCATTTAATGTGCCCGCTAAAGCCTCATCTATTAACAGATTTCAATTTCATTTGCATATAGTAGATATTAACTAAAAATCATGCATACAAATTTTGAAAGTCATCCGATCATTGGTACTTGAATTTTTTTAAAATGTACATGTGCTCATTTTATGTCTTTTTTATGGGCCCTATGGGAGCTTGCCCCTTTTCATTGGCAAGTTTTGTGCAGCTTCCCATGGGAATACTCCTTACCAAGTTTAGTTGAAATTGTCCATTGGTTCTTGGGGAAAAAGTCGAAAATGCCTATAAAGTAAATCACAAAACAGACAATAGCAATTATGCACACAGAACCTTCATATAATCAATGGTTTACTGAAATACAGCAAGTTTCACAATATAAATACAATTAAGCCAATGAGAAAATTGCATAAAAATATGTAAAGACTTAGAAATGTGTCAAAAATACGACTATGAAATGGAACTCAAAACAACAATACTTCTTCCCACATTCATTGACATCACTCTGATGCATTCCATTTGTCATTATATCCATCGATCTGAAGAAGTTTCTCAATGGAGGACCCCCCCCCCCACTTAGTTTAATCTGCCAAGCCTTGGATCCACCTATAGGCAGATTTGGCCAAAAATTGTAGGAGACTATATTCAAACTTACCTATATTCATCAAAATCCATCAAGCAGTTCCAAAGAAGAAGTTGAAAGAGTGTAAAGTTTATGCTGACATTTAGATGGAAGATGTGCTATAACAAATGCTCACTTCAATCAAGAGCCGGCCTGGCTCAGTCGGTAGCACGCTCGACTCTGGATCGTGAGGTCGTGAGTTCGAGTCCCGCCGGTGACAGGTTGGTTTCCTGTCTTTCGGATGAGACAGTAAAAACTGGAGTTAAAGAACCCTCACTGCTCAATGGCCGTAAGTGCCGAGCATAGGCCAAAATTTTAAGCCCTTCACCGGCATTTGGTGACGTCTCCATATGAGTGAAATATTCTTGAGTGGGACGTTAAACAACAATAAACAAACAAACAAACAAACAAACACTTCAATCAAATCCTCAGGTGAACTAAAAATAGATTACTGATAATAGCTTGCTTCTATAGGCCACCAATTCCTTGAAATCTTCAAAAAATTATGTAAAAAACAAAATATGTTGAAAAATAAATTTCTTTATTCTGAAAAACTGTATAAGCATACCAGGTGGAGACTTATCATTCAATTCTTGTGTACTTTAAATCCAGAACACAATCAGTTTTAAACTTTTTGCGTGTTCCCTTAATCTGTAGAAAAACAAATACAGAATCAAGTCTATTATTTACATTAATTAATATTCAAACACCTTGTTACAAACTGTGCGATGAATCCATATTGTTTTCAAATTAATAAATGTAATGGAATATATTCAAACTTGCTTTAAATGCCACCTCTTAATAAAGGGCACCTGCCTATAAAGGTCATTCAAATGTAACCCTTGTAAACTTTTCATGATAAAACCTCTTTATAAAGGCCACATGTCTACATGGGCTACTTTTGCCTGTTCCCTTATGTGACCTTTATAGACAAGTTTGACTGTAGTTTGTCACTTTCTTTTCAAATGAAGAATGGATAACAATCAAATTGTAGGTGATAAAATTCCATGCATTTGATTTCAAGGATTTATGAACATGATCAAAGACACATTACTGTAAAACCTTAAATATAACCTTAATTAAATGAGATTATAAGGAAAAGTTGACATTCAAAAATTGTGGCATAAAGCCATGGGCATTATAAAGAGGCTTTTTCTGTATTAATGCCCCTCGTTTCATTTGCCACCTTGCTTTACACCACAATTTTGGAAAGTTCACTTTTCCAATTTCCCCTATAATTTCATTTAAGGTTTTCCCCAACCAATCGCCAAACCCCTTTATAATGCCTGGCTGTACAAAAGGTGGTAGTACAACGAGGTTTTACTGTATTTTGATAATATAAACATTCAATCCCACTATTTTCAACACATCACTGTTACAATTTCAAAAGTACATATTACAAATACATAAAGAGCATTTAAAAGATCTTCATCATAACCTACATTATAAGAGATTCTCTTATATTAGCACCAAGACCTATATAGGAACTACAAACATTTAGATCTAAAAACACCAGATACTGGAAAATTCATGTTATAAGTCAACAAGTGCATGTTTGTTGCTTTCAAAAGAAATCAAATTTCACAACAAGACTAACATATGTAATCTATCTCAATTATAAGCATTTATTATCATGTCAAAATTGTGGCAAAATGAATACCAAATCACTATGCAAGATTTTGAAAAAGAATTCCTATATATGACATCTACAATGCAGAAGGTGGTAAAATCTGTAATTCCCACAAAAATTTGAGAAATTTACTGTTGTAAAGGTATTGTCTGATTCAAATAAGATGGCGGGGTGGAGTAACCTTTTCATTATCATACGGATGATTCTACTCACTTTTCGGTTATGACAAGCTGCACAGGAAAAATGTTTTATTCCTCATTGGATACTCTCTTATGTATGGTGACAAGTAGGAATGATTACTTTAGTCAGTGTAATTTGAATATTATTTCATATTACCTGAAATTTAAACTCGTCCAGGTCAAGAAAGGGTTCACAAGAATCCACCCCGCCAGGTTATTTGGATTTTACTATAGGGTTGCAACAAATTATAAAGAATGAAGTTGCCTGAAATTTCCCTGATTAATATAAGGTTTTCCCTGACAAATTATTTATTATTTCTATCTTTCCGTAATCCTTGGAGTTAAAATCAGTACCTCATACAATATACAATTTCCAACGCAAAATTGTTCTTCAAGAAATGAAAGTTTGGTGTTACAATCGGGGCTATACATCATGGGGGAATTGTAAATCAATCTCCGTTCACAAAAATATAGCCTCCTTCCTCTGTTCCTATAACAAAAAGAGAGCTCTGGAACAATGGTTGCTCGATTCTGTTATGGCTCATTTCTCTAAATGACATATAACTTGTGAAATAATATTTATAATTGATCAAAGACTGCTTGTCTTGTTGTTTGTTTGATTTTAGGAGTGTAATTTGTTTATAAAAACTGTCAATCATGAAAATTAGTTATTCAAACTATCTTGTGGACTATCAGATGCAAATTTTAGGGGAATAGAAACATCTGATAATGGTATGTTATAAACTTTTGTAAAATTCCACATTTTTTCTGTAATTTTGCTGTTTTTATCAAAGTCCCTGACTTTTCCCTGCAGTTAATTTTTATTAAGCATTTTCCATGTTTTCCAGAGTCTATGGCCACTCTAAAAGAAATAACAAATAACAAAATAATCAGCTTGCTAGCAGCATGTACTCTAAGACAAACTGATGGTTGGATAACTGTTAACCCATGTTGTAGCAACCTTTTCAAAATTAAGGCCAATTCCCCATTCCTTCCCGAACTCCCTATTCTATCTACTAAGCCCCTGACCAACTCTCAATTTTGTTACACTTTTTCTATGTACCCTACATACCAAAATTGTACTGAAGTGGCCCAGGAAATTTTTGGTAGAAAATTTCAAAATTTTCGAAGGTTTAGGGACGAGGTACTTCTGCATACAATGGACGGCAAGTTGGATGATCTAAAAATGGAGAAAAATAATGTCCATGCAATCAGTGGACAAGATGTTAGCTCCTGATTGTATATAAACCATCTAAATGGATTGTAACAAACATTTATAATAAAAAGTAGAATTTTGTCTGAGACATCTGTCTATACTAAACAAATAGGATACATCTTTGAGATGTTCATGTACAAATTACGCTTGACATCTCATAATCAAACAACTTACACAAAACGTATCAAAACACACCAACTCATTTAAACTTCACATTCCAGTACATGAAATGACTAAGCGTCAACCCTTCTTTAAACTAATCAATTTATCCTCTTCTTTCAAACCCTTCCCTACTTTCATTCCCACATTTCTTTTTTGTTTCAAGAAATTTAACGGTCAACTTTCATTCTCAGGATTCTCCAATTTCTTAAAAATTCTTTGCCTGTCAATTTCACATTTTCCTCAGTATTTCCAGACTCTCACTACCTGTATATAAGTTTTGTCAATTCCAACACATAATCTCACTGTCTCATTTCTCTGTTTATCTCTCAATTTCACTAGTTTGCATACAAACCACCTATCAACATGTGTATACCTAATCATTCTAATCTCAGTAAATCTTATTAATCTGCATATATGTAAATTTATTACGAGCTTCAGTATCATCTTCTGGAAGACATTTTTTTATTTTGCCAAGCGTCATATTTTCGGTAGGCTGCAGACAGTAATTCTTCTATATGACCAGTCAACTGAAAATATAATAAAATAAGGATACCTCTTTAAAAACAAGAATAAATGAAAGATAAACAATTAAAAACCTTATTATTGACTCCATTTCAAATGTACATGAGACAGCCTGGCTCAGTTGGTAGCCCGGTCCACTCTTGATTGTGAGTTCGAGTCCATTATCTACATACATAGTCATATGTTTACATTTATCTTCAGACACTGAATCATCATTATCTACATACACAGTCATATGTTTACATTTATCTTCACACTGAATCGTCATTATCTACATACAAAGTCGTGTGTTTACATTTATCTTCAGACACTGAAGCGTCATTATCTACATACATAGTCATATGTTTACATTTATCTTCAGACACTGAACGGTCATTATCTACATACATAGTCATATGTTTACATTTATCTTCAGACACTGAACGGTCATTATCTACATACATAGTCATATGTTCACATTTATCTTCAGACACTGAAGCGTCATTATCTACATACATAGTCATATGTTCACATTTATCTTCAGACATCGTCATTATCTACACACAGTGAAATCTTGTTATGTTGAAATTGGGCGAGTTGAAATTTCAGAAATGTCAAAGTCAAACAGCCAGTCTGGATTTTTATGGAAAGCAAAATATGTTGAATAATATTTTGGTTATCTCAAATTACGGATATCACTAAGTAGTGGGTGCGGTCCCGTGGATTTAGAGATAATGAGATTCCACTATGTATACAGTCCACCCATATATACTGCCACCTTTTGTTTTCCTGAATTTTGGCGGTATAATGGGTTTGGCAATATATCAAGGTTTACTATTTTTGAGGTGTTATTATCGTCATGTATTTAATCCCTGCTGTATATCATATCCTGTTTATAACTCACTACTGTAAATCAGATATTTTGTCTATTGTTTAAGTTTGGACAATCTGGCCACTCCATTAAAATGGCCAAAATTAAACCGTCCAAAACATGTACATGTTTGACAACTGGAAAATCTAGATCTGTTTCTAACATTAACCCGTAAACATTTCTAATGTTAATTTTCATCGTTTTTTGTTTATAAACTGTTTGACAGGCTGGTAATACAAAGGCTTTAGGTTTATATATCCCATCTACTCATAATTATTTCTTAACGTGTGATAACTGCTGTGTTAACACACAACGTGTCAATTTTTTTCAAACTTTCATGGAAGCAGGATTTGAAAATTGTGACACTCATAAGCTGGTCCCCATCTGACTACTTCACATTTTTCATACAATCTGATACCAGTTTATGACAGTCAAAGTTATCTCCCTTTGCAGTAGTAGTATGAAGTAAACAAGCAACACCGTTGGCTGACAATTGTACTCACATCTGTTTTTTCACCTGGTCGGGTTATACAGTCGAGGAATTTTACATGTATAAATGACCACTTGTACCAGAAAATCAACTGCGGATGGCAGTGTGCGGGTTTTAGCATTATGAAAGGGGAATCATATGAAAGGAAATCTGATCTTCAAGAAGTAGTGGCATTATGCAGGTTTGGCATTATAACAGGGGGGATATCTATCGGGGATAAACTGTACATGTATATATACAAAGTTATATAAAGTAATATATACAAGTTGTGTGCAATATTTATACTATGCATTTTAATGAAATTCATGTTTTACTGATTCAATAAAAATACCATCATGGCATCATGAAAAACCTACATTAACTGAATAGTGATCTTGTAATAGTTTTTCCTTCAATGGAGTCAGTTTTGCCATCTGAAATCTCATGAGAGTGGATTTCATTCTTGTTACCTGTGAATAAAAATGAGAAAACATTTAGATATACTGGTATTACAGGTATATAGGACACAAATGATTAAAATACAGTTGAACCTGTCTTGAGAGATCATCCCATCACTGAAATGTGGTCCCTCAAGACAGGTGGTCTCTCAAAAGAGGTTTTATATTATAGTGTTAATGAATAGGTGTTTTCATGTTGGCCCTGTAATATGTCCAAGGTTTGTAATAATGGCCTAAGGATGGCTGACTGCCAAGGGCCAATACTTTCTTCTGAGGACCAAGGGCATATTACAGGGTCAGTATGGAAACAACCATTTCTTACCACTTTTATCAACTAAACCAACAATATTTGATCATAATAACTATTTTCATTTCCCAATTTGAAACATTTAGATTAGCCGCAAATTGAGTGTGAATACCATAAACTTAGTTTTGTGAGTTAGCCACGCCCACCTTTTCAGTGTTGATTTCAACAGAAGCATCTATGTCTTCATTGGACACTGGCAAATTTAAATGTAGTTAGTGTTACAGGAATACTGGAACCGCGTTATGGCTAGTGTTCCACAAGGAGGGCGGGCAAACCAGATTTGGAATTTTTATTTGTCAATTAAAATCGAGAGTCAAACACCCAATTGTCGGACAAAAACCTTATAAAGAACTTTATAGGTGTTTGTCTGACGATCAAGTGTTTGATTATCGATTGTAACTTACAGATAAAATTTCAAATTCTTGTGGGCAGACACTGTGTTTTGTAAATTCTGTCAAAAAGAAACCGTTGTTATGAATTCAAAAACAGAATTTAAGTGTGCCTCAATATTAGAGCAACAAATATGAAAAATATGGGCATATGAACACTCCCGGATTTATTAAAAGATGGACAACAGTTAATCATCTTGTTTTAAATGGATTGAAACAATAATAAGTCATGTCGACTTAAAAAATTAATGTTTTATTTCATTTCATCCAGCAGAATTTTTTTTAACAAAAACACATTCACATTATATTAATATATATAGCGAGTAAAAGTTTCTGGCTGGCTAATAAAATTTCTGGTTCACTGGCCAAATGAAGATTGAATTTTTTAGTGTTGTAGAACCCTGAAAGGGCATAGTGTAGGTTGTGGATTTCAGGTTAGACCCATGAAGCTTCGGGACAAAACGTGTCAGCCGAGGGGGTAGTGTAACAGTCACGGATATAAAGAGTTTAACTGTCTAGTCCAATAGTTAGCTTCTGTGGCTGGATGGATGATGTTTATATTCATGTACTCATGCACGGTCAGCATCTGGATGGGTGACCCCTGTGATGTGATGCGCTCTGCGAACACTCTATGCACGTTACACTGGTTAATAATTCACATGGCAATACTCATCTTGCATGTCATTTCAGCCTTAAGACTCAATAACAGACTGACAACTTTATCAGTATCTATGATATTGCCCCAGGCTGATATGACATGTGATATAAATTTTACTATAATATGTTATAACCTGTTCATCATATACACATAACACTTCAACAATATACTTGAATAATATACATTTTGTGTTATAACCAATTATCATATACTTAGTATAGATATCAGACTGGCCATGCAAAAATCTGTATCAATATCAGACCGGCCATTCAAAAATCCATATCACGCACTTCCGAATTTATGAAACAGGACACCTCAGGACTTATCAACTTCAAACGGAGTGTTGCGTCAGACAACATATTGTTTGTTTACAATGTCAAAAGAAGGCGAAAAGGTATTGCAGGATTTGGCAGCCAGGATAATGGAACTGGGTGAACTAATTGATAAAGAAAATAAATTCAACAATGCTTGTTAATAAATTAAAATTTATGGAAGCAAACATTCCTTGCTTAATTCATTTAATTCACTTCAGAAATATAAAACTGATACTTTCAGTGAAATCAATCAATATGATTTGCAAGTTGTACTGTTTGTACATGATAAATAGATTATAACATGGTAAAATTCATATCACATATCATATCAGCACTCGGGCAATATCAGACTGAGGGCTAAAGTCCTCGGTCTGATATTGAGCCCTTGGGCTGATATGATATGTGATATGAATTTTACTATGTAATAATCTCTATTTATCATATGTCTGTATAAATATGACTTCATTTGTACATGTGATACTGTCACGCCCCCATGCATTAATCATTCTCATAATGCTACCCCATGTTCGGAACTTCTCTATTTGTACTGCAATCAATGAAAAGAAAAACAGAAAGCCGAGTATCATCTGTTTCCAGTATATTTCATCGCCTCCTTGTTCAGTGTCATCCAAATCATAATACTGAATATGAAGAAAGGAGTCTAATTCTTTTTTGGCAAGAATATATTCGAATTATAAATTATGTTGTTATTGTTGTATCTTGCTACATGTTTTAATTTGCAAGTTAAACATATGATAACAAATTTACAATATGACCATTTTGATGTCATACTTCATCTCAGCCCTCAGGTTGATATCAGAAACCTCAAACCGAGAAGGAGTATGATGTCAAAATGGTCATATAATAATCTCTGAATATAATAATACACAAGTATATAAAATATGCACCTTTTCCTCTAAAAATTTGGAGGAGACTGGGAAGCAGGACCAAAAATGGCGTAATAATTCTAACAGAGCATTATACTGAGCTTTCACTTCCTCTTGTAGTTCAGGTGGTACCATTTCTATAAAATAAAAAAAAAGCTTTATCAACTCTACATTCTTAATTGATTCTACTTAGAATATTGCTAATCATGTCAATATGTACATGACAAATTATGACATATTGTATATCTTCATTATCATTTCATTGGCTACTGTAGGTGAAATTTTTTTGCCCTGTTTAATTTTTGTCATCTTTGTCCATAGACAAGAGGGCAAATATAAATTGAAGACAAAAATTTCAATTTAAATACCTGAAGCATGGATATACATGCCATTCATGACGCTATGATCATTTAGCATGTTTTGGGAGAATTTAAGACAAGGTGAATATGTTGTGTGTCAAAGAAGGGTGAAAATAAACACATGAACCAGGGGCTAAAATGTCAGGGTATACAGTCATGCATCCTGTATACACAACTTCTTTTACTACATGTATGTGTCAGTCGGATTCTTGTTAAGTGTCACTGACTTCAATCTGTCTTAAAGAAAGTTAAATGCCTAATTTTTCTGCCCTATAAAAAATGGTTGTCAAAATTACAGACTAATTTTTGACTAGGGTAGAGACAGTGCAAAAAAAAGAAAAATGAAGACACAAATTTTTTTTTTTTTTTTTTGCTACATTGTACCATATAATAACAGCATCTTATTTGTTTTTGCCATTGAGATAATTGGTAGACTTCACTTTTATGGACATATCACTAAGGTAGTGTTAGTTATATGGTGTTACTACAAACTTGAGCTACTGGGGTTTCCCCTTTACCTCAATCAGTAGAGCACGTAAACCAGGGGTCCCAGGTTCGATTCTTAGCTGAGGCAATATTTGCCTCTATTACAGTGGCGACCATATTGGGATCTAGGATCTTCCTGGTAAAGTGAAAGTGATTATCCTTGAATCACCCCACAGGGGATAGCTACATGTACCTCAGATACAGACAGGATGACTCTTTCAATGGCGGGGGATATATAATGTGGCAGTGTTAGTTATGTGTGTTCCTACTAGCTTGAGCTAGTGGAGTTTCTCCTTTAGCTCGATCGATGGAGCACCAGACTCATAAAACCATGGGTCCTAGGTTCGATTCCAAGCAGAGGCAGTATTTGCCTCTGAAACATCACAAATACTAAGTGATAAACCATAAATGAGATTAATTTTTTATATTTTGACAGGAAGGCAAAGCATTTGTTTTAATTTGGCCATGCCAGGGAGCATGCATGTAATATATAAGACATCTTTCTTTTTCTTAAATTATTTTCTGGAGGACTAATTAGCCACAGGACTAACTCAAGTCATCTTTTTTTTTTTACACTGCTGTCAATTACTTACGATTTAATTGTTGTTGACTAGTTCCTTGCATTAAAGCACCACCTGGTGATAGTTCACCTAAGATATGTATTGCATTTGTCCCTGAGAGCACCTGAAGCAGTTAGAAATAACATTTAAAAATGTCAACAAACAACTACATACATGAAGCTAATTTCCAAATACTTGTTTGAGCAAAATTACCAACATCCCTGATGCCTTCAAGGTGGACAAGTTTTGTGCTTGAAATAATCGGCTAATAATCGTTACAATGCATTTGATAATACAGATAATATAGGGTTAGTAAATACCTACTTCTACATGTACATTAGCCCCGTTATTAGGTGGTCTCAAACTCTCATATTGGTTCTAGGTAGCTGGGAAGATACTCTTAAATCTGGAGAAAATAGAACTAATTTTGATAGGGGAGAAGTCTTAAAATGTACACATAAATTAAAACATGTCCTGCTTGGGAAATTTTCAACACATTTTCAGAAAAATTTGGAAGATGATCTGAAATTTTCTGGAAAATAAGACTTATTTTGCTAGAGCAAAAATTGTTAAAATGGCTGTAATTCCACCTAATATACAAAAATCTGAGTTGAAAATTCTCAAAATTAACTTTATTTTGTGTGACATTTAAAACCATGCAATTCATAGTTTTTATCATGAAATGATAAACATTACAAGTGCAACAAAATACTGTATAGTAGCTGTTTAATTTCACGGGGAGAAAATTTCGTGTTTTTCTGAAAGAAACTTTTTCACGGGTACCAAATTTCGCACAAGATTAATTACCAACTGTCTTCCTGATACTTCATAAGTAAAAGGTATTATAATCACGAGTATTCAATTTTGCGATATTTTCATTGACCGCGAATATAGCAAAATTAACCCCCTCCCCTTGAATAAAGGAAACTATACAGTAGTTTCTCCATTACAGTACACCAGCAATTGACGTTTAACAGGTCTTCCCGTATTACCGAGTATCTCTGTATTGTTGCATGTACACAACAATTCTTATGAAACACCAGAACTGTGAGGATGAATGCATTAACAGATTGTTAAAAGTTGACACTATCCACACGATCCATGATAGTACTTATTTCACAGAATAAAATCATAATATATACCACCATCAACTATAAAACATGTATCAAGCCTATTAGTATTATTTTTCTTTTTTTTTTTAATATATATAAATGAATATGAATCGACAAAAGGGAAAATAAGAAAACAGTAGGATGCAAAAGCGCAATTTTTATAAACTAAACTCTACTCTACCTACATAAGATGTGCTTTTGCACTAAACATGTGCAATATGGTAGCCGAAATCTAAAACTTAAGTCAGCATTGTTTTCATTTTGTTGTTGTTTAATATCACACTCTACAATTTTTACAGGTACAGTCGATTCCACTTATTTGCATAACATGTACCTGATGATGGCATATTCCTGTTAACTGCATAAGAACACAAAACCATTTCCTATCTCTTATATGTTAAATATTCCTTTTAATTGCATAGGTTTAACCAAAAATTTCTGTTAATTGCATAAATACTAAATAGGGGAAAATGTACTGATTATGGTAAAAATACATGTGGAAATACTATTATAATAGAAATGAGAACATACGAAACTATATTTTATGAAAACTTTGCTTTTATGATATCATTTTACCCTAATGCTTAATAAGAATCCATTTCTAGTGTACGTTGGATGTTTATGATAGTATTATAAATACAAATGAAAGGACTATTTGAACATTAATCATCATTGTTCACTAAAATACACTAATTCCTGTTAATTGCATATACCTATTATTTGCATACTTTTCTCTGACATTTTGGCTATGTAATTAAAAAGAATCCACTGGATATGGTATGGGTGGTAGTCCGAGTGAAATTTTTGTATGTAACATCTCATCTACTTAAAACATATATCTATGGCATGAAATATGGTGATCCTACGTGATAAAATGACATTGGATGCGGCCATGATAGTTTACATGATTAAAATCAACAAAGGGGAAGAAGTACAAAAGGAAAGATGTGGGTGCTTAATATTTGCATACATGTAACGAATTGTCTACTTTGAAAGATGTCCACCTGCACCAAATATGCAGATATAAGTCAGAGAAATGAGGCAAGTGTGGTCCAGACAAAGCAAAAGGAAAAACCTATAGTCCCTCCTAAGAACCATTGGGGTGACTATTACTTATTCTAAGATGCTAAAGGAGCCATATTAACCACCCAAGTGCCTATCCCTTCTGCACAACCCATGGGATCCAGAAATTCACAATTATTGTAACCCTCACCCTACAAATGCTACATATCAAACATGAAAGAGAAATGAATTTTCATTTGAGAACAATATTAAAATGTAACAGATGTTTATACTAATAAATGACAAATGACTCGCATTAAGTCAGTCATGTGACTCAGGTGTCCTAGAAATACCATACTAACATGTATGTAAAATACTGAAATATGGATGACTTTTTATTTTTATTGGTTAATACAAAAAGTGAGACTTGACTCACCAGATATTCAAGTACAACATACTTTTTTTTAGCTTCTATCCATAACACTAGGATAGGACTAATACAATATGACACCCCTTTGAGGGAGGGATGTCAAAATCTCAACCCTAGTGCACAAAATTGCGTTTGTGCATGACAAGGCGTGCCAAGGTGAGATAGCATTTTCCCAATCATATAAATTTGTGGACATATGGGTCAGATATGAGAGTTTCTGGTCACATCAGCACATATACACAACTCAACATATATTTTAACTGACAACCATATATGGTAGAGTATATAGTCATACACACCAAAAACTAAACACAAACAAAATAGTGTTAGTATGCAATATCAAATTTTCACCCGAGAACTAGATATTGTGTATACAATGGTCAGGCAGCGTTAGTTGATCTAGTCGGCTACTAGTTACACATGTATATACAAAAGTACGGTAAACACACTCAATACATATTCATAAATTTTTGGCCCCATGGCCTTTATCAAGTGAAAGACGACAATATCTATATTAGTTACGGAGTATCAAAGCTTAATACTTAATACTATATAACTCATATACAGTCTTCTTTCACTTCATAAGGGCCAATGAGTAACAAAATGAATATTGAGTGTGTTTATTGTATTTTTGCATAATGAAACTTCCCTTTGGAGGACACTGAATTTATTGGAATTCTGCAAAAGTAGTTTTCTGTCAGCTATATATACCACTTATGATTCCTAGACTTGCCATCACAGATCACAGCAATATAATCCGATTTGCCATCCCCATATTGTTGACCTATTTACCTGAGATAAATTGCCTGACCACTGGTTGATTTCCTCTGTGACAGCTTCCGAGGCTTGGATAAAATCCTCGCTAGTTTTGTATTTCATCACAGTAACGGGTGTAGGTCCATGTAAATATCCGTCCATCTTATGTAACGTTAATTTAACATTTTTATTGCTTTCAGAATCAGCTAAATCATCCAGCTGTATTTTTTCCCTAATCCGTCTCTTTTTGGTCTCCCGTTCCCAGTAGTCTCTACTGGTGCTGGCCACCGGAGTACCCGCACTAGAATTTTCATTGATATGATTCACAGAATTAACATCATTCCCATTGGTTAAAGATGTAGTACCAATGGGTCCGTTTGATTCACTAGAAGATTGTTCAGCATTTTGCTGTTCTTTCTCACAAGCTTTTAAAACCATTGTTGAATGATGATTAAAGCGACGAATCATAGTCAGGTTTGTTTGATTTGTACTAACACGTCGGTCACTGGTACTGCCTCCATATGCCTAGAAAGAGCAATTATTGAACATACATAAAGAACAATGACATGCCAAATTAAAAATGTGATTGACACATCTTAAACAAAATAACAATGATCAATTATTACAAACATATTTTGAGAATATCGATGAATCAATATATATCTCATATATGTGAAAGGTAGGCAATTACAAGTGGAAGGGGACTAAAACTCAAACAGAATTGCAGAATTTGTCTTATGCTGTCTTGTTATCTATTTCTAAAAACTAGAAAAATGTACTTTACAGTTGTAGAGCACAAAAGGAAAGACATTTTGGGACCAGGGCCCATGTTATAACTCAAAATTTACTGATGTCAAAATTGTTTTCACATAAAATGTCAACCAGTCAGACTTCAGTATGTCTATTTTAAAACTCTAAAACTTTCATACTTCAAGCCATGTCAGGTAGAATTATTCATCTATGTTTACTGTGTGCTTATATCAAGAGCAATAACCAAGTTCACTTAGGTCAATATACTGACCTCATCTCATGTTTATTATGTGCATTTATCAATAACAATAACTAACCTTAGTGAGTAAATCTACTGACATCATCTCATAAGTACTGTTTGCATATAACAATAACAATGATCAAGCTTATAACCAGCACTACTTAAGCCATTATAGTGACCTCCTCTAATCTGTACTGCATGCTTATAGCAATAACAATAACCAAGCTCAAGCTCACTACAACCACTAAGCCAATATACTGACCTTATCTAATGTGTACTGCATGCTTACATCAATAACAGTAACCAAGCTCTCTACAACCACTAAGCCAATATATTGATCTCATCTAATCTGTACTACATGCTTACATCAATAACAGTAACCAAGCTCTCTACAACCACTAAGCCAATATATTGATCTCATCTAATCTGTACTACATGCTTACATCAATAACATTAACCAAGCTCTCTACAACCACTAAGCCAAAATATTGATCTCATCTAATCTGTACTACATGCTTACATCAATAACAGTAACCAAGCTCTCTACAACCACTAAGCCAATATATTGATCTCATCTAATCTGTACTGCATGCTTACATCAATAACAGTAACCAAGCTCTCTACAACCACTAAGCCAAAATATTGATCTCATCTAATCTGTACTACATGCTTACATCAATAACAGTAACCAAGCTCTCTACAACCACTAAGCCAATATCTCTACAACCACTTGATCTCATCTAATCTGTACTGCATGCTTACATCAATAACAGTAACCAAGCTCTCTACAACCACTAAGCCAAAATATTGATCTCATCTAATCTGTACTACATGCTTACATCAATAACAGTAACCAAGCTCTCTACAACCACTAAGCCAATATATTGATCTCATCTAATCTGTACTACATGCTTACATCAATAACAGTAACCAAGCTCTCTACAACCACTAAGCCAAAATATTGATCTCATCTAATCTGTACTACATGCTTACATAACCAACCTTACTACAAGCACTAAGCCAATATACTGACCTCATCGATAGATGAATCAGAAATTTGTGTCAGATCAAGAAGCGGATCTTTCACTTTTGTGGAAATCTCTTCTTCTATATCTGTAAAAAAATAAATAAAAGAAAGATTAAAGAATTTGATTATAATTTGATAATGGAAATGTTCAGTCTCAATCTCAAGTATATTTAGATCTCAGTGAGAACAAATGTCCTTGTGGAGTCTGGCACCATAAAACTTAAGAATTACTTAAAGCTGTCATCGTAACTTTTAAACTAGTTTGAATTCGATAAAAAAAATTATAATGCTTTTGAAACACCCCCAATTCATTATTCCACAGGCAAAAATTTTTGTTTAATGTAATCAACAGAAATCGGCTCGCAGTTCGGCTATAAAAGGCGACTCCACAGAACAACCGTTATCTCACATCTGTACTCCTAAAGCGAAACAATGGATGGATGACATGTAATCAAAACATACACTGTACTCAAATCATAAACATTCCGCATTAATTTTTTACATAAAAGACTTCAATAAATAGATTTTATAAGTACTTTTAAATTTATTATTTTAGTATCTGTAAAACAATATTCACTTTGAAAGTAAATATAAATAAAATCCTACCAGTAATCTGCACCCTTCCGTTATTTGTTTACATAGCGCCACACATTCTGGTGAACTCGGTAATTAGAGCAGTCAGGTCACACATCAATTGACCAAAGACAAGGTACACCTTCTCATATTTTTACAAAAAAGGCATGAAATAAACGTTATAAGAGACATGGCTGTGAAATATTGCTATCAAATTATTTGAAATGGATGCTCAGTGGGTCCTGTAAAATGATCCGAGCGATTATATTTGTCCGAGTTGACCTTGGTCTGATTTGTCTTTGATTCGCTATTTCAGAAGTGAGGACATTCATATCATAACAGGTGGTCTGAGCTCCTGTTTGTTTATAATTTTACAATTTTCTCATGGGGAATTTGGAATTATGTTTGATATCCTCTGTTTAAACTGATTAATTACATGCTTGTGAACTGTATATTAGCCGACAAAATGTCCAGATAGAGTAAATGAACTTTGTTGATATCAATATTTATTTTTGACATGCAGGTGAGTTATACTCAAACTTCATTACATGACACATTTGTTCAGTTCAACTGTAGTTAGAAAATGACGACTGATTTAGCAAACTCACCGTTTATATCGGTTGTGGGGGCTTGTTTCTATTCAAGTAAAACACTGGGGATGTTTCAAAAACATTATTATATTTTTTTTATTCAATTAAATTGATTTAAAAGTTGAGATGACAGCTTTAAGTCTAAAAATATTTTACTTAACTTTGGCTAATCCTGAAATCTGATTGGCTGAGCAGGCCAAGTTCAAAATATTCTCAGACTTTAGTAAATTCTCAAGTTTTATGGTGCCACGCCCTGACTTTTAGTTTTATATACTTTTAAGAAAAAGAATCACTCAATGATTTCTTCTAAGAATTTTAATGATCAATGTAGTACACACACCAGTGATGTTGAGTGTTTACAAGGTGGACAGATGGATGAATGGACAGGACAGAATGACGCACGGCATTTCTGTCCCCTGTTTTCTTTGTGCTGGGAGACAACAAAATGACAGTCACATATTCATCTGACAGACAGAAGGTTTGCTACAGTAAAGATTACAATTTTCTCTATATAAAACCTGTCAATTGTTACAACCCTACTGTAACTGTGAAATTGTATGCCTTAAGTTAGCTTCCAAACAAAATCCTGAACATCCAAAGAACATCATTTATTGACCATAAACTTATTGAAAAAAGTTACCATTTAAAGAATATCAGAAAAAAACTGAAGCCCACTGACCTTTTTCATCATTTTTGGCACAATCTGAGAAAACTTCTTTACTACTTATGTTTGTTCTATCTCGATGGAAGTAATGTGACTGAAAAAACCGGGTCCAAAACTCGCTCTCCGTCATTTGATGTGGAACATACTCCGCATGTTTCTTCTTTACTGTAAATAGCAGAACTAATCAATGTAATTAAATCTGATTCACTGGACAGATGTACGATCAATTTCTGTTTGTTTTATTGGTGTTTTAAACAACACTCAACAATTTTTTAGTTCTACAGTAGTGGTCATCTCTAGAGGTGGAGGAGAGAACTTGATTACAAAATAGGTAAGAAAAGATGACCTTATTTCTGAAAGTAAACTGGCACACTTTTTCAAAAATCAATTCCATTCTAAAATAGGTACTGAAATGTAGTACAGAAATATTTGGAATTCTATGATCATTTCATTATTGCAAACGATGAACACGAGAGGTGAAAATGGACTCCACATGCTGTGTTGCTGTACAGGTTTATAGATCAGGAATGCTTAAAAAGAATTTGATTTTGTGGTTTTGGTTTGTTTTTTTTTTCGTTTTTTTTTTTTGGGGGGGGGGGGGGATGTCTGTGCAGGTCTGATATAAGACTACATTCGCAAAATCAAAAAAATTTCAGGCCAGAAAATTCCCAATTTTAACCTCTGTTTGGAAAAAGTGATTCATAAGAAAATAAACAAGAAAATGATAACAAATGTAGTTTAATCTTTTTAGCAAACATGATACAAAGTCAGTTTGTAAATTTGAGAAGATTAAACACTGAAATATATAAAAATAAAAGTTACTTTTGGAAAAACACTGCAAAATTCACAAATAGAAAGGTACAGACCCCCCATTTCTGGAGAAATGGAAAAAAAGATGGATTCCCAATGCACTGAAACATGCAGGGGAGTTTTTTGGAAGAATTATTAACAGAAAAAGAAGTTACGAATTTGGAAAACGATACCCTTGACCAAAAAATTTCATCATCAATCCACTGACAAGAAATTTAATGACATAGTTCATCCGGACTATGGCAATTCATTTAAAAAATCAACAGGATTCAATCACTTCCTAGGTGAGAAAAATAACTTGCCAAATGCATTTGAATTTATTATGTTTAAAAGAAATAAGCGGACAAATTTACCTCTGAAAGTTGCAGAAGAAAGTGTAAAATTCACAAGTACAATGTTTTACCAAATGAATTTGAAGTTATCATGTCAAAGCGAACTGAACATAAACAAATTACCTGTAAATTTTTAGCTTTTTTGGTTTACATGAAAATTTATTGTGAATGATAATTTTGATTTCATCATTGGTAAGAAGAAGGTCTATCAGAATATTTAAAGCAATACTGACCCATAGGATATGTTCTAAATATAGACTCTATAATGTCTGCAGTCAGGTTATATTTGAGACCATTGCATCCATCTGTTTGTGGTTTTATATCCGCCTGTAGGTACAACAACAAAAAATGAAAATCAAAAACATATCTATATTCATTACCAACAAAGTCATTTAAAGTCACATTCAGAGAAGTTATTGTAATTTTTTGGACATTATTGTAATTTTTGACGTTTTCATTAGAAAACCACTCCTTTTTATTCATCATTCACCCCTAAAGAAACATTTAGACTGGTCTAAGTCATTGATTAACAGAGGAGTCCATTGTTCTTTCAGGGGTTGATGAGAAAACCACAACAATAAATATAGATTTTTTTTCAAAAAGAAACATAGGTTCAAGGTTCAACTCTCAGCAACACTTTTAAGCCCCCCCCCCACCCACAATTAAACTGACCTAATACAATTTCTTAACCACAGCTTTGAAAATAAGACTAAGTCCAAAATTGAGTCATTTTGTTAAAAAAAAGAAATACAATAAAAATCCTGCATTTGAAGCACGGGGTGTGCTTAAAATTATAAAACAAAGAAATCATGCATGTTTTGTTGTTATATAAGCAGTAGAAACAAGTTCAGTATAACCTGCTTCAGAGACCACCTGTGTATAAAAACCACCTAGTCACAAAGACCTTTCTTTTTGCTGTCCCCAATAGTACAATTTGTGTACAAATCAACTTCTATATAAAGACCACCTCCACATAAAGACTGGTTTTTCTTGTGTCCCTAATGAGGTTGTTATATACTGTTTCACTATACATGTAAACCTAATCTTTTTCTATGGATGCTGGGGCAATCTATAACGTTCTACAGATCTAAAAATGAGATGGTAAATAAACAGGTGCTTGCTCAGATACAGTAGTTTTCATTAGGTATCTAAGTTTCTGCCTCACAGAGCACCTGTTGCTATGTAATCTTTTAAATTGATGTGAAATAGATCTATAAACGTTAATAACCGAGCAACATACCAGAAAGGCAGCAGATACGCCAACTGACTGTTGTTTATTAGCAGGTGCCATGGCTTTCTCTTTTGTCTGAAATAACAAAAAATTTCTCAAACTGTACAGGTGTATTAATTAAAGACAGGTATATACAAGATCATTCTTATTTGTCAAAAGTTTATTTTATTGTTTTGTGGAGATAATATTTAAGGCTTAGCTCACTGGGGATTATTGCATAATTAAAATATTGTTAAGTGTGAGAGCAAACTTTCCAAACTGTATATTTTTTACTCACTCGTGATGCCCAAAACTCATCTGCAGTAATGACGCCACTAACAACCAGATCTTTGTACAATTGAAACAGTTCAGGGTTTTCCTGCAACATTCTGAAATAATACAAAAAATTACTTCATGTTCAAATATACTAGGTTAAGCTAACAATGATTTTAGATTAGATTAAGAAATTCAGGTTAGACACAGTTGTGAAGGTTCTAGATACCCTGAAGTTTCAGCTGTTTATGTTGGGAAGGTTAAGAGATTCATGATAGACATGGTTGTGAAGGTTCAAGATATCCTGAAGTCTGAGCTGTTTATGTTGGGAAGGTTAAGAGAGTCATGGCTAACTGCAAGTATGGTGGCAAGTGGGCTAGTGTAATTATACATGTCATATTTTATGGAGGTCATTCTGGGATTTTTGTTAGACAAATGACATTTTTCTGAGACAAATATTGCAAAATTCTGGGAACTTTCTGGGCCACTTTTGAGTTCACTTTTCAGGTGTTAAATAAATACAAAATTGTTTTCAATTCTTTATTTTACATGTTACTTTTTTGCAGTGATGATTACACTTTTTGGAACTTGGAACTGGTAGCATGTTCCTGAAATATTAAATTTACATGACATTATGCCATGACATTATGCCATGTTTAATATCATTATTATGTCTTCCGAGCCAGTCATTTTACATGTGAATTAAGGCATACATGTGACAGAGATCAATTCAACTGACATGCCACAACTGGAGATTTTTAATTTTTTAGCTGGAGATTTACAATAAAAGTTTTTATATATTTTCCTTGTTTTGTTTAATTACTTAGCCAACTGCAAGCCTTTTTAATATATATATATATATATATATATGAATTTTGCAAGTGTAAACACATACTAGTTGAATAATGCATAACAACTTTGCTTATGATCAAAATAAAATTAAGTTTCCATAATTTAAATACCAGTCCACTCCGATCCGGTTCTGTTTATACTATTTCCGGAAGTACATCTACCATTACATGTACTTTGTGACAATTTAGATCTTGAGATAAATGCCTTGCATATTTGATTATAAATAAAATAATAATTTTTTGGTAATTTTTTTTTTGTTGAAGTACATTACAAATATCTTTGAGACTGTAAGATGTTGTATTAACTATTTCTAATGGCTGGTACCATGCTTCTAATCATCGATGTTGCAAGCGTATGTCACATGACATACACACACTCTCATAGACTTAGCAAAGTCTTATCACCAATTAATTGCCAATCAGTGGACGAGACAATGTTATATAATCATTAACACCTTCAATATTTAATATGCCCATAGACTATTTACCTGTAAAAGTGCCAACCTGCTGATAATCAGATGTTTGCTAATCAGTAATTATGAGGAGTTTGAGATCATATGGACAAAATTGTGGAACAGTTGGAATCTGGAACAGAAGCAAATTTTAAAGGAAAATCGGTGTTCCGGCAGGACATGTTTTAGAAGGTTGATTTTCCGGGACATTAGGCGTCCTGCCGGGACATATGGCATGTATGTTTAATTTAAACTTCATAATGCTGCAATTACCTAAAATTCAAACCTGTCCAGGTCAGCAAAGGAATCATGAAACTTCATCAGTCATGATATATAAATTACACTTACAGTGATCCAACAGGATTGAATGACCTGGGGTCATTATGTCCCCTTGATCATATTTTTATGGAAACATTTTCATAACCACGGGGACATAACACTGATAACAATTAAGCAAAAATACACATTTTACATATACATGTTTATAAGGCATTATCATTGCAAATGTATATGCATGTATGTAAACTGTGTAATGTCCAAATTCCAAAAGTCGTAACAACATAAAAACTGGAATTGGTTCAGGGTCGATGTCATTCCGGACACTGCTGTCACTGTGCCGAGCTGACCAAGTGGTCTATGAATAATGGGGACATTTATCATTTTGTAGGGCCATTTGCCCAAGGCTCGCTCTGGTTGGATCACTGCACTTATCAACAAACGAAAAGAAATGTACATAGACCTGGATTATATCAACCTACCGATTTTTCTCCTCTAATTCACTATTTAATTTTCGTTTAAACTTTGGAAGTAACTGCTGTAAAAGTTCTTTGATACCATCCCTGTCAACGATAGCAGCATCCCTACCCCTTGGGTTATTAAACTGGAATGTATTTGCACTGCCATCATGCATAACAAGCTGTAACTGTACTTTCTCTTTTGAATCGGGAGAGATTTTCTGTGCTGAAGTGATAAATATGATATGAAGTGTCAACGACATCAGGACATGAAAAAGATAAATACGGTATACATGAAAATCTTTTGCCCCTGATAATTTTTGCCCTATTAAGACAGAAAACATTTTTATGATATTCAGCCTGACTTATGTTTGCCCTTAATCATCATAGTCATGTGACAGCAAGCTTCAGATTTTTAGTTTGAAATTTTTCCCTTCATCTTTAATTTGCATTTCATCTAAAGGTGGAAATTAAATACAGGCAAAATTTTCCAGGATACCATTACCAAAGAATTGTTTACAATAAATAATTTTCTTTTGTTTTAACATTTATCTGGAGAACCAAAATTATCAAAATAAATGAATTACCTGTTACATATTAAAATTTCAAAACTTCAGAACGATTGTTTGTTTACTGTTGTTTAACGTCCCACTCAAGAATCTTTCACTCATATGGAGATGTCACCAAATGCCGGTGAAGGGCTTCAAATTTTGGCCTATGCTCGGCACTTACAGCCATTGAGCTGCAAGGGTTCTTTAACGGGCTGACACTTACTGTGACACAGGACCTCAGTTTTTACTATCTCATCCGAAAGGACAGGAAACCAACCTACAGCCGGCTGAACTCACGATCAAGAGTCGATCGCACTACCCATTGAGCTATTGTACATAATGAGATCATATCACACTATAGCTCTGCCGCAATAAAGTGGCACATCCAGGGTTTGTTAAAAATCAAAACAATACTGTCTACATTGGTCTATTTTTCAAAACTAAGGATGCACAGTAAAACATTTTACCTTCCTCTGATTTCATACATTACTACATCTCTACTATTTTTGTGCTGAAAACTAGTCGGTCACCCCTATCATGATCTACTTTAGACTCATTGTGTTGATAAACATACATGTCAATTTATCTTGGTAGAACTACAGTAAAACTTGCTTTACCGACCACCTGTGTATAAAGAACAACTGGTCACAAAAACACGTTTTTTTGCTGTCCCCAATGGTACCATTTGTGTACAAATCAACCTCTATATAAAGACCATCTCCCTATAAAGACCAGCTTCTTTGTGTTCCTAAGGGGGTCATTGTATACAAGTTTCACAGTATACCTTACTAATTTACCTGACTCTACATTGTGTTAGTTCTATATTGTTGTCAAATAAACCCGATATCATAAAATCTTAATAGTTAACAAGATTGATTTGATTTTGAATTATTGTGGTTTGTGCCACATTCCACACTTTTTCATTTATGCATGTAGTGTCAGCCAGTGAAAGAGATAACCCTGTAACAATGTTGCCGGGCAGAGACCACCAGCCTTCTGCAAAAAAAACTGGCAAACTTTATCATAAAGATCACTTTAGGTTCCAGTGTGGCTTGAACCTGCACTGAACAGAAGTGAAAGACTCCATGGTTCAAACTTCAAAGCACGATACTCTGACCACTCGGCCACAGAAGCCCTCAACATCTAACCACAAATCACAAGTAGCACATGAGTGGAACAGTGGAATCTGGTCTAAAGACTACCTGTCTTACGAGACCCCTCCATAAATCATAAATATTCAGTATCTTATAAATATTTTATAACCTCACTTAAGAGTAGTGGTGCAACGATATACCATGGGATGGTTTATCGCTGTATATTTGGCATGGTTTGGTTCATGGTTCATTTTTTTTGTATTCAAGATACACCAATGATATGTTCGGGATTTTGCCATATTCCGGATTAACTGTCCGATATCAGTTTTGAAACTTGGAATTTGACTCAATACAAAAAATGGTTGCCGCTCTCAAGCATGGTCCTCCTTCGATGTTTAAGTCAGTAAACTAAAAGCATTATTGATTAATAGTAGCAGTAAAAGACGGTAATATGTTACAGATAAAATCGTAGTTTGTTTGTACCGCTGTTAAGTTGAAGTGACATATAATTCGGGCAACACCACGAACATGGTCACTCACTTAAAACGATGTATACAAACATGATGATGATACAGTAGGCATAGGCCTAGCCCAGTAACTGCCTGAGCTCAAAAGGGGAAACAGGTCCCAGTACATGCTCTCATGGGTACCAGAGGACAAGATACCAGACAAATAAGTTTACAGAAGGCTTTTAAAACCTAAATGCAAATAAATTCCCCTCATTCAAAAGCAATTTTAAGATCAATTACAAACTCATGGTGCTTGATATGAGACCATTTTCTCAAGTAGAATCAGGTTCATTTCAAGCAGTGATAAATAAGTGTTGCATTGATACGTATTGCACATTCTTGTTTTGTTTTCCTGGCTATGTTTTCCTTTTCAGGATTAATAAATTTTTCCAGTGGCAGAATTTGTCTCTTTTTTATTTTTGTTCTGATTTCAGAATAGTCTGGTAAGATATAATGTATCTCAATACGATACAATATTGTGATATGTATCGTTGTTAAGAGACCTAAAAGTGTATCATTGCACCCCTACTGAGAACACCTCTCTAGTAAGAAAACTTTTGAGTCAGTCAGTTATGTAGTCTTAATAACAAGGTTTCACCCTATAAGGTGAACATTTACCCACTTCATATGAGGACTAACCTTTGATATCTGCATACAAATAACTGATGGAAAAGCTGCTTTTGCTACCCTGCATCCAACCAAGTCTCTCTCCCATCATGTACAGGGTCCCATCAGTTTTTTTATTCTTTACATGGTTGACAATTAAGAGTACCTCCTCAGACCTAGCAGCCATATCATGGATAAACTACTGAAAAAAATGTAAGAAAATACATCATGTAGTACATCAAGTATCTGTAAGAACTAAATACTAAAGTTCCTCATACATGTAAGTGTAATGAAGAAGATAAAAAGAGGATGTAAAGGAGGCTTAATGGTCACCAGAGTTTCAAGCACACATTTTTTTATTCCTGAAATACTAAAGTTCCTCATACATGTAAGTGTAATGAAGAAGATAAAAAGAGGATGTAAAGGAGGCTTAATGGTCACCAGAGTTTCAAGCACACATTTTTTTATTCCTGAAATACTAAAGTTCCTCATACATGTAAGTGTAATGAAGAAGATAAAAAGAGGATGTAAAGGAGGCTTAATGGTCACCAGAGTTTCAAGCACACATTTTTTTATTCCTGAAGTTCTGACCACCCTGCCATACACGTTACTAAATATGAAATCTGCTCTTCACTTTTTGAGATGAAATAATTTATGTGATTGTATAGTTGATGGATTACATACAATGAACAATGTAAGAAGATGAGCTCTAGCCACTGACACAGCACAAGTATTCTAAAAATTCATTGTTCTTTAACCCATCAACTCTTGAAGTCACATTTGGACCTGCCCATGGTTAAGTCCACTGTCAGAATTCAGGGGTGTATGGTTTAGAATTCAAAATTTTATAATAATTTTCCATGCAATATGAACTTGTTCACTCCTGAATTATGACAGCTGATCATACTATTTATTGATTTGGGTGAGTCTAAATGTGACCACAGGGATGATGAGTTAATCCTAGTGATTCACCAACACAGCATCTTTTAAGTCTTTTCCAATCTATTTCTGAAAAAAATTCATACTCAGCTAAGCATCTAGAGTTTTCCATACTTTATCCTGATAATTTTTTCCTGATGGTCTACATCATCTGTACATCAGATTTTGAGTGTGTGCAGTCTTTTGCAAGATCCCTTTTAGACATTTGCCTCTACTTAAATATCTAGTTAGAAGGCAGGTTAACTTCTAACAATTTTTTTTTCAAGCATGCATGGTTTGAATAACATAACACGGTGTTAGTACCAATATCTAAGAAAATCAGTAAATTTCAGTTCTAAATAAACATTAGTTCTTGAGTTTATATTAAATTAAAGAGAAAAACTAATTACAAAGATTAATAACAAACGTGTTATGTCAACTTGTATAAATGTTTCTTCAGGGGTTGATTGGTCTTCTTGGGACAGGGTCCTGGGAATTTTATGTCGCAATGGGCCAAATTGGGAAAAAAGTAACTATGGTCATTTAAGTCATAAAAATAAAGCACAAAACTTGCGATTCTATTTGTAGCAACATGGATTTCATCTAAAGACTACAAAGTGCAGTTCACATATGTACTAAATTCTCTTGTTTATTGTTTTATACTGAATGTGAATGATATGGTGAACATAATTGGAAAAATGTTTGCTCAAAATTGGGGGAAAAAAAGGTTGATTTTGCATTGGGAATGGGTCCTTTTACAGGACCCACATGTTGATGATATTAATCCCTGCTCTTGTTGGCTCCGATGTTGCCATGTACCAAGTGCTTGCTGTGGGAGGAGACTGGAGTACCTAGAGAAAACCCACATGTCTGAATTGAATATTTTCTATATAACTTTTAAAGAGAGCGAAGGTCAAAAGGCCGGCCGTTCACAAAGCAATCTTACCGATTAAAAATTACCAAAAATTGCAACACTATACTATAATCTCATTTACTTTCTCCATGAACACTAAAAAGTCATATCTTCTAAATGAGTTTGACAACGAGGTACTGAACTACTCTATTAGCAAACATTTTGCAGATTAAGTTCACGGTGTCACAGAAACAGCAAATTATGTTCTAAATATTTGACGTCATAATTTAACTGTTATCATTTTGTGGGAAAGGTGTTGTCTTACTGTCCTGAAACTGGATACATTCTCGATGAATGTTTTTCAGTGTATCAGTGTATGTATATCATAACAAGTATAAATCCCTTTGGAGGATTATTACGCTGACTTTTCTGCCCCGCTTTTAAGCAATTTTTATTTTTTGCAGAAAATTCGGCTTAGGGGATTATATAACAAGGAGCTGTGCTCTCTTTCGAGGCAATGCCTCAGTTCATATTTTAAGCATTAAGCATGATCGCTTTCGAGACACTGCCTAAATTTACACTAGTTGTAAATTCATAGAGAACATTGGTCAAGAATTGGCCGAAGACTTTAAGCCAATTAAGCCGATATCAACCTTTTTGATAAAAGAGAAAATATCGAAGACTGCTTGAAACAAAAAAGAGAGAGAGAAAAAAACAAGGTCAACTAACTACTCTAAATTTTCCGTGAATACTATATGATTTCATATCCATACTTAAATTGCAGTAATTTTAATCTTGTTTATCCATAAAACAAAATGAGAAAATAACTTGAAGCTGCTTTTTCAATCATTGATGAAAATGAATGATGTGGGGCTAATATTTTATAGGCTAGTTGTGACAGAATAAATACCCAGATATCTGTTAAAAGAATTTACTGGTAGTGACTGCAATGTGTTTCATGTACATTTTACAGTACAAAGAGCCAAAAAGAGATAGGCATAATGTTCCTCGTTACGTACCTCTTCTCTGCAGTCGGTATATTGCGACAATCGGAAACCTACCGGAAGATCTATTTACGACATTTTACCGTAAATGTAAATCACGCATGCGTTGTGTACTTAGCAACATTGTAATCAAAACGGAAGCTGGCTTCTTGGTTGACTTTCTTAGTTCTATTTTCCGATAATTATAATTGAAAATGGAAGGTAAATATATATGAGAAAACATAATCATGACAGTTTTGTTTGCATCTAATAGATCTATGACATAGGTGCACTGGCAATAAATAGAGATGAGCACACTCATTAAACATTGTATATTTTAGTGCCACTCAATCAGTCAATGATCTGTCAGTAACAGTGTCGGTTAAAACGAGATGGGGGTTAGGTCGGTGGGGGATTTGTGACAGACCATTGTTAGTGTTAACTTATTGAGATGGAAAATGACAAAAGGTAATTTGAAATCCACCTTAGTGTATAATTAAGCAAAAACCCTAAGTCTGTTAATTCTATTGTTATAACTATAAGTTGTTTTCCCAGTCAGAAAGATAACAATTTTTTTTATTATTTCTCTATTATATGCTAATAGAGGGCGAAGCCCTCATATATGTAGAAAAGCTCACTTTTTTATCCCTACTACATCCGGGGACCCGTACTGCTAATGGTAAAAATTATGCTCACATTGCACGTGACATAAACAAAATGTCGGAAAAGTCATTTCTTAAAAGCGCATTGCAAACAAGGTAATAAACTAACGCACTAGCATACATTTTGCAGACTTAGACTAGGCCATAATGACTAGTGTTGTACATTGAACCCAATCATGAAGCGCATCCATTATTCGGGTAATGTGAACTGCACGAAGTGATAGACATGCTGGGATAGAGTAAAATATATAGCATAAAACAAAAGATGCATTTAATTCATGACTAGTAAATGACACATAGATTCTATTTAAGTTTTAAAACAGTCAGCCACTTAATATTTTATTTAGAACAATGTGTGAACGACCGAGACATTTATGTTATAAAAACACTGAACATTACTGTAATCACTTTAGTGATTTTGTCGTATTGCCCCCGCCAAAACTGTTGATGAATGCTTTCGCCCTCTCCATAGGTTTACCTATGTATTATTATTTATATTTTCAATGATTGTTTTGTTTTTGAAAGTTGAAGTAGGACAGCTTGACAATAAAATAAGATAAATAGTAAATAGCAAAATAAATGAAACAAAAAAAAAATAATTAGAAAAATAAAAGAAAAATTCCTCAAATGCTGCGAAATTCCCAATTCCAGCACCATGAGCCATGTTCCCACAAAGGTAAGAAAAAGCCCTGCCATAAATATTATACCCATATTTGGCCCACAAAATTCATAATGTACCCTGTAATTAGCAACATAACTCTTCAAACAAATTAATTGTCATTACTTCAATCAGTATTTTAACCCTCAGATTTATGAATTTGTATAATCATCATAATACTCTGTAATAAATAATGATGGTTAATTATTGATCATGTACTGTTTTATGATTGTCATATACAATTTTGTCTTAATATTACAGTGGAGAAAAAACAACAGAAGGTCTCATTCATGACCACCATGGACAGGGAAATGTTCCCTGTAAAGATGCCAAAGAACAGATTTGGAAATGAAATTGTCCCATTAAGAGGCCAACCACACACAGGTCCAGGATGTTATGAGAATGAAGATGTAAGATAAAGAACAATCATTATTAACCCAACAGGTTTTATTTCATCTGAAGTATTTCAGTTTTTAAATAATGTCAAAAAAGCACTCAGAGAGCCATGTGTCAGACATTTAGCAATAAAGTTTGAACTTATTTATTTTACAACAATTAACAAACAATTTAAACAAGTTATTTAAATGTTTCTCGTCGGCTCTGGTGTTAGTGTTATGGGGTGCTCGCTGTGGGAGGAAACCGGAGTACCCTGAGAAAACCCATGTGTGCGACCTGGCGACTGCCATACTATCTCACATACCCTCCTGTCCAATCCACATTTCGAACCCAGGTCGCATTGGTGAGAATACCCACATTTGGCAATAGGTCAATGACAATAAGAAGTTGATATCTAAATCTCAAAACAAACAAACCGGTTTAAAAAGACATATAATTTAGCTTTTGAACTTTTGCATCTAATGTTACCAGACATCAATGCAGGAACATGCATTTAAAAACTAAATTGATAAAAAATTGAAAAGATGTTTGCTAATATTACATGTTTAGCATTGCAGAGGATATTGGCCTGGATAGCTCAGTTGGTAAGAGCATCCTGCTAGTGTTAGTAAAGACCTGGGTTCGATTCCCGGTCTGGCTGTATATTTTTCCTTGCCCACTATATTTGGCGCCCAGTTAAATAACTCGCTGTGGTGTGTGTTAATTAGGAGTCTTTATGATTTCTGGGGTCAGAAATCTTGTTAAGGGGGAGAGTGTAGTGGTGCAGAGGGTATTGGCTAAGTTGGTAAGAGCATCCTGCTAGTGTTTGGAAGGTCCTCGGTTTGAATCCCGGTCTGGCTGCACATTTTTCCTCACCTACTACAAATGTAAAACATGCATACATAAGGATAGATTTATACATTTGTTAGCCAAATTATTATTATCGGACTTTGTACATGATTCATGACATGATGAGTCTATTGAAGTTTAGACAAACCCAGAGACAACAAAACAATGAATTCGGTGTTGTTAGTTTACAGTATTGAATGGCTCTGGACAGTAAATTACATTTTTCTGCCAGTTCATTACAAGTAATTTATAATTCATTATGTATATAATACCATATTTCTTTTTCTTAACAACAAAAACACTTCATTTTGCTCCTCAATCAAACATTGAATATAACAGCAACCCACTTTGGAATCACTATCACAACTTAGTGTAGTAAATGTGTGTACGTGTACATGATTTTGTGTATGTATAAGTGTATACATGATTTTATTTACCTTGTAGAAAACAAGCTTCTGGTATGACATTGAACATAAAATTAATAGTTCAAAGGGCTACACACTCGGAGCAAGAACAGGTCCAAGATTCCCTAAAACAGTTGTGGTGAGTGTTTTGTATTTCATATGACATTGTTTTATACATGTACTTTTTTCATACAACTAACAGTCTCTTTGCTGGGGCCTGTGACATTTCAATGAAATTGTTTTATAGTGCTAGATAATTTCATCTGCAAAATGATAAAAAATGCATTTACAAACAATGGCCCTCTATAAAATCAACATCTGTAAGTTTTATTTAGACAAGTATAGATGTTCCTGACTCATGTACAATTTCAAGTTGCTTGATGCAGAGAATGATACTCACAATAACAGGGGTTTTCTACTCTTTGGAATGGGGCCTTGGCCTGGAAATTTTGATAGGTTTGATAACTTGCTCGTACACCAATTTCAATGAAATTGGGAAATCTAAAAAACCGAAAGTACACAAATTTCGCACTGCACTGTTTGACAAATTAAACATACAAATTAAATCACAAATCATACAATCATGAATCTCATCCAAATTTATTGTCATTGATTTCAATCGTGTTCAGTATATGGTTTCAATGCAAGTAAAAATGAAAAAAAATGCATTTTTATTCATTGAGAATAATGCCTTTTTAATGGCCCTCTATAACAGGGTGAAAATCAGGGTTCAACATTAAGATTTGTCTGGATCAAGTCCATTTTGCATTTAGACAAGTATAGATGTTCCTTCTAACCTGTCTGAAATTACAAGTGAAATTGTTGAAAATCAAAATGAATTAAGTGGGACAAGTAGAAATTTTCATTATTGTTGATCCAGTGGAAAACCCTGAATAATTAGCAGCGCCGCCGAAAAGTTCCAGTGATAGCAAACTATGACATCATTTTTGTTAATTACTTAATTCAGTTTTTGTGTTTAAATGATGATTTGGGATGTTTTCAACTACGTGATTAGAGCTGAAGATGAGGCATGACAAATGGAAATTTGACTGAGCTGGTGTGCGCACTTGCTAGGCCCGTAGCCACAGGTTTAGCCATCACGAGCATTGTACTGGGAAGTCTCTAAGCTGCATGGCTATGCAAAAGTTTAATTGTCATTTAACTTAACTTCCTGATATATACATTGTCACTATGTATTGTTTGCCACTGTTTAACTGAAAAATGTTTGAGGCGAGTCTTATCATAAAAAGATTGTCGAGTCCGTATGTCTATAAAAGTACGCCAAAACATACAAACAAAATCCGCATTTTGGTCTGGTACTTACTTGTCAAATTTCTAAGGTCTACATTTAGGGTAACCTGACAGTGCTAAAAGTTCGCCCAAAAAATCACCGGAGTGACTGAGAATGATGCAGTATTTTCCATCCCGTCCGTGACCATACTTGAAAGACTACGTGCAGTGAATGTGTTTAGTAGTCATATGGGGCCGAAATAAGGAATAAAGCCCACAGTTACTAATGCAAATGAAACAATGCAAATGGAAATTCTATTTGCTAGGCCCCACAGGTTTACAGTCAAAAAGTTTAATTTCATTTAACCCAATTAGTTTACTATGTAACTGTTTAACTGTTGTTATTTTCAGAAATAAAACAATGCATCTCACACCTGACAGTGCTATGAACAATACCCTATATAAAATAAGGCCCCATTACAATGCAAAAACAATGAGCAGGGGTTTTTTGAAAAATGCAACATCAAAAAATATCTATGTATTAATTCTTGTATTAATTCATCTCCTCAAGATTTCCCAATTGAAGTTAAATGGCAATGAATTTTAAAAGATTCTTGTATTTTCACAAAGTTTTGTGTATTTCTTGATTTTCAATAATTCAAAAGGCCCAGGCCCCATTCCCTGAAAAGAGTAGAAAATCCCAAGGGTGATGATATATATAATGTACTTGGAATTGCATTCATTGACTTTACTATTTCATTTTAATATCAGTTAATTTTGGAAGTAGGCTACCATATTTATATAAATCTTTGGCTTTTTGCCTTATTTAGTTTAATTTCATTTGCTTTTAGTCAATTTATATGAAAAAGAGTTTTGTTACAAGTACAGTTACTTACTAATACATTCATTGTTATATAAATGCTACTTTCTTCTTTCTTTCCTTCAGTTTGAAACACCATGTCCTACAGAGTACCAACAGCAAAACTCAAAATTGAAAGAGTTTGAGTTAGATGAGAAACCATTCTTGGTTGGAGCTGATCGGTTTCCAGTTTATAAAAGAGATATTGTGGATGTATTACCTGGGTAATATCAAGTTGTAATTTTTATTTTGTACTTTGCAAGAGAGAGAGAGAGATATCGATCGATTTAATTCAAATATCCTTCCATACAACCTTTAACTAAATATCTCAAAAAAAAAAAAAAAAATTATTTCAATGACTTTTCAACTGCAATGATTGTCTAAGTATTATCTGTTTATTTCCTGTCAAAACGATGCCAGATGAAATCCTATTGGGTTTATAAATATAATGTTATCAACGGAAAAATCTAGAGACTTACAAATTTACAGTGATATCATAGTAACATCCCTGTACTGCCAGTTCCAATCAATGACGTTGAGACTCCTCAATTTTGAAGAAACTTATAAACATTTAAATATTCCAATTGTCATGTAAGTTAGAGGAAAGATAAGTAGTGAAGATGAAATCATATTACTTTATTTGGGTAAGTTTCTGCTTTAATTTTTTGGAGGAAAAATGTTAAGTACAGCGGTACCATAAAACCCCATGTTAAGTGAAAAAATCTTTCAGAATGTTAAAACATTAATATATGTGTACATGTAAAATCATCCAACAATCATGCAGTTTCTTCATCTTCAGTTTCACTTTTACCCATTTTACTTTATTTGGTTTTTGTCTGTATTGCAGTCCTGGAACATATGAACATCAAATACCACGTAACAGAAAGGTGCAGTGGCATCAATCATTTGGAGGAACTCCTATAATGTTACCAGAAATTACAGTACAGAGTACTATAGGAAAAAATACAGAGAAGGTGAGTTCAAATTTGTCATAGTCCAGTCATTTGAACTGCCACCTTGAATAATAATTAAGTCCACATTATATAGAAATTACATAACCAACTTTTGAAGCTTAAGTCTCAGAAAATGATTTGGATAATGTACAAATTATGTATTACGACTTCTAATTTTACTGTTTACTGTAATTTGTCATTTTCATTTCTCTTAAAAGATCCTTAATATTTCAATCCATACATGTATTTCACACCATGGTTGGTCTTGGAGACGGAGTTGCTGAGAGAAAACATGCAGTCAAACAATTTGATCTGTAAATCTTTCATGTCTAGTCTGCCTGTAATTCACTTAAATTCATTTAAAAGTTTAACCATAGTCACATTATGATAATTTAGGACCCACAGTCACTGATCTGAAGTTTTATCAGTGATTACAAAATTGTATTACTGTGAACTTAAGACCTCACCGTCAGAAGCATTCTATTGTTATATTCCAAGAGTCAGCTACTTTTTCATCAATAGTGAAAAAATAGATCTATACGAAATTTCATTGAAATGAATGGATAGGACCTTGTTGTTACAGTGTAAAATCTCCTGTGTACCGGCTTCTTGCCTGATAAAGGTATACACTGTTAAGATGTAAAATCATAAAAAGAATGAACAGTAGTTGTTTCACTTTCTAAGTTTCTTCATACATAATTTTAAATGAATCATTTTCAGTTTAAAGAATAAGCAACATTGATATAACGGTTTTCCATACTAGCATGATTCCAGTGGTTAGCATTATTCCTTATTACATATATAAGCCAGAGGTGCCTCTGGAGCCGAATCAGTATAGAACATCATGCTTTAAACTATGTAGTCTCACACCTCTGGTCAGTGTAAGTTCGAGTCCCGGTGCAACCTAAGCTGATATTTTGAGGAAATTTGCCAGTTTACTTGTGGAAGGTCAGTGGTCATCTCCCCATGTACATTGCAACCAGATTCTCTCCTTCACCATTAATAACTGACCACCACCATAAGACTATAAAAAATTATTGAATGTTGCATAAACCACCATTCAAACAAATAAACATATTTGCCAGAAATCAATAGCTAGATCAGTTAATACACTGCAGGTGATTTTTTTTCTAAAACCAAATATTGATTGCATGAAAATAATCAATTTTACATTTGTTTTGTAGTTATATAGTACTAAAGAAGAAAGGAAATATCACAAAAAACTTGCCTACCTCAAACTATACTGGGATTGAATAGTGATGGTAGTACATATGTGTGTGTGAAAAACACAAATTGTGAACATTTTACAAGATGACAGAAGATTTGAAAACTTCAAAAAAGTTCACCAACAATTTTTATCAAACCAGTTGCTATCAAACAACTTGGAGTTTTTGAAACAAAATCTTTCTCTAAGAAATGAAAAAAAATATCTTTATCAAAAGACGAGACATTTATATATCACAAAACGAAAAAATATCTAAATGAAGACTTAAGTATCATCATGTTTAAATTTTTCAACATTTCCACAAGGAGGCTGTGATTTATTTCTGAATGATGACTCTAGTCACTTTGGATTAAAAGTGAGGATGGAAATTGAATCTGTGATAGACATTGTGATTCAGAGTTGATCAAATGAATAAAAATTTTGAGTTTGACATGTATTAAACCCACTGTAACCTACATTAATTACCACTTGCATGTAATTTTACATGTAAAACATATATTGTATATTGATCACCACTTACATGTTTATTTTACGTGTAAAACACATTGTACGTTCATTGCGATACATATTTTACCCAACCATTATTGTTTATTGTGCTTTATAATAATTACAATCTGTTCCTGTAGAAAAATTAATCTGAACAGAATAAGGTATTTTGACTTTGTTTTTCAAAAAATTCTTCTCAATTTTTCTACCCAGATTCCAGATTAAATTTCATTGTGTTCATCTTTCTTTAGTTTCCATCAGTGCTTCTAATTTCTGTGATACTGTTTTAGATCTTTTCTTTTTCATGGTCATAAGTTTCTTTTATATTGTATATAATTTTGACCCTTAAGTTGTGAATATTTATATTTCTATATTCTCGCCATTGGCATCAGGTATGTATAATTATTATAAGTAATTGATTGCTCAGATTTAATCTATATAAGATTTTGTAATATTTACTTCGAGTGGAATTGATTTTTTGAGACAGACACACGTTTAAATCACACCAGACAGCGATATTTTATTTGGAGATGTCCTACATGGAAACATGTAGACTCCCAGTGTCTTGTAGGCCTAATTCCTACATTGAATCAAGTGTCTGCAACTAAGTATGTTAGAATGCATTTATGTTGAAAATCGGGTCATCATTACACAATTGCATTAACACTGAGTTGCTATTCTAATACAAATTGTGAAAGATGTATTATGATAGTTTTTCTTTGTTGTAATATATTTCTTGAACCATGCATTAAGTCATTAAATTTGTTATCAATGTCAGTGCTTGTGTTTTTACTTAACACATATCAAAATACTTAGTAGAATCAAGACAAAAAAATGTTAAGGTGCCATTGCAAGTGTCATCTGGGTCTAGCTACATGTAGGTCAAGTCAAATTTGAATAAATGAAATGATGAATGTAACATTTCTATTGGATAATAAGATTATTTGGGTGTGTATGTCAGAAGGTCAACATATCATCAGTTAGGTATGTGGATTGATAGTATAAATCTGATATGAAGTGATAACACCAATGAAACACTTGATCAGTCTGTCAACATCTAAAAAGCAGTCCCAAACACCTGGCCAGGTAACCCACAGAATGAATATAAAAACCAAATTACTCAAGAGTAAGGATACTTTTCACAACACTATAGTCCCTTAATCTTTAGCCATTTTTAAAGTTTTCGCCTCAAATAGTATTTTATTCTATGTCACCACTAAAAATATACCACCAGCAGGACATAGACTGAAAAAATTGATATTTTTCTACACCTATGTAATGTGGGCATCCCGAATTTTGGATATCATCTTAAAATGAAAAAAGTGCATTACATAGGTATGCAAAAAAATGTGCATTACATAGGTATGCAAAAAGACCAATATCTTTTAAACAGGAAAAAGTCCAGACTTTGGTGGACACTGATCGAGAGTGCAATTACCAGCAACTCTGTAAGAGATTGCAATGATACAATGGTTTTCAAATATAATACATGTAATATACATTATTATCAACCTCATTTTAAGTTAAAATATGGTTTTATCAACCAAAGATTGCAATACATCTATTTACTTGCTCTTGGTCAATGATAACACCTAGGCCAAATTTTTGCCCCAGGCCTGGTACCATAAAACTTGAGAATTACTTAAGTCTATATATTTTACTCAACCTTGGCTAATCCTGTAATCTGGGCCGGGCACCATGAAACTTGAGAAATTACTCAAGTCTGAAAATATTCCCAACTTGGCCTGCTAAGCCAATCAGATTTCAGGATCAGCTTAAGTTGAGTAAAATATTTAGACATAAGTATTTCTTAATTTTTATGGTGCCAGGCCTGATTGGCTAAGCAGGCAAAGTTTAGAAAATTCTCAATTTTTTATGGTGCCAGGCCTTGATTTTAACTAAGTTAAGTAACTTAAAATCAGGGTAGAAAAATCGGCCTATATCATAACACCATAAATTAACCCAAGATAAGGTTGTTAATTACTACATGATATTTCATTAGTTTGGTACCTCTGTAGGCCTATATATCTATAGGCCAGTATAAAAATGTGTACACTTTTGTCTGTCATCTTGACAATGATGGATATGACCCAGTGATCCATTACAATGAACATTGAACATGTGCAATGGTAGGAAATTCCCTTCAGGCATTTGGGGCATGACCTTGACATGCTGGGATTGTTATAACTTACAAAGCGATTTTGAGGTTAATATAGCAATTGAGCAAGAACAGAGCTTAAAATGAGCCAATCAGCAACTAGATAATAATACAAGTGGCAAAATGGTTATTATAATACAGGATATTGATTTAAAAATTAGCTTGACATTTATTTCTAATGCTGAATAGTGACCAACTATTCCAAAGTCCTTGTTTAAGTTTGTATATGTGTGGGTATTAAATATGTTGTGGGACTACTTTTAAAAAGCCCTTGCCACATGACTAGAACTTGTATAATTTATTTCATCTCAACTCCCGAATTAAATTTATTCCTATAAATCACACAAGTATGTAATAATATCTAACCATGTCTTTGTTTGGGCTGAAATTCTTCCCATATTTTAAGTCAAATAAAGGGCAGAAGAATTCCCATAAACCGTATATATAGTGGAACCGTCTTGGAAGACCACTCTCATGAAAGACCACCTGTCTTTTGAGACCACATTCTGAAAACCACTTAGTTATGTAATCCTTTAGATAAAACCTATTTTGAGAGGCCACCTATCTTGTAAGACCACATTTTAGTGGCAGAAAATGTGGTCTTCCGAAACAGGTTCCACTTTAGGCCTTCTTTCTTTGTATCAAGATCCTGTGACATTTTCACAGCAACATATCAATCTATTTAACTATGTATTTCTCATCGATGTCATCTGAAATTTGGCCAGTGTCATGCCATAACATAATTGCATCTAGTTAAGATGCAAAGTCCAGCAAACCATTACTTTTATTTACAGGTCATCCTGTCCCCATTATTAAATGGAAAGAAAATCTGATAAAGTCGCTGATTAGTAGATGGTAAAATGATCAAAGGATGTGAAATTCCATATAAGGAAAAGCCTACTAGGCCTCAAATTGTCAGCCAATCAGTATAAATCTGAATATATAAAAAAACATGATACAACTAAACATAATTTGGTTATTCATTGAAAAATAAGGAAACAAATTTGTAATTAATTTAAATTTTATTTCTGTTCTGTGACTATGTTCTACACATTAGATATCAAGGACGCATTTGAACACTCATCAAAACTTGACACAACTTTCACACCATATTATAGGGCTAGGATGAGGGCGGCATCATTTCATGATTTGACAACCATGTCATTTTAGCATGCACATATTTACAAATGTGATATGATTATCTATGTTTATTTACATGATTTTAAACTTTCCTGGATTGGCTTATAGCTCAATGGGAATTCAACATGGTCACTATAAAAGATTAGACATGAACAGGACATAAAAATCTACCCATCTTACCTTGTGTGCTATAAACACACCATCATTCATAAAACACAAACTTTTCAAAGCACAGGGATGAGATGCAGTTAATTTGAGTCAAGATAATGACAACTTAAATATGTGTATATGTGTGTGTGTTCTTCAATTATGGAAACAGCTGCAGAGAATGGTTTTATCAAGAACTTAATAATAAAAGACGCTTACCAATAGGGAACTTTCAAGTTAGCCCGGATTCCCATTATGATCCTGTATTTATTCGCGCCTTCTCAAATTTGTTCCTCAAATGTTCTTCCAATTTTCATATTTACCTTCGCAACGGATGTAAAGTAAATGGAAATGTTTATACTTTTTAGCACATTAAATTTATTTTGTATAAAGAAACCCAAGAGACTCTTAAAACATTCCACAGTGGGTTATTTAGTTGAACGTGAAATTACTGAAATGTATCAGGCAGAGAAAAATGTGCGGACAGACTGGGAATCGAACCCAGGACCTTCAGAACACTTGCAAGGCGCTTTTACCTATTGTGCTACGGGGACAATCTATATAGGCCTACAATCAAAACATTTTTCTAGAATCACGCAACTGGCGATAATAAAAGCAGGATTATAACGGTACTCCGGGCTAACTCAAAAGTTCCCTATTTAAGATCATTCATTTTAAAGACTGCATATATTTTCGCTCGCTTCTTTCTTTACTTTACTGCAGGGGTTATAAAATATCAGAATAATAATCATCAATGTGTAGAGACAAGGATAGTCTATCGGTTTTCTTCAGAACTGTGTTCCGGTGTATTAATCTGGTTTCATTCAATGATACAGCAAATCCTCACGAAGTAAAGCGATAACACCATTTATATGACAGTTTAAAGTGACCACAGTGATTTAGCTACAGAGCAAAACAATCGGTCACCAATGACCATGAATGGCATATAACTAGTGTGTGCCATTCAGGGCTTGACTGTGACTTGACCTTTCAAATCAAACTCTTTTGTATTCAACATTTGTGAACTAAATATGAATTGAATGTATAGATATGAACAAAGAATTATCATTGCAGCAAAACCATGAAAAAAAAAAAATGAAAAAAAATAACAGGTAAGAGCTTAAACATGAGTGAGCGTGTGTGTATATGAGTGTGTGTGTGTATGACATGCGTTTGTGTGACTAGGGAAAATAATTCCCAGCTACTATTTCCTTGCATTGAATAATGGATGAAAGGAACTGAAAACAACAGGTAGAAAATACATGATCAGAGACTGATAGAAGCTTTATATCCAGAGGTACCGGTAATATGTTCTCATTTGTGAACTGTTTGGTAGAGGAGACAAATACTGGCAATTATTCGTGTCTTTTTTACACAAACAATAAAGAAAATTTAGTGAGTAGTTGATTTATTGTTCTCCCGTTTTTGCTTACCTCTCCTTATGGTGAGGGTCAGTAAAATATTACCTACACCAAGATCACAGCAGATATTGTTTTTCTACCTTCTATAACAAACAAATATTTTAATACTTCTATAGATAGTTTTGATCACATTTTCTCCCTCACTATTATATTTTCAAACACTTCTTTCCTAACACCTAAAACAAATTTACTTGGCACAATTTTCCCCATAAATATACATATATATTTAATTTTCAGATGACATAAAAAAAAACTCTGCAAGAAAGCAAAATTCAAGGAGAAATCAGATTCCAAAATGCTGTTTCAAAATAAAGTTCTATGTTTAAAACAAATGGCATACCACATAAGCAGAATTTTTAGCAAGGATTCAATCTTGGCATTATTAGTTAGAGTTGAGATCACTCAAACTGAATATCACTTACATTTCATTTCATATCTGAAGTAAGAGGTATCTCATATAAATCATTTATGCAGGAAGTAAACCATACATGACTGAAAATGGATTCAAAGAGAGTGGAATTTATATTTGTCAACAGTGATCAGTGGTCATGTGGCTGCGACATTCATCTTCTATCTGATTGTACATATATAGTTACAAGTTACTGTTTTGATGCAAATGCTATGCTATAATCTTTGCTGTGTAAATTAATTACAATGGCCTGATACCTATAATTTCATAAATATTATTGTTTTTTTGTTTTTGTTTTTTTTAATCATAAAATCGCTAAAATTGCTTCTCTTTAAATTACTTCTCACCAGAAGATACCATCTCGCTAAAAATCCCACTTATGAAGTATTGTGCAACATGATCTAAAGGAAACCAGCATATTCTGATTATAACGTGTTGTGGATAGAAAAATAACTGCCTTTTGAAAAAGAAAATCCCCCTGACAAATTAACACACACATTTGAACCGCAACATTGGGATTCACATATACAAAAAAGTTTGTACAAAAGTCTTAACATAATGATTCATTACATAACTAATTGCATGTTTTGTAGGTTAAAAATTTTTGGTTTTTATTCTTTCTCCATTGGCCAATAGTCCTTGTGTAACATTTTTGCCTTTCGATCGTTTAAACTTATCTACATAAGCTTCTACTAGGTTCCGGATTTTCACTGGATTAATATCTCCGCTCTTGCTATGACAAACCTGAAATGAATAATTAGATATATCAGAATCTTTTCAGAAATATACTGTAAATGTGTTTTAAAAACACTAAACACCCGACAATTAAGACACACACGAATTAAGTCGTACATGAATGCAAAATTTAAAGTCCTGTAACTCCCATATCTTGCTGAATATTGTCCATAATGGAAGACACTTATATCCTACTGATACTATAAAGCTTCATACCAAAGTCTGTTAAAATTTGAGAAAAGAATTTTTACTCATATAATAGAAACCAAAATTTTGCCAACAAAAAAAAAATAAATAAAAAATAAATGGACAAACAGATCAACCAAACACAACATGCCCTTCAATACAGGTTGAAATGTCAGGTGAGTAACATTATATAAATACCTGCTCATAATGTTGTCAATCAGCAATGAAGTTATTTACAACTAGGTAAAGAAATAACATAGATGTGGCCTGGACAAATGAACTCAACAAAGGGAAGGGGAGTAACTCTTAACAATAAAGGTATTAGGAGGGCATTTTTGCATGTGACACTCTTTGTCATCTTAAGATGTTAATTGCACCAAATATGGGGAGCATGTGTTAAAGAAATGAGGAAGATATGTCCTGGAGAAAGCAAAGTGACAGACACAATGTTAAACTGTAGTACCATGAAACTTGTTGAGGACTTATTAAGATAAAGATTATGATTCTAAAAAAAAAACATTTTGTGAGCATTGAGAGATCAATACAAGTCCCCTATCCACATGAAATACATTTTCCCAGAAATCCGCACTATTTCATTACTCTGTAAAACTACCATATTCAGAATAAATAATGATCAAGGTCAATGACAAAATTTCTGTCAGTTGAATGTTTTTACATGCAAAAATGTCAATTGCAAATTTGGGATGAACTTAATCAAAGCATTAGTACCACCATGTTGGTCAGATGTTAATGTTTATAAATAACAATTAAACTTTTCCAACAGCTGTCTTGTTATAATTTTACTTTACATGCATGCTGTCCTACTCTAGTTGATATGCAGAAATGACATATGGGCAAAATCTAGCATGGCAAAAGGAATTGACCTATAATCAAATGAAGTCTGACATGTTGCTCTTAATGTGCATTTTTTATGTCATTCAATTGTGATGTTATAACAATACAAATGTTTGATCATTTATTGTGATGTCATAAAAAGGTGCCTTGTTAGGCCTTTTGCGAAAGGTCATTACAATTATACCAGTAACTAGAAATACATTCGATTACCATTTATGGGAATGGCTCTGTTACTGACCTTTGGTACAGCTCGCCGTAATATATCTTTATACTGTTCTTTATTGATTTTTTTACTGCTGTAGAATGGCTTTAAAGCTAACTTGACTTCATCAACCACACGCTCTTGTAAGTGTAACTTTTTTAAATACTGTAAAAGAAAAGGCAAGACATCAAAAGTCAGCAGTATAAAACTTTTTACATACCCTGTAGACACATACTGCATATCTCCATAGGTTTACAGTACATACCAATATATAGTGTACAGTACTGTAATTCAACAAGTCATAATGTTCATGTTTTTCTCTCTCCTGACATGAATGGTATTTTACCATTTGCAAATTGTGAGTAGTTAAAGCTAATATCAGGTCCTGCAAATTAGACCTTAAAAAATTATGTGTGTGTGTGTACACACATATATATATATATATATATATATATATATATATATATATATATATATATATATATATATATATATATGTCTTTGAGCCACCAATAACCCGTTTCCCCCCAGGGGGGATTTTGAAGGTTATGATTTTCTGAAAGCTTATCAAAAATGCTACATAATGAGACATGCTAGCACTCTGGCCATTGAGGCGTTTGGGAGTTCTGGGGTAAAAACCATAGAAAATTAACAAAAATCACTAAAAACTGTGTATATATACACACACACACACACATATATATATGTGTATATATATATATACACACACACACACACACACACAATCTTGTGAAAATTTAATTCACTGTTTCTTAAATTCAGATTTTAACATTGTGAATATTGCGAATATAAATACCACAAGTTATCCCCCTGTACAATAGTGGTTTAGCCTGATCCATGACATACCAGGTGAAGGTACAAATATTTTTCCACTGGGATTTTTTGTCTGAGTTGTCAACATATACTTGGTGAAGGTTGACATGTTTTTACCTTCCTGAAATAATATGGATTGTTCAACACTTCAAATTAAGTATTTGTAGATTCACACGGTATAACCTGCCTATGCGACCACCAGTGTGTTTTTTGCTGTCTCCAATATCACCTATGTGTACAAATCAACCTCTATATAAAAACCACCTCAATATAAAGATTGGTTTTCTTGTGACCCTTAGCTGGGCATAATATACAGTTTGACTGTGTTTGAACATTTGTAATTTCTATGACACGAAACCTTTAATGTCAATGGCAGTACTGGAAATCAAGTGCAAACTGAAATTCAAATAGTCATAGGCCTATGTTATTTTCTGATAATAACTGTAGATTAATCCAGAAAAAATCAATACAACACTGTCTTTTGATGAACCTCACCATATGCATACACAATACAATATGAACTGAATCTCAATATCAATGTGAAACAATGTATAAAGACAAACAAAACTTAGCAAAATATTCTCAAGACTTAAAGCCTTTGGAAAATAATATTTCAAAGATTATTCCTGTGTGATGTGGGGCAAGTAAATTTAAACATACCAAGAAATATGATGCATTTTTCCCATCCTCTCTACCCCAAATTACTCGGGGACAGCTCAAATGATTCCTACTATTTCATAAACTGGTGTTATTCTAGGACACTAAAATGCATGAAATCCAAGCATTTAGAAATAAGCTTCCCATAAAGAAATTAAAAAAAAATAATTAAGAATCCAATATGAATGTTGATACTGACCAATACTTAATAAAAAGGACAATCTTAACATAAGTCTACAATGAAATGAACAGTGAGGTTGATATAGGAGTGATCAAAACCGGTAAAAAAAGAAACGAGGTAAAATATAAAGTTTTAGAGATAGTTCTGACAGCATACAAGTATTTCAGTTAAATACTGGTAAGTAATGCTCAACAGAACAATCAGGCCACATAATATCCACACCAATGTGGGCCAGAAATGAATTGGAATCTCTTTATAACACAACAGAACTCACCTTTTCTTTATTAGTTAATTCTACAGCAGAAGAAGGCATTTCATCTCCTCCAGTTAAATCATCTAAATATTCATCAAATGACTTTTCTAAACCACCAGATGCAGCCGTTGATGATGACGATGACACAGTTTTGTCCCTATCATTCTTAACTTCAGAACTATCAGACTTACGCTTTCGTTGATCATCTTTAAATCGAACTTTCCCTGAATTTTCTTTTTGATGTCGGGACTTTCTGTCCTTTCTGTCCCTTCTTTTACTATTGCTATTGCTACTATCCTTTGGAACACTACCTAGCACTGACTTTTCTTTAACTGCCTCTGATGATGATGATGACGAAGATGTAGGAATTTCAATGTTTCCATCATCATCATCAAGAGGAGATGACATGTCCATATCAACCATCTCCAAGTTCTCATTGTCTTTATTATCACCACTTCCTGAGGTATTTGACATAGATTTAGATTTATGATTACCAACAATAGGTGGTAATGGCACCTTGAATAGTCCTCTTTCATCCTCCGCAGATTTGCTTTCCATTGTACTGTGCGTGGAATCTTTGTTTGAAGTTAACATGGCTAAATGAGCCTGTGAGTTCAAGATTTTTGTTAGCTGATTAATTTGATCTAACTGTGACTGAGATGGCATTAAATCCGACTGATGATCATTAGCTGCGACGGATATTGGTATACCCTCTGGTAATCCCAGTGGCATTACAGAGTGATCTGGTGCCATGGTAACGACCTGAGATTCCGGATGAGGTGGTGGATGATGATGAAGCCGAGGATCACCTCTGGGATCATTTGGCAATATATGCACTGGGTGAACAGGATGATGGTGTGAATCAGGAGGCATGTGTTCAAACCCTCCATTAACAATATCAGGTTGCCCTGGAATTCCACTTGGTGGCAACCGATGCCCGAATTGATTTGGCACAATGCCAGCTGGTGAAGAAACCTGAATACCAATACGAGGCTGCAATGGATGTCCGGGTGGAACACGCTGTAGTCGAGCAAAGGGACCAGGGCGATTTAAAAACATTGGATTCATTATCACTTGCCTTTGAGGTGGCACACCTGGTTGAAATCCTGGTGGCATAAGGCCAAACTGAAGAGGGAGGGGTGACATGTTTTGTGGTTGCTGCATAAGTCCTGATGAATCTACAGCCCCTGGTGGTAACAAGAGGGTACCCCCATCACCCAGAAGCCCTTGTCTAGGACCTGGAGGAGGGCCAGGATGAGGAGGCATTGGAGAAAGTCTTTGTCCAGGAAAATTGTTATTGATGATATGTGAAAAAGTAACAGGTGGTAGAGCAGAAACCTCTTCCAACAAAATGGGCTGATCTGGAGTGGGACTACATTCCTCCATATCATCTGTTGGAAATGCCGGATCATATTCATTCTCACTGTTTTCATTATTACGATGCAATGGTGCCGATGAGGACAAATTAAGGTGAGTCGCAGGGGTCTGCGTGTTGCCGTCAGGAAGAAGTGAATTTGAAATTTTTGAAGGAGCTACAGTTTCATTTGGAATGGGTGGCATAAGTGATGGGATTGATTTTCCCTGCGATTCAGTTTCATCAGTATTCCTAGAAATGACCACTGGCTCTATTGGTTTCCCTGTTGATTCCTCTACATCTACATTCTGTCCATGATGGTAGTCAATTATTTGGGGTTTAGATTTATTACTGTCTAAAGATACTAAACTTTTTTCTAACACATTTGTTTCACTAGTCGGTGAATCATCATCAGACAGTATAACAATAGTTTCTGTAGTAAGCGGCTTAAGTTTTTTATTCACACTGATATTTCTTTTTGCACCACTTTCATGTGTTCTTTTAACACCTATTTCTCCTAACCTGTTAGATTTATTCTCCTTTTTATACAACTTGTCCTCAAAAAGTTCTTTTTCTTTCTTACGAACAGGACTACGAGAATATTTCAAGTCTCTTTCCCTACTCCTGTCTCGCTTATGTTTCTTATGAGAGCGTTCACGTGATCGAGACCTTGATCGTCGTTTCTCTCTTGACCTAGAATGTTCACGAGACCTTGACCTAGATCGTCTTTTTTCCCTTGACCTAGACCTCTTCTCTCTGGATCTAGATCTTTCATGTTTACTTGATCTTGACCTTTCTTTTCTTTCCTTTGACCTAGACTTCCTCCTTCTTTCACGAGACCTACTCCTAGACCTATACTTATCTCTTTTATGCCTGCCTCTATCACCTGATTTTTTAAACTCTTTTTCGGTTTCTGCTTCTTTTTTGTGTTCAGTACCCTCCCTTTCATCCTTACTGGAGCTTTTACTTTTATTTTTACTACCATCTTTTTGTTTATTTTTATCCCCCTCTTTGGCCTCCCCACCCTCCTTCTTTTTTAAAACACTCCGATTTTCAGAATCACCCTCAACAGTGATAATCAGCCCCGGATCCTGATCTTTTTTCTTCTGCTCAAGCAATTTTCTAGAAATCCTGGGAAATTCCGTCACAGCTAATGACACTTTATCCCTCCTGGAAAATATATCCCCATAATCCATTTCAATTCCTTTGTCAATTGCTTCATCCCAAGAATTTTCATCACTATCCCAACTGGTCTTTTTCAACATTTCTGATGTTGACATATACGATTCATCAAAATGATCAACATCGTGAGACACAACTCTACGGACATCTTTCTGTTCCTTCTTTGGTTTGTCTTTACCTGAAGTTTTCTTTTCTGTTTCTGTTGTTTTTGACGCTACAATATCACTTGTTTTTTGTCGTTTTTTAGAAACTTTGGTTTTCACTTCCCTGTCCAGATACTTAATATTGTCTAATTGGTGAGATGAATCAATGCCTGGCAGTGATCTGTTCTTTTCTACAAATGAAAATTTAATAAATGTTCAGTACCAAAGCTTAAGTTTACTTTTCAAAAGTGTACTAAAATCTGAAAAACAAAGTTGCTAAATTTGAGGAGTTTAAATTAAGATTATTAATATTAAATTACACAAACAAGATAATTTTTATATGAAGGGGGGGTTTCCAAGATAAACACAGTGGCAAAGGCCTGGTTGCTAAGAAATCAATAATATTATGTTAATCTTCATACACTTTAACATTAAACAAATATTGTTCACACAAAATTAATTCATTATCAGATATATCTTTACTATAAAATACTACAATGATGTAAATTTTGTTACAGATTAAAATATTAAGAGGGTTTATATGTGTTATTCATTACTAGTAATCATAATGTATCAGCAAAACTAAAAAAAACATCTTTAAAGATATCACTTATAATACATGTAATATACTATTTAAAAGATAAATGTTCAACATGAAATCTATTGTTACAGGTTCTAATGCTAAATGCATGTAATTCTGACAGATAATATACAGCCTTCAATATGTATGCTCAATGCTAATTTTACAGTTATTAATGCGACATGCATATAATGCTACATGCATATACTTCTGACAGATTATGGTCAGCCATTTTAAACTTAAATGTTCAATTTGAACACTAATAAAAAAAGGTGTAATTCTGACATATGCACACCTTTAATTTGTGTGCTTAATGTATAACAGTAAATATTAATGTTTTCCTTATTCAGTATGTTTTGTATCAAATATATTAACCTAAAGGCTAAAGGTGCTCGTTCAGCAGATGTGCAGGTAAGCTTTTATATTTCCTGTCCATATGCAGTTCGAGAAGATTTCCGTCACTCAAAAATTTCCCCACACAAACATTTCCCCACTCAAAGATTTCTGCCATGCAAATAATTCCATGTGTATTGTACAGTATCATTTGAATAAAAATATCTTTAATTTAGACAAGATAACACTTTCTTTAATCTGTCAAATAAAATGAAAAGGGAAATGGAATCCATGAATTTGTGCAACATCTCCCATACAGATTTGGTCCCGATGTTTTTGCCTGGAACTTACAAATTCATCATCACTCAGCAACAGATTATATCATGATTTTTAAAGAAAGAAAATGTTTTTTAAAGACATTCGTGAAATCAGTCAAATTTGAATTATGGCTGTCTTTTATCATGTTTTCTGTCTTTGTTCATAATTTAAAAGATCTGATTACAGTTTACTAAAGTCATCAACTGCTGACACTACCAGCCTCAATCCCTACACAGCCATGGCTCCCATCCCTCAACAGATTAATAAGCCTTACTTATTTTTTTTTGGGGGGGGGGGGGGGGGGGGGGGGGTCGGGAGGGAGAGGTATATCTAACAACATAACTGTTATATACTAAATAAGTGATCATTTTGAACACACATCATATATCTAAATATGATTATATCTACAATTACAATGTTGGACATAAAAACAAATTAATATCCAAGTGATTTAGTGCAGATTAATGTCTGAGTGGTTTAGTAGTGCAGATTAGGAGGAATGTGTGAAATGATCAGTACACGAATTGTAGTTCATGTTAAACATCACCGAGATGAGAGAGTTGTGACCACAATGACTATTCTATCTTTCTACAAGCAAACTTACTCAAAAGTCATTCTGATGGTATTACCAGCCAATTAGATCACAGAGCTTTCTGTTAACACTGATACCTTTCTCTTAACAAAGAGCTCTATGAAATATTTGTATAATTCATATAGATAATACTAGCTAAATAATACTCACATTCAAACAATTTGTATTGTCTATATAGACATTCTACTCTAGAAATTTTCAATAATGTCTACATATCATAACAGATCTCTGAACAAGCTATCTTAACAGTTTTGCATTGATATTGGACAAATATTGTTATACTTTCCTTTTGTTTACATGCAATTGCTAATACATGTACAAAGATTATAAAGGAACATCAGAATGACTTGAATAATTTAGGATATAAGAACAATACAAGCTAGAAAGCAGAAGGACTGACAAACAACAATGACTACTGCCTCATATCCTCACCTCCTGGAGAAACCTCTAATTCACCTTCCTCTAAATTAACTGAATTGGTATGATTGTCCACATCATTACTGACAGAATTAGTCACATTTCCAGATTTGTCTAAACTTTCCTCATTTTCCGAATCAGAAATTTTATCATCAATGTTATCAGAGTCTGAGTAGACATCCTGACTGTCTATCGCCTTATCCGCATCATTACTAGAATGAGGCGACTGGGCATCCTCTGAACCTGAATCTGATTTCGTAGGATTTATTTCCGAGTCAGATGCATTTATTTCATCTATAGTAACAACATCATCAGAATTATCTTGTACACTTTTTTGACTATCAATGACTTCAGCAGTGACATCACATTTACTATCACAAATAACATCCTCCACATCACCATGATCCTCACTTACATGTTTTGTCTCCTGATAGGAGTCAGAATCTAAATTAAGAGATCGTTTATCTAATATTTCATCACCTTGATTATTTTCATCTAACTGATCAGACTCGGCGTTATCCTGAATTTCTGTGTTTTTTGTTTCACTTTCCTCATCAGGATTACTACTACGACTGACCGACTCTTCGGTTATGTTGTTTAACAAATTATCATCCTCATATATCGAATCCTGAGAAAATTCATTCTCAAGATCAAAATGATCACCTTCATTGCTGACATCATTTTCACCTTTGTCTTCTTCCTCCTCATCGCTTGCAACATCAATACTTCCTGACCCTGCAAATATTGGCAGTTTTAGTACACCAACAGGAGGATGATCTACACCAGATTTTTCTTCTTGCTTCGGAGATTCTGCTGCTTCAGAGTTTGTCTTATCCTCGTCCACTTTCTTCTCCGACAGGGAACCTGTACACAAAATTAGAAATGAAGTGAATCACAAAGTGTCATATGAAAAATTAAAAACTTCAGAGACTGATTCGTCTATAAATAAAAGGTTAATTCAATACAAAATTCCTGATTATTTTGTTCAATCCTTAACTCAGTCACCCCTAAAGACACATCTGGACTGGCATAAGTCATTGATTTACTGAGGAGTCCATCGTTTTTCAGGGTTGATGAGTTAAACACTATAAAGATGTGATCATATTTCAGACATTTCACGAGGTGTTTATATAATATATACCAATGTACCATGTGGTACAAACAATCACATCCATTTCAATGCACGGCACATAAAAAGCAAAAGAAAAGATTTCTAATCCAACATTCACAGAAACCAATTCTATCTGGTTGTATCAACAATAAAAATATCACACACAGGGGTTTTAAGATTTTATTTAAATGTACAACACAAAATGAGAAAGTGATGATGAACTAGTAAAAAGTCAACAAAATAGATTTACATCATGGAATTAAGTGAAAGTTGCAATGTAACGAAACTCAAGTATCAAAGAGAAATTAGCTGTGTTGTCCCCAAAGACACATCATTTTACTGCTTAGACTGATGTACAATAACAAATAAGAAATATGCACAGGCCTAAAAATGCTTATATTCGTATATATTTTGTGAAAATAATGCCAGGTCCAGTGTTGTATCCATATACAACTACATTGTAGTGTAGTAAGGCTGAGCTAATCATTTGCAAACTGGGTTTCTCAAGCAATTTTCACAAATATATAGCAATTTAAGAATTTTTATTCCTGTGTATTATCTCTTTTTTGTTTTTGTTATTGTACATCAATCTAAGAAGAAAAAAAAAGAAAGAATTTTTTCATTAAAAAACACAGCTAATGTCCCCTTTAAAGTTCAGGTATGGCACAGATTATCAACTGTCCAGCCATGTATTTTACAAAGAAGAGACCAAAATGAAAAAATCTGCTGTCTGATCTGTTTACCAATCCCTTTTTCCCGCTAAATGCTGTACTTGTGGACACAACAACTATTTAACCTTAAGACTTGGGAATTTGGCTCCAGTTCAAGTCAAAACCTGGGCTCCTTATTTTGTGAAACTTACACTTTACCATTGGGCTGATAATACTGACATTGCCACTTGTTGTATAACATCTAATATCTTATATCATGTCCTAAATATACAGTATCACAGTGGACCCTGTCTTGAAAGACCACCTGTCTTCAGAGACCACACTGTGAAAACCATTTGGTTAAATAATCCTTTAGATAAAACTTCTTCTGACAGAACACCTGTCTCAAGAGACCATATTTCAGTGGCAAATGGGGTTGTCTCTCATGACAGGATCCACTGTACTCTCAACTTATTTGATGCAGATTTCAAGAAAACTTGTAATCTGCTATTTGTGAATAGAGATTTTGTCTGAGGGATGTTTTATTCTATTACTCTATGAGTTGTTCAACTAATGTAACTAATTTATGGAGTAGAACTAATTCCAGATGACATGGCCAACATTTTGATAAATCAAAATAGGGTATAATTGTTACACTTGGTAACTGTGATACAACTGGTATAACACTGCTTTGACAAGCAAGTAATCTGCCTGAACTTCTTGATCTACTGTTGTTACACATATATATATGCAGACTCCGGTAAACTAGTTCTAGTACAGACCACAGAGACACACCCCTTCAGTGATAATATATCATCAGCTCAGCCTATACATTAGATTAAAACATACTTGAATATAAAGAGAAACAAATTGTCACTGATCACAGGTAAGGCAATCAAAAAGAGATACTGGTGGGAGAGGGCATTCATTTTACCATCTCGATGTATAGTGATGTTGCTGCTATTCAAGTGTAATTTGCTTTGGTCCTGCATTATGCTGCCCAATAAATCAAAACCTGCTGGCATTGCAGGAACTGCTGAAGAGGTAGAAGGTTGTGGCGATTCTGCAGTAAAGAACCTGAAAAACATATATTACTTTTTTACTTATTTCCAACATAACTGCCAGTTAGTCATTACTTTCTGTCAGTACTACCATATGTAGGTAAGGTACATATATTCAATACTCCAATTTATTAATAATAAATCAAAGTCAGTTAATCAACAAATTTGCTCCTTATTTCAGTTATAGGTCCCTCAACACTGTAAAAATTCAGAATCTTCTAAGCCGATCATATTTCAGAGTTAATGGATATTAAATGTATTTTCTTACTTAAGGATTTTCTTGCGTGTTATGACAGTGGGCACAGGTCAAAGAAATGCATTTAAAGATACATACATACAAAAATGCAGATTTTATTTCTGCTAAGGCAATCAAAACCTACAGCATGAACTTTATTACTTTAATAATTATCTATATCATTTCTGTTATTATCATTATTATTATTATCATTCTTATTATTATTATTATCATTCTTATTATCATCATTAGCAATATCATTATTATCATAATTAAAGTTATTATTATCACCATTGTTATTACCTATGAATTGGCTCTGTTGATACAACTCTCTTTACTGGACGATGTGATGCAATTGCCGATTTAGAAAATTTCAAAGTTGCAGCATTATTCGTTGACTCTTGGGATTTTGTAACATATCTTGATGATGATGAGGCACTTGCCGTTGATGAACTCCTTAATGAATTATCTTGTTCACTGTTGAGATGAAATAAGAATGCTATTACACTTACAAATGAACAGAAAAAAATTTTTGAAAGAAAAAGTAAACTATCAAGCATTATCTTTTCATTTCCGAAATTCAAGTCAATATCTAAAGACAACAAATACCAACATTTTACAGAATTTTCAAGTGCATAGTCAAATGCACACGTTTTCTAAACAAAAGTAGAGAAACTCACTGTGACAGTCTGTAGATTTTTTTAACATATTCATGAAAGCATAGAGAACCACTGTAACAATCTGTAAAATTTTAAACAACATAAATATACTCATGACAGTACAGAAAATCACCATGACAATCTGTATATATTGGATTACATAAACATACTCACAAAAGAATCACTGTGACAATCTGTAGATTTTAAACTACTTCATACTCATGAAAGTACAGAGAATCACTGTGACAATCTGTAGATGTTAAAGTACATAAACATACTCATGGAATCCAGAGAATCACTGTCTGTAGATGTTAAAGTACATAAACATACTCATGAAAGTACAGAGAATCACTGTGACAATCTGTAGATGTTACAGTACATAAACATACTTATGGAATCCAGAGAATCACTCTGACAATCTGTAGATGTTAAAGTACATAAACATACTCATGGAATCCAGAGAATCACTGTGACAATCTGTAGATTTTTAAACACATAAACATACTCATGAAACATACTCATGAAAGTAAAGCAGATCATCCTTATGTCCCATGATAGAAAGTGGAGTCGCTCCATAATCTCGTTGCTGATCTTCAGCCCATTCTTTTGGCAACTTCTGCATTGGTATTGTACGACCCACTGGTGGGGTACTCAAACCAAGGTTTTTAGCAATTCTTGATTTAACTGTAGATGTTGGTAGTATTCTTGGTAACCTTTCTATGCTCTGCAAAAAAATATATGCAATCACATGGTTCTATGTGTTATCATACTGGGCATCTTAGAAAATTAGACCCTGACATTAGTCTCTGATGTATATTTCTATTTAAGTAATCATAATGGGTGGAATTACCATTACATATACATCATAGAACAGTGCCAGGTACATTGTAACTTGGTTCTCTCCTCCACCATTTAAATTGGCTACCACCATATAAATGAAAAATTGTTGAGTGTTGCATAAAACACTATTCAAAAATCAAAATCATAGAATAGTCCAAATAACAGGATTCGGTTTTAATATATTTCTGAACATTTGAAGAAAAAAATCAAGGGCAATACTACAAAAGATGGAGAGACAACATGCAGATTGACTCAACAAAGAACAAAAGGGGTACTCTGATCAGCATATATAAGGTGTAAATGTCTCTCTCTTTAACTATTCAACAGATTGTAATGCATAAATTCAAACTTACTGTTTTCTTTGTCGATGTTTTTCTTCGTTTTATTCCTTTTCTTTTGCCTGTCCGTCTTTTTTTTCTTCTTTTGGTACCCGTTTTCTTTCTCCGCCTTTTTACACCAGTTTTCTGAGTGGCAGACTTGCCTTTTTTGGTAGTTGTTGTCTTTTTGGTTGTTTTTCGTTTCCTTGTAGTTTTTCGCTTCCTTGTTTTTCTCTTCTTGGGAGACTTTCGTTTCTTTGATGTTGATTTTCTTTTTCTTGTTGTTGGTTTCTTTCTGACTGGTGTTTGGACACTTCCTGTTGCAGTACCTTCACCTTCATCCTCACCTCCCTTATCTTCTGTCTGAAAGAAAAAGAATTTTTCAAAATTTTTTTCTTTAAACTAGTGTAGACAGCATGCCTGGAATCTTTGAACTTGAATGGCGGTTGCCAAGTCGGACACGTGGGTTTTTCTCCAGGTACTCCGGTTTCCTCCCACAGGAAGGACACCCCTCCTTGTTGACATAACTCGTTTGTCAATCATTGTAAAATGAATAAAGTTTAAACATTTAATTTGAACTTGAATGTTGTTTTACGCCACACTCAACATACCTGATGTAAATGAACAAATTCTGCTAAGTATTTCCTTGATTTGTGAGTGCATTTACAATTTTTGTAATCAGTTCTGGAATGAGGAGTATACATTTGTCTGATGAAACAATGAATATCTCATTTTGCAATAATCATATTTTGATGATATTCAAAGAAACAACAAAATGTTAAAATAACTGAAACCAGGGTGTGTTTTTTTGTATCTAGAAACAAGAGCCTGTACCTTACCTAATTGGTATTTTGCACTGTTTTTCCACAAATTGTGTTAGAAATATATCCAAAGATTATTTCTCAAATTATTTAAGAGTTCAATTTACTAAAATTTACAAAGCTGGCTTTGCATCTTATTTGCTGACAAATTCAAATAACTATGTTACTATTTAATTATTCATCTTTTCAATTAATTACAGAAGATACTCTTTTTTCACAAAGGTAAAAAAATGAGAATTTTCTGGATTGAAATTGGGGAAAATATTATATTATGCCATTGGAAATCAGGACTTACACTAGACCTACACAGACCCAAGAAAAATTCTAGAAACATTTTTGCAGAATGTGAATTTTTGATAAATTGAAATAATAAGATTTTTTGAGATGATGATTTGTTCACAGATAAGTCTGGTCTTTAGGTTTACCTTTATATCCGGTCCAGATTCATTCTCTGACTCTGATGTAGAAGATAGTATAACAATTCGACGATGGCGACGGGCTCTTTCCTGTCGAAGCTCCTGAATACTGTTTCTAACTCTTTCACTCATTCTTGTCCTTGCAACTTGCCTCCTGATACCAGCTGGTTGCATAGAGCGCAAACGGGGTAAACTGGTGTCATTTTCAGCAAGCAGGCTACTTATTTCTTCGTCTTCACTTACTGTCTCAGCAAGAGTGTCTAGCAAACGTAAATATCAATGTCAATTTTCTGCTTTAGTTCACATTATACATAGCTATTTCATTTTTGCGTGTTTTTTGATGGTAATAACTTTTCTTTAATGGAGTACAAAGTCCTTTAAAAAATTGTAATACACCTAGGGAAAGTCAAATATATATCAAGGCCCCAGTAGAATACACTGCCTATTAGATCAATTTCACTGCATATAATATACAGAGGTTAATAGACCTTTTACTGTACAGGTTCCTGTGCCCTTTCTGTAGGGAATTTTATGGCCCAATGGGCCAAATTGGAAAAAAGTAACTATGGTTATGTTATTCAAAACAATAATGGGGACTCTTACTGAACCCAAATTGATGATGATGATGATGATGATATTAATCCCTAAATATATCTTACGTGACTCAAAAAATACAAGTGCTGATCTTATACTAAAGAATAAATAATTTATTTTATTTAGATACAGGGTTAAATGACCAACATATCTTTGGTTTTGTACAGTTCTTAATTCTCAGTAATGCAACTGTGAGATGTCCATCTGAAAATTTATCCATTTTTTAAAATTTTATTTTTGTCTCATATATACTATTTATTTTTTTATTTTTTGACAGTCATTTAATTTCAGATGAACATCTCACGTCTTCTACATTCTAATGACTATAATGTTAAAAAGACCACTGTAAGGTTTTTCATAAGTTAAATAGTTGATACCTGAAGCTGAGCTCAGTAGTTGATATCTGACATCAGATCTGATATCAGACTATACAACCTGACCGCTAAATTCAGTTGCTGATACCCGAGAGCTTCATTCAGTACTGATAGCTAATACAGTAGATACCTGGCAGATTAATTCAGTAGACAACACTTGACAGCTTAATTAAATAGCTAATATATGAAGCCAAGTTCAGTAGCTGATATCCGACATCTAAGTTCAGAAATTGATATCTGACATCTAAGTTCAGTAGCTGATATCTGACATTTACTTTCAGAAGCTAAAACCTGACAGCAAAATTCAGTTGTTAATACTGAGCAGCTTAATTCAGTAGCTGATACTGATAGCTAATTCAGCAGCTTATTGCAGAAATCTACATACCAGTACAATCTGCTTTCATTTTGTCATTTTAACCTACCTGCTCTGTTTGAATCCTCACAGTCAGGACAAAACCATTCCTCTATGGGCACAGTTGCTAGGGGTGGATCTAAACATTCACAGTGATATCTACAATTCACAAATACACAATATGAAGCAAGATTAACAAATTATCGGTACTGTTTTTGACCCATTAAGCGCCCATGTTCCTATAAGCAACCCCCCTTTTTTTTTTTTACATATGATCGACAATCTTTGGCAAAGAGATGTGGACCTGAAAAACTGTAAGTAACAGTTTATTTGTAGCCCTCCCTACCCCTTAGCAACAGAATTATGTTGATAGGTTTCCTTATTAATAACTTAAATAACTTTACCACTTTGCCTTATAAAAATTAACTGTTTTACGTCAATCGACTATTAATTTGTCCCATTAAGCGCCCACCCCTTTTCCTGATTTTAGTAGCCCCTGGTCGTTTTTAATATTACAAAATATCAGCCATTATACAACGATTTCATAATATCATTTAATCAAGAAACATCAATCTTTAATGCTCTTAGACAGGATTTATTCCAGATGATATTTAGCTTTTCTACTGACAAAATATCACAGATCCCAATAAGCTTTATTGGCTGGAGATCAATTTTCACTGAATACAAATTTCTGGACTATGATTTGATGAAAATTTACATATATCAAAACTTTAATTGAATTACCCCAAATCAAATCATTTTTACCACAAGCTGTCAGAATTGATTTCTTTAGTTTGTATTAAAAGTTTCAAATATTCGATATTTAAACAATTTAAATATTTTTAAAAAATCTTGAGCTGAAAAAAAAACTTGTTATTTTGTTGTATTTATGAAAAGAAATCTACTTTGAACAATGAGCGAATACACATTTGTATTATTATATAGATGGTAAGAATATCAACTGTCAGCATATTTCATTCATTTTGAGCAATGAATGCATGGTATGTGAAAATTTTCTATGGCAATATATCTTTGCCTCTTTAATCAAAGTATTGGTCTAATCGTGGGAGTTTTTTTTTTAATCAAAATGACAGTGTATGCCTTTAACTTTATAGTAGCGGACTTACCCCAGATCACATCCATCACACAAAAGAAGTCGGTCCTCCCTGTCACATCGTCCACAAACTTCACAATAAGTATTATCCTCCTCATTATCGTCTAACTTTGTATCTTCAACAACAATCTGAAACAAATGATAAAATATGCATGTTTAATTCTGATCAAAGTCCCTGTAAGTATGTAATTCACTGATATTACACCAACACATACACTGGTTTGAGGTATGCTGAATGCATAGATTTTTTATCCTAACATTCTAGATAAAGACTTCAGGGGCCCATTTTACAAAAGAGTCCACTGTTTTAGGACAACACTTCTGACTTGTGAATATTTCACAAAGAATCAGGCTTTGTGACTAATTGCCAAAGTCAAGTCTTGTCTTCATTAATGTCCAGAGTCTGTGTGTAGACCCAGGTTATTGTTGTAAATCTCATTATTCATTTCCGTGAATGTAGAAGGTATAACTAATAAGTATTAATAAACTATCAAAATTTTATACAAAAAAATGTGAATACCAGTTACGACTCAAGTTAAATATGGATAAGGTCATTTGACTTGAATGTAACTTCTAAATTACACAGGTACAAAAATCTAAATTACATTACATGTGTCAAGATCTGCCCTTCTGGATTAATCTGATTTATTTCTGATCAAAATTGATAACCATTAAACCTAAATTTATATGAATTTATAAATCTACAAACCCGTTTAAAAATCTTCTCTTCGCCAGTATGCCTTGCAAAGATCAGGTGGAAGACTTGGCGATCAACAGGGCAAGTGTTCACATTCTGAAAGTATAAAAATGTTGAGTCAAAAAAGCATGAAAATAAAAAATTTCCAATACTTAACATTACTAAAATCAGATTCCAAATTCACCAGATTTACTCAGTATTCCAGATCTAACTTTTCAAAATAATTTATTTTGTAACTTGACATGTTTCTATATTTCATGGCATACAATCATAAATAACATTGAAAGATATTACTCATTTGAAGAAAACTTCAGAAATATCAACAAAATGGTTTGAGTATGTACCGTAATTGGACGTGTATAATCCGCATGTATCTATTATCCGAACCCCCCATTTCAGCATCAGATCTCGGAGAAAAAGAGGTGTTCGTGCTTTTAGGCGTAACCTGGGTTTTATACATGGCCATTACTGGGGCATTAGTATGACCGAAAATCAGACTGATTGCTGATCTTCAGAGTACATCTCATATAATAATTGGTCATCATGATTTGTTTCCTAACGAGATACTTAGCCTTTCATTTCTTTTGTGAGTACAAAATTACCCATATATGAGATGTAACTCATTTTAACACTGAACGTTTTAGCAATTGTCATAGTAGGACACCTGTCCTTTATCTTCTTGTAATAATTCCTGACATCCATGACCCAAGAAATATCAAAATACAACAGACTTATGATAATAAATACACATTAAAACCTGTCATAAAGAGACTAGTGTATGTGTCTAAGTGATAGAAACATTGAATGGTGAAAAGAAGGAAATAATGCTATTGAAGCTTTTTAAAGGGGGAAATATAGAGCCAACACTGCAGCAAAATTATATTTTAAAAATATCATCCATTTTGAGAGATATCATCATATGATATCATACTTCAATCAGTTCAATGGCAGACAGAATGGTTTCATGTACGAGATTCCTTCATAGTTACCCTTCTGTAATTCATACATACAGATAAGATACAGGGAGCCGTTTTACGAAAGGCCTAACTCTTAGACTTGGTCTTAGGACCACAGGCCGTGCATAGACTAGACTTGGTCTCAGGACCACAGGCCGTGCATAGACTAGACTTGGTCCTAGGACCACAGGCCGTGCATAGACTAGACTTGGTCCTAGGACCACAGGCCGTGCATAGACTAGACTTGGTCTTAGGACCACAGGCCATGCATAGACTAGACTTGGTCTCAGGACCACAGGCTGTGCATAGACTAGACTTGGTCTTAGGACCACAGGCCGTGCATAGACTAGACTTGGTCCTTGGACCACAGGCCGTGCATAGACTAGACTTGGTCTTAAGACCACAGGCCGTGCATAGACCTTTTTATAAGCCATAATTTATCTTTGTAAATGTAGCAGATAAAAGTATTCATTAATTATCAAATCTTATTTGAAAATATGCGAAAATACTTTAAATCTGGACTTAAGGTAGCGTTAAAAGAACAGTCTTAGGTTTTTTCTTAAGATAAGACTTATGACTTTTTGATAAAGCTGGCCCCAGGAATGTTGTCTGGCATATGTCAAACTATATAAATATCCATTATACTTTATAAAGATACAGAGAGAGAGATATCTGGTAGCATTTGGAATGAGAAAATTCGGCCAACAATATAAAAGAAAAGATACAATCGAAGTACCCTTGCCAACACAGCTAAAAAGTCCAAACCAAACAAATAATATTGTAAAATAGTTTGTCCACTATTTTGTTTTCTTTCAAAAAATCTTGATTTTCTTTTTTTGGTCTAATTCAAATATTGAATTTGAAAGAAAAAAAAGAGAAATAAACCTACTGATTAACAATTCATAATTCAAAAGGCATAGGAGAACTTCCCAAAAGAAAACTCCTGAATTTGAACCATGCTCAATCATAATGTATATAACTGTTACTTACTTTGGACCATTCTTGTATACACTCAAGACAAAAAGTATGGTCACATGACTCGGGTGTGCCTATATCTTGATCTCTCAACCTGTCCAAACAAATCGGACAATTTTCGCCCCCTCCGTCTGAGGACTGCGACGCATTTTCGTCAGCATCACAGTCTTCAGTTTCATCACTGGAATAATCCTCTGTTGCCCCACTGTCATCACTATCCTCTTCCTCCTCATCTCCTTCCTCTGCTTCTTCTTCATCATCGTCATCATCATCATCCCCACTACCATCATCCTCTCCTTCTTCATCCTCTGTCTCAGATTCTGAAAATTATTACCAAACTTGAAAAGCCTGTTTTAAAACAAAATGCGAAAGTCACATATCTATGTATGCAATAATGCATGTCTATACATGTACATGTATACACAAACATGTATATTTCTGTGAGCTAAATAAACCACCTGAGAGATGTGTTTTATATTTCCGAGATTCTGGTGAAAGACAATTAAATATGAAATAGAAAAATTCATTTGTGATATTTGTTTCTTAACGTAAACTTTTTAAATCTGTAACAAAACAATCACCGAGATACACAGGCAAATTAAGAAATAAACACTCACACAAACACCCTTCAATTAACTGTCAGTAATGTGCTCATAAATTTTTTGAGGTTCTCACAGTCTTAATATCTCAACCAAACTTATTGCTTGTACATGTAATTTTTTGTTTATTTACTGTTATATTTTTTTTTATATATATTGATATCCTGCACTTAGCTCCTGTATTTTATACACTTAACATAATAATATGTTTGTTTGTTCTATTAGTTCTTAAGCTATAGTCAAAATTTTCTATAAGGTGGAGGCCATGTTTAATGATGGAGGATAGAACATGGTTACAATTTACTCGGGAAGAAGCCACTGGCCTTTTGCAAATAAACTGGCAAACTTTTTCACAAAATCAGCTTAGATTCCAGCAGCGCTCAAACATGCACTGACAGTGACAAGAGGTAAGAGATTTCATGGTTAAAAGTGTGATGCTCTAACCATTCGGCCATGCAGGCCCACTTGCCATCATAACAATAAGAAAGGTAAGTTGATGTAATTGATGAGTTTCAGTGAAAAGAATAATCTATTGTTCACTTTTTAACACAAATGACCATGCATAATTGGATGTGTAGATTATAAAACCCATTCAAAATATTTGACAATTAAGGAATATGTGAACCACACATTTCGAATATAATTCTCAACCAGGAATTTCTTAGTTGTAGTTTTGTTTTTGTTTGGCTGGTATATTTTTGGTCAATTATTATTTGAACTAAAATCAATGTGAACAAATACAATGATTGTTTTATCAAGAAACCCACATCTCTCAGTAAAATTCAATTCAATTTCTGAAAAAAATACCTTTAGCAAATACATTGTATTATATGTTTTACAAAATTGTTTATGTCTGATAATAGAAATCATGTAATATCCTAACGCTGTTAAATAAATTCTAGATGAGGAAACGAAGGAATAAAAAGGTGCAGTGAAAAAAGAAATACAATTTATAAATACAGTGGAACCTTGATATCAAGACCACCTGACTGACTCACAGTGTTCTGATTAGTGAGGTGGTCTCTTAAGTGAGGTTTTGTATCTATTAGATATTTATCAGAGACTGAAACCTTTGGCCTGATATGAGGTGGTCACCTAAGCAAGTGGTCTTTAAGTGAGCTCCTCTGCACAGTGGAACTTTGCCTACAGACCACCTCACATTAAATAACATAACTATCCAGTCTCCCGAGAATTTCTCAAGAGGATATTAAAGGAGTCCAGACACTCACTTTCTCAAGAGGATATTAAAAGAGTCCAGACACTCACTTTCTCAAGAGGATATTTAAGGAGTCCAGACACTGACTTAGGAGACTATCTCATTGATCAGACCACTCTGACCCAGTCAGTTAGGTGGTCTTAATAGTTTCACTGTATGTCTTCTAGTATAACATACTACAATGTATTACAAGTCACCAAAGTAATTTATCTAGATGAAATTTCTATTAAAAACTAATGACAGATATGTAGCTACAATGGATATACAGTTCACCATCAATATACTGCCAACTTATGTTTTCCTAATTTTGGCAGTATAATGAATTTGGCAATATATCGAGGTTTACTATATTTGCGGTGTGGTTTGTTTCTTCATGACATGTCTTTAGTACCCGTTGTATATCACATCCTGTTTACAACTCAACTATCGTAAATTCGGATATTTTGTCTATTGTTTAAGCTTGGACAATTTAGTCAACCTATTTAAATGGCCAAAATTAAACGGTCAACAATATGTAGCAGTACATGTCCGATGGCCGAAAAATCTAGATCGGTTTCTAACATTAACCCAGAAACATTTCTATTGTTAACTTTTATCATTTTTTGTTTAAAATAACTCTTTGACATGCTGGTAATATAAAGGCTTTAAGTTTATACATCTCACCTACTTATTACTATTTCTTGACGTGTGATAGTTGCTGTGAAAACACATGATGTGTCGATTTTTTCCCCAACTTTCACGAAAGCGAGATTGAAAATTGTGATACTCGTTAGCTGTTCCCCGTTTGACTTTTACACTTTGTTCATACAACTGGATACCAGTTTATTACATTCCATATTCAAGTTATCTCCCTTTGTAGTCGAGGTATGAAGTAAACAAACAAACAGTTTTACTCAGACCTGTTTTTTCATCTGGTCTGGCAATATATTCGAGGGATTGAACATGTATAAATGACCATTTGTACCAGAAAATCTGCATCAAATGACGGTATGCAAGTTTCGACGTTACAAAGACGAAATTATATGTGAGGAAATCCGTTCAAGAAATAGCAGTATTATGTGGGTTTGGTGTTATAACGGAGGGCATTCTAATGGGGGTGAACTGTAGATGGAAACAGACTTACATTTCAGAATGCCTTTATACATATACTTCAGTCTAGAAACTAAAATCCCTTTTCTATATTTTTCATGGGACCAAAATTTGATCCCATTCCCAATGCACAATACATGTGTTATTCTCCCAGTTTGATGAAAAAAAAACCTCAAAATTTAGTGTTGCGGCCACGATCATAGTGAAAAATAAATTAATGTTGGGAAATACATTTTAAAAAGACTTTCCATTACATTTAGTTTATCATATGTGCAAACAATTTTTACCAATTTGAAGCAGATTCATGTATCACCAATGGTATTTCCCCTTAATTTACAGAAAAAATGCCTGAACTATGTGTAAGAAATTCTATAGAATCGAATATACATACATCTCTTTCAATGTAAATATACATAGGTAAACTGTCAAAATTTATTTCTTATTTAACATATCAACATGCCCAAATTTACTGTTTTCTTCAAAGCAAATTATGGAGTAAATAACAAGACAACATGTTGACTGACTTCTTAGTTCTTATCAGTCCTACAGATATTTACAGCTAGACAATATGATGTATAGTACTTCTTATGTCACTGCACCTTACTGGAATACCGTACAAAACTGGGGCAATGCTCATCTGAAAGAAGTGTTACACTCAAGTTTGTAGTGACATTTTTTTCAACATTTTAATTTGTGCCAGAACTGTATTACATAGAATTGTTATCTACAACTCCCAAAAGGTTTTTTTTTTATCTAGGTCACAGAAGTATGGTCCTTTCCAATCGCAAAAATAAAATAATTGTGTGAAATTTAAAAAAGTTTGATACTAATAATTTTTCATTAAATTAAAAAAAATAAATGATTTACTGAATTACCTATCCGAGTTAAAACCTTAGTTGATTAAATATCAAAATACTCTTTCATTTTACTAAATGTAAAGCGAGTCTGGTTCATTTTAAATTCATAAAAAAATTCTTGCAATTTCTCATTTCTAGATATTTTGACCAGATAAAATAAGATCTGTGCACAATTTGAAAAAAACACCACATATCAATCTTGAAGCCGAAAATACAATTAACAGACGAACAGCACATGATCATGACATTAGAAAAACACGAAACAAATTTACACAAAAACTATGTGCACACTAAACATGTACACATGTTATATAAGTACCATCTGTTAAAAGCTCCTCTTCTGATCCTTGTTTGAAAAACTGACCGAACGTTTACCGCAAAGAATGTACACAAGTTTGTAGATGAGTACATACATGATATAACACAGTGGGTGAAACAAAAAAAGACTAAAACGCAGGAGCAAACGAAACAGTGATAATGTTTACCTCAAGAATCGCTTTGCTGTATAATACGTCTTGCTGTACCGTGCATTGAAAAGGTTTCAATTGTCAGATAAAAAATTACACCAGCATCAAGAAAATGCAGACTCAAGTTTTAATCATTACAAAATTGACAGCCACACATATTGTTGTGTATTTATGAATAAAAGAAACAAAATTTGATATTTCAATTCAAAGAAAATTATTTGTACACTTTGCTTTAATGCTACAACAATGATGAAAAATTCGTTGATTAGTTGAAAGGTTGGGTCAAGAAAACCTGACTCTTAAAAGATTGCAGAGAATTTAATTGTCAGTAATGAAATATTTCTATGAAAAGTCATATTGTGGCAACCACCTTTTAATGGTGGAGGAGAGAACCTGATTACAATGTACCCAAGATATCCAACCTTTTGCAAGTTACCTGGCAAACTTTCTCACAAAATCGGCTTGGGTTCCAGAGGGGCTCATACCTGCACTTATCAGAGGTGAAGGACTTCATGGAATAAAGCATGATATTATACCACTTGGCCATGGAGGCCTAGTTTTGTAAATTAATTTGTGAACTTTGTAACATAATAAATTTTGAAGCATGACAGACTTCAAAAGGTGAAGATGTCATTTCAAACATCCTGTATTAACAACAACTATATCTTCAATACATGGATTACAATTCGCTACAATAACTGGAAAATTTTACTTTGTTTCTGTTATTTTTGTTTTCACTTACACAGAGATGTCACCAGCTTTAGGTGAAGTGCCACAGATTTTGACTAATGCTATAGACTGACACCAATGCAGTGAGGGATTTTTTTACATGCCACTCCTACCGTGACACGAGACTTTGTTTTAAGTCTCATCTGACAGACCTGTGCCTTTCACTTTATATGTCAAGCACTTGGCGAAGGAAGAGTCATAGTCATTTTTTGGTATGAGCCTGGAACAGCAATGGAACTAGAAGCCTTCTGCATGTGAGCCAATGCTCTACCACTAGATCACTGTAAGCGGTCTTGTGACTGGTGACACAGCAGGGGTCAAATTTAGCATTTCTGTCTCACTAGTCAGTTGGACTAGTTGGAAACAAATTTTACTGGTCTTTTGGCAAATTCACTAGTCCCAAAGTGTTATGATATATTACCAATTTGGCACTTATATTCTAAATCGATACCAGAATTACCATAAATTATTTATTTTTTGTTTTGTTTTTATATTCCCATGAGTTATTTAAAGGGGATGATTAGGTGTTTCGGTTTTTAATGTAAATGGATACTATATAGACTTACATTAATCATTGCTCATGTTTATATTGTAATGTTTATGCATTATATCTAAGAGTCAACCATACTAGCTGAAGCGCAAACTTGACTAGTCCGCTGCTAAAGTTACTAGTCTCGGACTGGTAGATTACTGTTAATTTTGAACCCTGCACAGACCAATGACTGTATGAGGCTATGAGCTAGTTATGCTTCAATACAATATACTTCTGGAAGTTACCTAGTTTTGAGATGATAATATTAAGATGTAAAGTGTAAAAAAGATAACTTAATTAGAGAAATATGTGTAAATTTTACTTGAGAACTATGGTGGTTCAGTGATACATGCAAAGGTTTGGGTTATAAAGCCAGGCATTTTTCTTGTCCACATCCACAAGTGCCCCTGTCTTCTTAATCGAGAAAACTTTGATACATTAAAATACACTGAATTAGTGTATATACATCATCATTTGGTCAAAAGTAGGAAAATATACTTAATGTGGTGGGAGATAACACATATTTTGTAAAAGGGAAACAGCCTGTAGAAGGTTGTAAATTTCAACTAAAATCACAGAGATGGGAGTTAAAATTAATCAAGTCACTGGATGAGGCACATTGCTAGATAACAGGACAGAATAGCTTATATTTCTCAAAGAATCTTGGTCCATTACAGGGCAGGAAAAATATTTTGGGTTTTCAGGGAATCCAGGTTGATAACAGTACTGGAAAAAACAATATTCTAGGTTTTAAAAATTTTGGTAAATAACAAGAATGGAAAAGTAATATTCTAGGACTTCAGAGAATTTTGGTAAATAAGAGATGGAAAAGCAATATTTTAGAATTTCAGAGAATCTTGTTAAGATAACAGGAGAGGGAAAACAATATTTAGAGATCCTGATTCCACGTTGTTCACCTTCATCGCTCCACTCATCGTCATTGCTGTTAACTTCTTTATTGTCACTGGTCACATCTTTGGAGTCATCGTTCACATCTTTAGAGTCACTGTTCACATCTTTAGAATCAGTGTTCACATCTACAATGTCAGGGTTTACATCTGCAGTGTCATTATTTTCATTGCTGGTGCTACTGTGTGTATCCTCCATATGGTCCATACTTCAGGTTGACTGGAACCTCACTCTCCTATTGTATGCTGTTGTAAATATAGAAAGAAATCAATTCAGAAATAGCATTAATTTGGATACAGTGAAGCATATATAGAACTATGATATCTTTCTTATTTTACATTCAGAAATAAAACGTCAATACCAAATTCTCCAATATAGATAATAAGTTAAATATGATGTCAACCAGCAGTGAGCATCCAAAAAACAAAACAAAAAGAATATTTTCCTGAGCATAAGTAAGTACATTATCAGGGATTTTCCACCCCATCATACAGGGCCGAAATGAGGTCCCATTCCCAATGCAAAAACAAAGAATTTTTTCCCAATTTGCACTCAAAATTTCCCGAGTGAAGTCAAATGACAATGAATTTGAATTCTCATATACAGCGCCGTGCCAAAAGTATTTATGATTTTTATGTAATGGCAACGTTCTTGCTGTGCGCTTCGCTCAGGGAATGGGTGATAACTCTAATCACACGCCATGTTGGCCATCCAACAGAGGTGTTGTGACATCAGAAGTGACATAACCGATAAGTTTTTATCGTCTGCACTCCGAAATGTAATGTAAAAAAGAAAGTTATTCACATTGAATATGAAACCAACAGAAATCTCGGATGACATGGAAAAAATAATTGTTGAAATAAAATTAGAAGGACAAAACCCCCAAGTTATTGAGAATGTATTACGAATACTGGAGTCAACCACTAGATTTGATAAAAAATATCCGTCAATTGGTAAAATAAAAACGCTGAAAAGAAATCGAAGACGACAGACGCCCCAAGAAGCTGTCAAAATGGGACCAAAACTGGATATTTGTCCTAGAAATTACGACAGGGGAAAGTTTTATAATGCCCTCACAGAAGGGTGAATGGAAATATTACAGAAATACATTTCCATTTTAGAAAATGAACTTTGGCTTGTTATCGTCTGACATTTCCAAGATGACAACACCCGTCCATAAAACTCATATTGCTGAATAATACAAACAACAAAATAATATTCCCACAAATGTTTAGCCAGCTCAATCACTAGACATTAATAAAATTGAGAATTTATGGCTCATAATAGAACAAATTTTGCAACATCAAGCTCCAAGTATCAAGACTCCTGAAGAATTGTTTGACATGATTTTACACATCTAAAATTCCTTCGATGAAAACTACATTAAATCGTTGTATGAATCTATTCCTCGTCAACTATTAGCTGTCATTAAGTCCAAAGGTCACCTCACCAAGTGTTGATAAAAGTAAGTCAGTTTTTTTATCATACAATTTAATGTTTAATTTCATGAAGCACATCGTTGTTTACATCCGACATTTTGAAAAATCGAGAATACTTTTGGCATAGCTCTGTACCTTTGTGTATTTCTTAATTTCACAATTTCAATCAAATGCTGCAAAAATTCCCAATTCAAAAGGCACAGGCCCCCATTTCCAGAAGAGTGTGGAAAATCCCTAACTATGATTAAATTTCAAACTACTACTACTGTTTAGTTTCAGCATCATATCTGTAAACATTGGTATATATATTATATATATTGATATAGGAGACCAGCATGAAATTTAAAATCATACAAATAATGTGATTTTAAAATCATTTCAGTGGAAATATAATGATAATTTACGAAAAATAGAAAATCAACATTTCTTCTGATTTACATAATTTGTCCCAGATAGTTATACACTAGAATGATAGAAGTATGGACCAAATGAAAACTGATTCCATCTTAAAACTGGAAAAAATGAAAAAGAAATAAAGTTGAGTATTCTTTTTCATTTTGACTTTTTCCCTATGTAAATTGACCCTTCTCTAGTGACTTTTTTCAAATACCTAATTTAACTGAAAAACAATGGACACTTCTGTAAGTCAATGACTTAGACCCATCCAAAAATGTCTGCAGGGGCAAATGAACTAACTAGGACCCATTTGCCATCTTTTACTGGGAAAGGCACAGATTTTGAATTTGTGAGTTTACACAGACTCCAGGTTAATGACTTTGACCTTAGCTTCTCACATTTGAAAATCCAATGAGCTGCACTCACTTTCAATGCAATTTCTTACTTCATATCAGTTCTACTGGTGATTGGTGAAAACCAAGACTCACTGGAAAAATAATTGCAGAGTTGTTGGATTCTTATTTTCAAATATCAGACATTTAAGTAATTTTGTCAGACTGAACAATGGAATGTCGCCTAGGCCTACTTTAGACCAAACTTTTGTCAGACTGAAAGGATTTTTATCCAACAAATCCTTTGCCTTTGGTCCAGGTCCAAAACTTTTCAGGGACTCAACTCAGAATTGAATGTTAATATGTAATGAATACTGAATGCATATGATTATTAAAACTATCGGAAATGTAACATTCTCTAGTCTAGATGGGCAGGGTCTAAATTATAATGAGTAGACTACCCCCATTGCCGGCACTGGCTCCAATGGACGAATGGTTCCATGTTGGTTTCTGGCACCTCAGAAGTTTGTTTCTAACAGTTGACAGTGACTTACTGCTGTGCTGAAATATTAATCTACAAGATCCAGGGACTACTGTAAGTCTGTATGGAATACAGACCACTCATTGTGATACTGTCACTTGCAAACTGACTATCCCCCTTTTAGTCCGTTACATGGTTGGGACAAAACTCAGAACGATTCGTAATGCGGTAGAAATATTTTCTGCAAGAGACGACTTTGACGCCAACCTTACCACTGATATATTGCTAAGTTGATAAACACGCTGTGATTTGTCGGAATTAAACATTTTACAAGTACATTGCGAGGCTGGCTTGTTCATTCTAACTACAACAAACCCACCTCGCCAATTTTGCTGAAGCTCAAGTTGGCAACCATATTGGACAGTTGCCCGTATGTTGAAAAGGAAATGACGATTTTAGCGCGATTATACGAATAAATTAACGATGGCTGTAGGCCTAGTTATGGCGTTTAGCCTATTTTAAATGTACACGTAGTTCTCTTGCATGTTTGATAAATCGAAGTTTAAATTTATAGATTTCTTCAAAATAGAAATTAAACAAACGAAATAAGAAATGAGCCGTGGCGACTATAAGCAAGTCGCTACACTCACTATACGGATAAAATATTGAAAAACGGATTGCTCCGGGTCGGCCTAGAGATCTATCCATTCAAAAAAAAAAAATATGAAATGAAATGTCTGACTGAACATTTTCTCTTTCAAATTATTGGTTAAATTGTGAGGCAAGAATATCATAGACATATACCTTTAGAAGAATATGTGAATTTTAATAACCAAATGGCCCCGGCATTTTCTCAACTATCCAGAATTATTTTTAATGTTCCCTGATTTATGCATATGATATAGCCTAGGCTAGCATGTAACATTTAGGCCTAAACAAGTTCCCATTTTTTATAATTTATTTTCACTTTAAATTCTCAGTAAATGTATGTTTTTTTTTTTCTACAATACTTTGTCTTTTTCAAAGTTTAGATAGTCAAAACGGTTCATGTCCAAAATCATCCATACCAGAAACGACCCAACTTTGTTTTACTAAGTTCCATATGATAGTCAAAACAGCCTAACCTTTTTTACTACATAGGCGTCGGAACCGGGGGGGGGGGGGGGGGGGGGGGGGGGGGGCTTTTTTGCAAATATAGACATAAGACATAGACGTTTCTGGCGTGTGTATGTGTTTTAAGTTGGTTTAGCCCCCCCCCCACTTTCAATTTGCTTCCGACGCTGATGTACTATATATTCTAGTCAAAACGATAGTCAAAACGGCCCAACCGTTTAGATCGATGTAGTGTTTTCCCGGCTAATAAGATAAAACAATAACTAAGTTTAGGTAACTATTTAGCGATTAAGAAAGGTAGGCTATAAACATTATGCGGTCATATTCGCATTATAGTCTTACTCTAAACAAAATTATAGAACACTCAGATTCTTAATAACAAGTTTTATAATTTGTCACAAATTACTTGGATGCAATCTTCCGCAAAATGCAAATCGATGCAATTTGTAATAAAATATCAAATTCACTAAATTATCTAATAAGGTCATAATATATACGTTAAAATATCTAAATTTGTAAGTTGTGGGTTGTGCTAATCATAAAATATCTAATGTTTGTAGATTTATTACAAATTGCGTCAGTTTTGTCGTTGCATGTTGACAAAGATTCAGTCTTTTAAAATCATCTAATAAGGTAAAACAAAATATCTAGATCCAGTGATTGTAGGTTGTGTTATCGATATATAAAATCGAAGGTTTGGAGATTTATTACAAATCGCGTCGGATTTGCATTTTGCGAAAGATCGAATCAACACAAGTTGTAGGATAATAAACTTGTAAAACTATTATTCAAGGCATAAAATAATTTCATGTTATCGAGCTCAGTTAGACCTATTAAATGTTCAAAAATGCCAGATCCACCCTTGTCACGTAGATTTTAAAGCAGCACTTGTGGCGGCTATAAGGCGTGATATTTTCATTAAGTGATAATATATCCTTATATAAAGATATAAAGTTCTCATTAATTGCACTTGAGTAGTTAAAGGCAGCTCTCCTGCGTGCCATTTGAATTTAACCGCCACTGATGACGTCATCAGAATGCTGGCTTCTGATTGCTCAATTCAAATGGCACACCGAAGAGCCGTCTGTGACGTCATAGCCAGAAAGTGCGTCATACCGGAATTGAGGTACTGTTGTCATGGCAATAAGGAGAAAGAGACAATCGTTGAGCTCGGAGGCGTGTCTATGACCGGAAGTGGAATGTTGTGGGGGCGGCCATCTTGGCTAACGAGCCAATGAGAGCCTTCGTTACAAGAGGTTACAACGGCTAGAGAAAGAAGTTGGGTTTTTCCAGTTTTGAGCTGAGAGTGAATCTACTTTTAGAACCGAAACTTTGTGAAACCAGTAGTTAGTGATGCCACCGTCGGTGAGAGTGCGCATGCGCGAGAGGCGGTAGACCGAGGTCGTAACTGTGAGTTAGTCGGCGAGAGTCCTGTTTCAAGTGCGCAAGCGCGAGAAGCGGTAGGCCGAGCTCGACTCAAGCTTGTACTAAGACTTGTAGAGTAAATGTATAGTGATGGGTTTTTGAGGTCTAGAGTGAATGAACATTGAATAGATGATGGGGTATTTCCCTGATACCATAATTAAGTGATAAATAATGAAAACCTTATTCACGTTGCTAGTTGCCTAATTTTTTCTGAGATAATGTTTTTACATGTTTCATACGATAAACACTAAACCTATGTAATAAAAATTCAAACGCTCACCCTACGCCGGTAGTGGTTTTCTGACGATGCTGACTCTTCGAGCTTCGGATCGCAAATGAGCTCTCAGAGGTCTAACTGAACCTATAATCTAGTCATGTGACTTTTTTTTCTTCTTCTGAGATAATGCATGGAAAATAATTGTGTCCCATCAAATAAAAAATGAAACACTCACCGTATGCTGATAGTAGTGGATTTTTCTTATGATGTTAACACCTCGCGCTTCGGATCTCAAATGAGTTTTCACAGGCTGAACCTCTCTCTAGTCACATGACTTACTATATTTAGACTTTCATCTAATGAAGTGAATACATAACAAAAACACAAAAACACAAATGAAATAAAATTTAATGTTGAATATACGCGGGTAAGTAGTGTAAAGTCACTACAAATTAACACAAACACAAACCCTGCATACCTTTAGTGAAGATTTCTTTTAAGTTGGGTGGCCCTTAAAAGGGCCGTTGATTGCTCCGAAAAGCTAAATAAGAGAGAGACTCTAATATCTGTCGAGTAGACGTCGCCAACGACGAACTTCTCTTTCTTTTTCATCATCAGTCGATTTATCTCGGCCTTATGTTGTCGAAGATTGGCTAATGCTTCCTGAGCTAGTACGTATTGTACAGATACTGGAAGTGAAGGGTCAGGTCTAGGTGGTTCCTGGTGTTGTGTAGTCGGTGTCGCAGGTGTCCTACCAGAATTGATCGGGCTGCGTGGCCTTACTACAATACGTGTCCTCCGTATTTTTGACACTTGGCATCTGAACACCTGTTTTTGACACTTGACATCTGAACACCTGTTTTTGACACTTGGCATCTGGCCACCTGTTGTTGACACTTGGCATCTGAACACCTGTTTTTGACAATTTGACACTTGGCATCTGAACACCTGTTTTTGACACTTGACATCTGAACACCTGTTTTTGACACTTGGCATCTGGCCACCTGTTGTTGACGATTTTTCTGTCTAGACATCTACGTCTAGACATCTGCGTCTAGACATCTGGCCACCTGTTTTTAAGATAGATACAGTCATTAGATTTTAGTATTTCTAATTCTATATGAAAATAAAACGAAATACAATAAATTCTAGTTTTATGGTCCTATAAAACATAAAAGACTTGAATATAACAGAGTATATATATGTGATGATACTTCGTTCGAGTATCTACAGTTATTTTCTTTTTTTTTTATTATAAATACATGTCTTCAGTTACTGTACTTCTATTAGATTTGACAACGGAAGCATACACACGGAATGGCTAACTTACCGAACTTTGATTTATTGTTAAATGAAAGACAAGAACAGGCGAGAAGTCAAAGACAGGCTCACCAGAGAGATCAACGGGGTGATGGATCAACTCATCGGTTATAGTTATTACTATGAAGTAGACACTCTGAGTGTGCGTAATTCACATAAGATAAAACGGCCTCAAATGTGTACCAAGTCAAATTTAAACATTTTTCTAAAGATGCCATACACTTGGTATCAGAGGTATTAGATCATATGTTGACTTCTATCAAGAACAAACTACAGTGTGAAGATCGGGATAAGATGCGAGTCAATATACATCATCCATCTTTAAAAAGTGAAGTGTGGGTAGAATTTACGGATGCTAAAGACCTAAATGCTGATCTACTCATGGAGAAAATTGAGAAAGTGCAACAGAGTAATGAAAATTTTAGAATCGAAGATGGGTCTACCACCCTGTTAGTAATCCATGTCATACAACCTGTAGGTAGCGGGGGTGGAAAACGAAAATATCATCTCAGTGTTGATAAAAAGGTGTTTGTGAACAAGAAGCAAAGTTTGATACAGATCAAGAATAAAGAAAAAACCTGTTTAGCCCGTGCTATTGTAGTTGGTCGTTTTCATTGTCAGAAACCTGGACTTGGAAACAAGTACAAAAACTGGCAACGATATTGGAAAACTTTGATTTATGGTGATGCAAATAGATATACTCTTAAACGACGAGAAGCTCATACCTTAATGCAACAAGCTGGATGTGATCCCCAGCAAGAGAGTGGACTTGAGGAATGGCAACGTTTTCAGACCGCGTTGTTACCACACTACCGTTTGAAAATCTACGAACTGAATTCCAACGCAAAACGATTGGCATTAAATGTACTGTATAGTGGTGTAGGATCGGGGACCCCCATTCACGTCTTATACGATGATCACCATTACAATTGTATCGTATCTATGTCTGGACTCTTGGAATGTAATTACTATTGTGACCGTTGTGATGTGGGTTATGATCATGTAGAAGATCACCGATGCCCTCAGCGTTGCTTTCGATGTTTTGCAGCGTCGCCCTGTGTTCCCGACAATACGACAAAACCGATAAAATGTACACATTGTCAGGGGACATTCACATCGACTCAGTGTTACGAGAATCATTTGAAACCTTATAGTAGAAATACGACCAGGACTCCATGTCAGCTAATGACTCGATGTCCCACTTGTCAAGTATGGATGAGTAAGAAACAACTCGCACAACACTGCTGTCAAGAAAAGAAAAAAAATGTCGCCATTGTAAAGAGATCGTGGATCTAGATCATCGCTGTTTTATACAACGGATCCCTTCTCAGGATGAATCATCTTCATACCCTTATTACATTTTCTATGATTTTGAGTGTACCCAGGATACCGGAGAACACAAACCTAATCTATGTATTGCTCATCGTGTATGTCCCCAGTGTACATCAGATGATTGGTGTGAGCAATGTAAAACCATGGAGGATCATCGTATTACATTCCGAGGTCCCACGACACTCACTGATTTGAGTTGGTTATTTGAAACGACCGTGTATGATGACATACATCAACGGGAGAAACATTTACATGATAGAGCTATAGCTATTGCTCATAACTTTAAAGGGTACGATGGACAGTTTATTTTACATCATCTGATGTGATCATGAACGGTTCTAAGATTATGTCTATGACGACAGGAAACATCAGGTTTAAAGACTCGTGTAATTTCTTCTCATTTCCTTTAGCTTCGTTACCTAAAGCTTTTGGATTGACTGAACTCAAGAAAGGCTACTTTCCGCATTTGTTAAATACAGAAGCTAATGCAGATTACATAGGAGTATATCCCCCAGCTATGCATTACAACCCAGAAGGTATGAAACCTGATGTCCGTCGTGATTTTGAAGAGTGGCATCAAGACCAAATTCGAAAGGGTGAGATTTTTCATTTTCAATGCGAATTAGAAGAATACTGTGAATCGGACGTGACTATTTTGCGACAAGCTTGTATGCATTTTCAAAGCATGTGTTTGAAACTAGCTGATGTGGACCCCTTTGCTGAATCGATTACGTTTGCCAGAACGGGAAATATAGCCTATCGTCGGAATCATATGCAAAAAGATACGATTGCTATCATACCTCCGCGGGGGTATCCTTCGGCACGACAGTATTCCACCCTAGCATTACGCTGGTTGAGTTGGAAAGAACATGAAACTGGTCAAAACGATTAGACATGCTCGTCATGGAGGTGAAGTCCAAGTAGGATCTTATCGAGTGGATGGTTATCATGAAGACTCTCGGACCATTTACGAGTGTCATGGCTGTTTTTGGCACGGATGTCCCTTGTGTTTTCCTAACTTAAAGCAAGAGCAACACCCGTTTCATTCTTCTTTGACGTATGAAGAAGTGTATCAAAAGACCTTAGAGAGAGATCAGTATTTGCGTCAACACTATCAAGTAGAAACGCTGTGGGAACATGACTATCGTCAAAGGTACAAGACGGAACCAGAATTTCAGCATTTCATTGATAAAACATATAAGGATTTTCCCGACCCGTTAGTTCCTAAAGATGCTTTATTTGGAGGTCGAACGAATGCTACTCGTTTGCTATGCGAAGAAGGAGATATTCGTTACGTGGATGTATGTTCTTTGTACCAGTTTGTCTTGAAACATGGGACTTTTCCAATTGGACGCCCAGACGTGATTACTCATGATTTCAAAAGTCTAGATCAATATTTTGGACTGGTACACTGTCGAGTTATTCCTCCTCGTCAGTTGTTTCATCCCGTGTTACCTTATCGGTTTGCAGGAGGAAAGCTACTTTTTCCTTTATGACGTACTTGTGCTCAACAAGGAATCGAACAGGAGTTGGGTATGAGTTATCGATGCTCTCATACGAATCAAGAACGAAGTTTGTTAGGTACATTGACGATGTGTGAATTGAATAAAGCTATAGAGAAAGGTTATGTGATCGATCGTATCTTTGAAGTATGGCATTTCCCTGATCAGCCCAATAATTTATTTCGTAGCTATATTGATCAGTTTCTCCAGATTAAGCAACAAGCTAGTGGTTTTCCTGCTTCCTGTCAAACAGTAGAAGATCGTCGTCAGTACCTCAAAGAGATTGAAACGAGAGAACAACTGATCATACGAGAAGAAGATGTAGAGAAGAATCCTATCTTACGGACCATTGCTAAAACTGTTTCTGAACTGTTTGTGGGGTAAATTTGCTCAAATGACTAATTTACCTCAGACACAGTATGTGGAGAGTTACGAAGCATTACAACAGTTACTTCAAGATGACACTCGTGATATATTACATTTAGAACTTATTCCAAATGACGAAGGCCATGATGAGCTTGACATGATGCTGGTGAATTCGAAACAGAAGGATGACATTGATGAACCCAATGGGTTTAGCAATGTAGTGCTAGCAGCCTTTACGGCGTCTTTAGCACGGTTACATCTCTATGCCAACCTAGAACGTTTGGGAGAACGTGTGTGATACAGACAGTATCATTTATCAACACGATCCACAGCAGTGGAATCCCACTATCATGAACAGTTTAGGAGTATGGACAGACGAATTAGATGGCGATTCTATCTTATCCTTTGTCTCGGGATGTCCTAAAAATTATGCGTACAAGACTCGTCAGGACAAAACGGTGTGTTAAGTCAAAGGAATCACTTTTGATAGTCGTACCACTTCTACAGTCAACGTAGATACATTGAAACAGTTGTTACGTGGTCAGCAAAAGAAAGTGATAGTATCGTACCCTCATAAGATCATGCGAACGAAACAGCATAAAGTCAAACCACAGGCGATGACTAAAGAAGTTCGTGTCGTGTATGATAAGAGACATCGCATTGAAAACTTTTGTACTTTACCTTATGGTTATTGAATCAAGTTTGAATAAAGTTTGTTTATTGAATAATAAAATTATTGTTGTTGTTGTTGATGATATAAAACAGACGGGTAGGGGTTCATTGATACAGCTGGATCTCAAGTACACGCATCATGGCGACTCTCGATTTGAAAGATCATGGTAGTTTTTACATGACTTTACCTAGCGATGCTAGTTTAAAAGTCTTCCTGATAATACCTTAACGGAATTCAAAACTCATTTACCTCAAGCTTTAAGTATGATGGATAGTGAGTGGGAAGTAGCTTTGAGTGAATTTATCTTTCCCAACTTAATAGAATCGATAGGATCCGATGAGAATTACATAGATGTCTTGGTTCCCCTTCACGTTCCTTTGGAATCCGCCGTGACACCTAAAAATCCCCAGGACCCCTCTACGTATCCTAAGAAAAAGGAAATGAAATATCGTCAACATGAACGTTTTACTGTAGAATTGATTAAGAAACACGTCTCGTTAGATGATCCCCAGTTTGATCATGTTATCTCTAAAACTGATACGAAATCAGGGATCGCTTTTGTAGGTAGTATTTGGAGACTTAAAATTCGTTTGGGGTTTTATGCGTCTCCTGCTGCTTTAATAGAAGAGATGAAAGTCGGGTTTTCTAGAGCCTTTCAATATGTCATTGATGGGATAGAAGATCTCTCTCTCATAAAAATACTATTCAAGTCAGGTATGACGAAGCTTTAGATCGATTTGTGATAGAGTTTAAAGGCCGATTTATCTATTCCGTTCCCTTTTTAATACGTTTTCCAAGTCTACTCGGTTATAAAGTTGGCTTTGAAGCCGTTGCCATGAATGAGGAGATGACTAAATGGGTCGATGTCACACACATGCCACGGTATCCACCCGATTTAAATATTGGTATGAGTGGTATCTATGTCTACAGTAACATTGCCGAAAGTCAAATTGTAGGTTCAAAATCGTTACCGTTATTACGTGTGGTCCCTTTTCAAACGGGTCAATCGCTCAATCATCAACATTGGGAACCTTTTCATTACAATTATGTGAGTTTAAATAAAAAGTATTTTGATACCATTGAAATACAATTGAGAGATGACATGGGACGTAAAACTTATTTTCTAGGAGGAAAAGTGATTGCCAAACATCATTTTCGTCGTGTCATTTAATCATAAAATGAAGTGCATCACAGGACTTGGGTCAGTTGATGAGAGAGAATCATCGTGTCCACATCGGGTATTAAACTCAATATGAAACCGACGAAAAGAGAAAATGACATGAATAAAGACGCGAGAAAAGAAGACATAAAAAGACGAAATGGATGGAATGGGGAGAAACAGAGAGAAGAAGAAGAAGAGAAACAGAGAGAAGAGAAACAGAGAGAAGAGAAACAGAGAGAAGAAGGGAAACAGAGAAAAAGGGAAACAGAGAGAAGAAGAAGAACAGAGAAAAAGAATGGGGGAAACGATGGAAGGACAGGAAAAGATAGGAGAGAAAAAGTCAGAAGGACAGAGAGATGAAGGAAAAGAACAGAGAATGAAAAGAAGGAGGGGACGTCCACGCAAAGTATCCATAGAGAGAACAAAAGAACAAAGAGAAGAAGAAGAAGGACAGAGGGAAGGAGTGAAAAGGGGACGACCACGAAAAGTAGAACAGGAAGAAATACCTCATGATATTTTAATGTTTCTACGACAATGGTTAAGCGATTGTCGTCAGTCTCCCATGTACGGTGGCACTTTTCATTTACAATTAAATGATAATAATGGCAATCGAGCAGGTATGATGTATCATGTGCATAAAGAACAACGACAAGTAGCATGGGATCCGTTTGGTCATCATGTAGACGTACCGATGATACAATTTGTGTTTCAGGACAAAAAACGTAGAAAAATATGATTTTTTGGTCTGATCTAAAAATAGATTTTATGGACCTTATAAAAGGGGGTGAGAATCCACATCAGGGACAATTCACTCTCAGACACGATGGAAAGAACATCAAGTATGAACACTTTATTTTCATCGACGATGGATGCTAGTCAGACCGTCACGGATAGTGCTCCCATGAACCGAGACATGATGGATAGTGTACCACGAACCCATCGGGTAGAAGTGGATAGTGTACCACGAACTCATCGGGTTGAAGTGGATAGCGTGCCGAGAGTCAATCTGATAGAAAGTGACAAGGACTCCACCTACCGAAAGGAGACAAGGTGTGACCCACTTTTTAAACTAAGACCTGCTACCGTCAGAGGGTTATCGTTTCATCATCAGGAATTAAGAATACCTTTAGCCTTACCTAATTCTGTACGTATGAATCCAGGTACCTGGCGTTTAAAGATCATTGGCCCAAATATCTACCGGGACCTAAACAGACAGAATTAGCCAGAGCAGGATTTGTGTATTTAGGGAACAGTGACCACGTTCAGTTTAAAAGATTGGGAATGGACCGATAATGCTTTTACAGAACATCGACGTTGGTCTAAAGATTGTGCTTTCAGTCAACTGGTGATATAAAAAAACCCACAAAAAACCCTGTGTGGAGCCTCCCTTCTGGGGACCTACAAGTGAGTCTAAATATAGAATAAGAAGAACGGGTATAAAGTAAAGTGAAGTGTAGTGAACAAACATCATTTGAATCAGTCATCAACATAAGTTATCCAGGCTTGTCACAGACGCAGCCAAATTATTCACCTAATTGTACACCGTACATAGAATGGGGTGATGAGTTTGATGAAGTTCTTAAAACTTTAGACCAGTTGGAAGAAAAAACACGAAAATGATGCGACCCGGGGAATGTTACGTGATGCCTTGCTATCCACATTACAGAAAATGAGGGAAGAACTATTACAACTACTCTGAAAGAATTGAAGGATAACGTACAGCCAGAAGTCAGAACATCGTATATGAGGTACGAATATAAGCCTTCCCCACAGACTCATCCTTGTTTCTGTTGTGGTGAAATTGGACATTGGTCTCCTAGATGTCCTAAGAATAACGGGACGGCAACAACAACAACATCAGTAAGATGCCTATAAGGCACAGGGTTTTAACAACCCATCAACAAACGGCCCTTTTAAGGGCCACCTAACTTACACGAAAAGAAACCTTAACTGAAACTATGCAGTTTTTGTATGTGTTATATTGTAGTGGTAAGTCTAACCTATAGTAAGTAAGTTATTTCTTTTACTTGATTGATCAAATTTTATAAGATAAAAAATTCAAAACGAGTCAATTCTAAAAATAGTAACATTAAAAACTTGAGAATAAGTTCAGTTAGACCTCTGAGAGCCAACATCGTCAGAAAATTGGGTGAGTGTTTATTTTCTATTGTATATACAGTAGTACAAGAAACGATATAACTTAATACAGATATTATTTTCACTGTCTGAACTTTGATACTTCTTGAAACGACTAAGTGAACAACTTCATACTTCACAACTTTTGTCACTTATGTCACTTGTGTCACTTTGTCACTTGTGCTGTGTCACTTTGTCACTTGTGTCACTTTGAGACTTCATAACTTAGAACGTTGCACACGTTGCAAACTTTGAGAACGGCACACAAACACTTGATCACTTTGACAAACTTTGAAACATGAGAACGGTACACACTTTGATCACTTTGACAATATTTGAAACATGAGAACGGTACACACTTGATCACTTTTGCAAACTTTGAGTACGTTACACTTTCATGTTCTATGCCGTGAGATTAGTCCCTGAAAAACTAGATATCCCATGATTCCATAGCCAAGATGGCTACCCTCCCTATACTTCCTGTTTCACTACCCACCCACCCTCCCTCTCTGGTTTAGTGTATACAGCCCATATAGTCATCACCCTTTTGTTCCACCCCTATAGTCTATACAGAGTAATCTCCCTTTGTTTCATCTATACAGGCTATACAGAGTGATGTTTCACCTATAGAGTCTATACAGAGTGATCTCCATTTAGTCCTACTCATACAAGCTATACAGAGTGATCTCCCCTTTGTCCCATTCATGAGTGATCCACCTAAAGAGTCTATAGGAAGTTATCTCCTTTTGTACAGACTCGTCAAACTACAAGTCTTAGTTCAAGTCTTAGTTCAAGCTCGGCCTACCGCTTCTCGCACTAGCACACTCTCACCGACGGTGGCGACACCTACTGCTGGTTTCACAAAGTTGGAAAAACCCAAAGTTTCGGTTCTAAAAACAGATTCACTCTCAGCTCAAAGCTGGAAAAACCCAAAGTTTCGATTCTAAAAATAGATTCACTCTCAGCTCAAAACTGGAAAAACCCAACTTCTGTCTCTAGCCGTTGACATTCCGTTAACTCTCGTGACCTCTCGTGACCCCAACCTCTTGTAACGAAGGCTCTCATTGGCTCCTTAGCCAAGATGACCGCCTCCACAATCTTCCACTTCCGGTCATAGACACGCCTCCAACCTCAACGATTGGCTCTTTCTCCTTATTGCCATGACAACAGGACCTCACTTCCAGTATGACGCATTTCCAGTATGACCTCACTTCCGGTATGACACACTTCCGGTTATGACGCCACAGGCGGCTCTCCGGCGTGCCATTTGAATTGACCAATCAGATGCCAGCATTCTGATGACGCCATCAATGGCGGTCTATCTATCTACCTACCTACCTACCTATCTATCTATCTATCTATCTATCTGTCTGTCTGTCTGTCTGTCTGTCTGTCTGTCTATCTATCTATCTATCTATCTATCTACCTACCTACCTATCTATCTATTTATCTATCTATCTATCTATCTCTCTCTCCCTCTCTTTGTGTGTGTGTGTGTGTGTGTATGTGTGTGTCCCAAAACAACCTGCTAAACTTAGGATCATTTTATATAATTACTGATAAGTTGTTGTCAAAATATATCATACAAATCATGTTTCGCCAAATTTGGATCTTTATAGAATGAATCATATATTCAAGCACAATCCACAATTATAAGCAATCACATGTCTAAACCTGAACAGAAACAAACTTCTGAAGCAAAGAAATGACAAAAGAAATATTGATACACGGAGCAATTACCAAACCAATGTAAACAAAACCCCTGATCATAATCGGTACAGACGTCTCAAAACTACCTTCGAACAGCTAACCCAAAATTTCAGCCACTGAATTTACTCTTTCAAACCTACAGACCATAATAGACTGATCTGAAACAATAGAAAAGACCATACCACTCATATATTTAGGGGTGTAAGGATTAATTTCAACCATGGCTTTTTATCGACCACCAAATGTTATTCTGATATCGTTGTCACAACATTTCATCAACCTGTACTTCGACTAAAGACGATGGAATGGTCGTGTTCTTTACCGAAACTAGGATATCTAAAAATTGGACATTATCCGTGTTTGCCAAAACAGATTACTCAGATTTTTTCTATTACCACTTGTATTTGATGTACAATAACAAATTAGAACTAAATAAAGACACACAAAAATCTTATATTCCTATATATTTTGTGAAAATTAGGTAAGGTCCAGTGTGGTATTCATATAAATATAGTAAGGTTGAGTTAATCAAGTGCCAAACCTAGGTTTCTCAAGCAATTTTCACAATGTGTATACCTGTATAGGACTTTAAGAATTGATATGAATGTGTATATCTCTATTTTGTTATTGTATATCCGTAGTAAAAAAAAAGATAAATTAAAATCTGAAAAAGCACAGCTATGATATCGTGGTACACATGTAAATTTAAAATTCAAATCGAAGTTCATATTTTGCAGTGTTTCATCATACACAATTTCTTTTCATTGATATCCGATGCTCCGCATTTGTTGATTTTAATTTCTTGGGAGGAATTTGCATAAAGGCATCATCACAACTAATATCTAAACCAACAGGATCATAATGTAAAGCGACCATTTTACAAATTAGTTCAATCTCTTTCTAATGCTAACTCTCTATACGAAAGTCAGTCAACATTTGTATAGCTTGCCATATTTATTTGATACGAACATTTTCGATTCGAGGGGAGTAAAACTTAAATAGAAACGGTATTCAACCAAAAATGCCACAACTGTTTCATTTTATATCTAGACATCGCAACACCACACTAGTTCAAATATACCAAGGTTACCTTTCCCAATATATTTATGTGGTTATCAGAACTGTTAAAAGTCAATGTTAATACATCGACCCCTAAAGCCTGATAACATCCCACAATCACCTGCATATAGCGTTTATATCTCACAACTGATCAGATATGTCAGGATGTGTTCAACATATGAACATTTTATATACAGAGGTAAACTACTCACTGACAAATTATTGACACAGGGATATCAAAACCCGCCTTTGATGTCAACGCCCCACAAATTTTACGGTTTTGCGATTACTGTTTCACTCAGTGAAATGTTGAGTTGCCATTTCGTTGGCGGTTGTTGAGATGTCTGTACCAATTGTGACGAAGATTCGTTCCTCACTTATTTCATTTGATTTAACTGTGGATTTACGGCGGGTGTGACCGGTCAGCACATGATGCCTATTCCTCCATGGCACCTGATCCCAGCTCTTGATTTTTCTTGAGGTCAGTGTTTGTCCAACTTTTACCAGATTTGTATCTATATCGTGGACATCCTAAAGATTTATGCTTTGGTATTTGAACATTTTTAAATATTGGTCTCAACAATTTTTATAGTATGGTAAAGTCCAATTTCATAATTCAAGAGTATATTGTATATTATTTAAAATCAAAATTTTACAATTCATTTTTATAAGTCATTATAAACTCGTAGACCTCTCAAGCATCATTTGGACCCAACCATTTCATAGTATGGTAAAGTCCATTTTCAAAATTCAGGGGTGTATAATTTGAAATCAAAATTTTACAACTTTTTATTTTATGTGTAATTTTAACTTGCTTATTCCCGTAAAGGACAGTTGACCATTCTATTAATTGATTTGGGCGAATATAAATGTGCCTACATGTTGATAAGTTAATGATCAATTAAGAGTTTGGGTTATGGTAACAATATTTGAATAAATGTCAAAAAATGCAATGCCGACAGTCCTAGGTATATAGTGATAATAGACCTGCTTATGTAACAGTAGTAAATCCAAATTTATAGTTTTACAAAAAAGGACAACACATATCCTTAAGATGATCGTTTCTATCATTCAGACTACATCAGCTGAACTCGAATGTTTATTTCCGGAAGAAAAAAGTGGTATCATACAAGGTTAAATAATAAATCTGAATGTGTTGCCAAATACATCAATTGAATTTTAGATGTGACATTTCGACAGTGGCTTACCTGCAAGATGGTCGACAGACAATTTGATATTTAGCATCACTTCCATTTGTTTCCTGCATGTTTAGTATGGAGGAGTGTGAGGTCAATATTGCATGTTCTGCTCGAAATACTAACTTTATTATCAGATTTTCTAATTTCATTATTCGCTTTTCCTACGGCAATCTTTACTTTTGGAACGTCATTTTAGGACTTTCCAACTTTATTTACTGTTTTTCGACGATACAGTTGAAAAAGTCGATAATAAAGATGGAAAAGAAAATACAGTTGTCATTTAAAATGCAATGTGGCCGTAATGGAAAGTCTAAAAATCCAAAACTTTAAATGGAATATTAATATCTTTTGATAAAAAATCATCAGAACTTTAAAACAACTATTATATATGATATTTTAGGTTTTTGTTAAAGTTAAAAAAAATTGAAAATTACAAAACGGGTTTTGATATCTTAGGTTATGAGTTAAATTGTCAGTTATCTAAAATTTCAAAAAGTGTTACACTGACTGTTATATGGTTTTTGTATTAAAAAGTAATATGATGTTACAATTTTCATTCTTCACTGATTTTAAATAAAACTATTTTTCCTAATGAATTGGGAAAATAGGAAATAGTGGTGCAAATAAATTTAGCATCTTCTATAAGAAGTCTTAAAAAAGACAGGTAGGGTGTAAAAAAAGTTGCAAAGTAATATATATATATATATATATATATATATATATATATATATATATATATATATATATATATATATATATACACACACACACACACACACACAAAGAAACGTAACTTTTGATTTACTATCAACCGAACTCTGCTGTCCATGTGTATAATGTTGTCAGTAAGAGTTGTCTCTCTTGAAGAATCTAAGTTAATGTTAAGATTGAAGAGCCTCCATTTCATTGTACTTTATGCATTTACACTATACCTATACCAGAAAAGATAAATTAGTACCAGTTTAGAAAGTCAACAAGTCTTCATTGAATAAAAACGGAGTTTCCAGGCTAATTTCAACTGGGAAACATAACAGCTAATGCCTTGCATAGAATTAGAGCAATACACATTTTTTACCTGTTCTCCTTTTTTTTAAAATAGACCGTATTGATTAAGTTTTCACTAATATGCCATTTTACCTTGGTAGACAATTGCGTAGGACTATTTACTAACAGCTGAAAATAAAACGGTTACTTTATTAATATAAATGTTTCTGAAACAGCGAGTCTTAATTAGATCACTGTAACCACAGGAGGCTGAAATTACGTCAATATTGTCATGTTGTAAATTTAAAATTTACTGGGTGGGTGTAAATACAAAATATTCATTCATATATATATATATATATATATATATATATATATATATATATATATATATATATATATATATATATATATATATATACACACATACCTCTCTTTTTTATATATATATATATATTATTATAGTGTCATGTTGCAAATTTTGAATTGACTGGGTAGGTGTAAATACAGAATTTTTAACATTTAAATTTAAGAGATATTTAAATTGTCCATATAAATATATATATGTATATATATATATATATATATATATATATATATATATATATATATATATATATATATATATATATATATATATATTGTCTGTAGCCAATTTAAATCTCTCTTTTTTGAGCAAAGGAAAAAAGGTATTCGTTAGCTAAAAAGAGAGGTATAGACTTACTTTATTAATATAAATATTTCTGAAATAGCGAGTCTGAATTAGATCACTGTAACCACAGGAGGCTGAAATTACGTCAATATTGTCATGTTGTAAATTTTGAAATGACTCGGTGGGTGTAAATACAAAACCTATTCATATATATATATATATATATATTTATATATATATATATATATATATATATATATATATATATATATATATATAGTGTATATATATATAATATATATATATACAGTGAAACCTGCCATAGCAGCCACCTCTATATAAGGATCACCTGTTTATAAAGGCCAGTTTTTCAAGTCCCTTGAATGCATACTTCAACTAAACTGAACCTGTGTATAAGGGTCACCTGCATATAAAGGTCAATATTTTCTGGTCGCTTGGGTGGCCCCTATATGCAGGTGTCACTGTATATATATATATATATATATATATATATATATATATATATATATATATATATATATATATATATATATATATATATATATATATATATATTTATACGTGCATACCTCTCTTTATATATATACGTGCATACCTAGCCAATTTAGATCTCTCCATTTTGAAGAAAGGAAAAAAGGTATTCGTTGGCTGAAAAGATAGATTTAATTAATATTGATATCTTGTCTTGAAGTATTTATGTAGTTACTGGTTTCATATCATAATTTTAAGGGGATACCAATTACTTGTTCGTAATCCGTGCTGATTTGACAAGGGTTTTGAGGTCTTTATTCATTTTCTTAAATGCTAACACATAAACTGTTAATATCTAAGGATAAAAATTGGTGCTCTTTATCTTTTGATCGGAGTTTGAGAATTTGTTACTGAATCTAATATTTACGCAAATTGGATATACATTTTTTAAATATGTATCTTTCTTAACTATTTGTTATCTAGAAATAATGATACAGAATCAATAACACTTTTTTAAGATATAGAGGGAATAAACATTGCAAATAAATTATTGAAAATGAAACGTAATATTATAATTTACCTTACATAAAATATAGATTTTATCACCAATTATTTGTTGACAAACTATGACATTTTCTTCTGTATGCTGAAACGGTATTGCGAACATTATATAATATATATATATATATAAATATATCTATCTATATATATATATATATATATATATATATATATATATATATATATAGATAGAGAGAGAGAGAGAGAGAGAGAGAGAGACAGAGAGAGAGAGAGAGAGAAAGAGACAGAGACAGAGAGAGAGAGAGAGAGAGAGATGTATTTCGAAGCTAAACACTAATTTTGAGTAAAACTTATGCAGTAGTACAAAAGTGTATATTTAACATCATAAAAAAACATTTTCCCTTCATCATCTCTGACAATAATGTTATAGGTGCTTATTAATTTACGATTTAAACATAATAATAACTATTTTTATGATAAAGATAACTAAAGAGTGTATATTATAGATGTTCTGTTAACCCTGTATTGTATATCTCTATTTACCGTCCGTTTTCACTGGCAATGTGATGAATGACAAGCTTCGTTAAAAAGAAATATTCAATATATCAAGATGTGTTTGTAGAACAAAAATGTCCCCGGCCCCCAAAATTTGCAATGTCCTACATTTTGACCCACCCCACCCCAGGGGCATGTGATGTCAGTGAAATGTGAGCAACCCTGAGATGAACTTACATTCTAAGTATGGTTAGTGTATCACATTCCAAACTTGAAATACTGCACTTTATATGTAAGCGGGAAAGGATTACGGACAGACAAACGGACAACCAAAACACTAGATGACCCCGGTGGCCGGGAACATAAAACTAGATTTTTCAATTAATTCATATACATTTGTACTCTGTATGTATGTTTTAATAACTGAAAGTTTCATTCTCTTTTTCATTTGCATCTAAATAAAATGTTGACCTTATTTTGGAACAAATTTATGTTTTTTATCGTTATCTATATAGATGTGTATTAATGATTAATAATTTCCCAGATCACAACAGTTATGTAAAACTGTGTTTGAAATATACTGTCTCTTTAACCTCCCGACAGTAAATACTTTAGTATTTGTGATTATTAATATATTATATTTAGTATTTGAATATTTACACCCACAACGTTTTAGATATCACTTTTTGGTAAAATCCCTTGTAATGATATATAGGTCTCACCCCACTATTTTGTCTCTCAAGGTTCGTATGCACTCTTATGAAAATTATACACTAAATAAATAAATGTATTTCAAAAATGTGAAAAGGAAATGTGAAGAAGGCTAATGATATATAGGTCTCTGATAATATCTAAAGGTACCTTTTCACCGAAATTCAAGAAAAGTTCATTTATTCCATCATTTCCATCATAAAATTTTTCCTCTAGCTGTTAAATATTCAATGTTTGTAAATAAGTACAGGAGGTAAGAAGGTGAAAGTGAGAGCCTCAGCGTGAAACTATTGCGTAGTTTCCGCATTTTAATTACGGTATCACATGTCTAATTCTGTGTATTCGAGGACTTTAAACAAAAAATTGCAGACATTTGTATGTTGTAAGATTACATAACAAAAAGCAATTTACGACTGGACTTTTTTTTTTTAAATCGACCATTAGTCTGTTGTTATATGTAATAAATATTTTCACTGGGTAATGCTGTAGTGTACTTGTCTAAAAACTAGGGTAGAAATGTTAAGCTTGTCTCGAAACGAGTACCGTGTCTTTACATCAGTTCAACTTTTCTCCAAAAATGAGACCATATTAAAGACTGAAATTGATCAATGGTACAGGGTACACGGGAATAAATACACGACCGATCAGAGCATGATTCTGTACTCGGGTTATAAACTAACACGTGAAAGTGCATTGTTTTCATTTAGTTGCCGAATCAGAGATTTGTTGTCTGCAATTAAAACCATACTCGAATGGAAATGAATTACACCAGACTGCAACACAGAAGTAAAGTTAACATTTTTGTTTCTTGATTTGAAGACATTTCTAAAGTAATATATACATGTTTATACGAGTTTTAATGTATATTTGTCTGATATTTCTCATAATTAAAAATAACATTTAGGGAACATTATAGTGTAACTATATGTACGGTAAAAAGCGTGAAACATACACACCCTAGTAAATAAAAAGAGTTAGCTTTATATATCTCTGCTCATATATAATAATCTGTTAATGCACTTTTGTTTTTAAAGGGCGTTTCAAGGCATGTTATAGTGATGAAGCATGATAAGATCCCACTGCATGCTACATATTTCATAACCATTCTCCGATATTTCTTTTGACTTTTTGACAGACAAAGATGTGCTATCAAAGTAATATGAAAAGGGTAAATTTAAAAAGAAATTGCAGTCCTGCGTAATTTTTTAGCAAAATGTATATTTATCCTAAGTGAGAAACAATATCTATATATCCATAGTCTGCAAATAAATGTTTGTGAGTGTGCGAATGAATGGTTGTTAATATTTCTGAAAAAAGCTCTTTAAGTATCATAGGAATTTTTTAAGAGCAATAAGAAAAAGAACAGTCACTGAAACTCCTTCTTCCCATAGTGGAACCAAATGCATCAAAAACCTTTCTCTGTCAATTGAAACATTCAGAGTTCATTAAATCCCATCTGATCTCTACATACTCCTTTAAATCAGTATTTTCTGGATATATAGTCTTAATATTTTATTCCGCAATCTGACAGTACGTATTGGTCTGCATGTCAGATAACATGCGACAGTGTATGACGGAAAATTTACGACTATCACGGAGCGTCGAGACTCCCTAGCTCATATACTCAATATTCATATAATTATACTATACAGTTAATATATTTCATCTAATTGAACTGAGTTTCCTATGTTATATACGGATATTAGCAGTGATTTCAATTCATAAGACTATACGTTTTGTTATTAGAAGCTTAAAAATTTAGTGATTTAAAATTAATTTCTGTTCAATAAAATTATATATATATATATATATATATATATATACACTTGACTGAATTGAACTTTTTCTATTGATCAATGGTATATACAACAATAAACAAACTAACACTCATACAACTGTCTATGGTTATAATTAAATTAGTAGCTTTCATTACAGTATCCTCTCCACATACAAAGCTTTAACGACTTTTAATCTCCACTGAATTGTTACTAATTCGTCCCATTGTTTACAGACAAATGGTATATGCCTGTATAATTACAGATCTATATCCCTCTCGAAACTAAAGTTGAACTATTATACGCATCCATAAATTAGAACAAGTATTAACTCTTTGTCTGAAAACCAGGACAGAGACCTGGCTTCAGTTCAGGAATTATCCAGAAATGGGTTCAGTGAACAGTATAAATAAGTTGTGTAATTGTTTTGAGGCCGACAGAATCACCCGCGTTTAGAACGCTAATTATCATAGCAGTCAGAACAATCTGTCTCACCTATACCTGGACTATTCCAATATATCAGGTACATCTGCCATTCGGCTTTAAAAAACAGAAATAACCGTGGAAGGCACAATACTTTTAACACACACACACTATCTCACACAACATCTGACTGTAACAAAGTTGTTGATCTGAGGTGGAATGGTTGACGAAGTCTTTTTTTTATGATTTAAGTGGGTGTGGACTGATTTGATCGATATAAAGAAATTTAACAAACAGGGTCTTACTTTTTATCCGGCCAAGTGTTCAACAAGGATCATCAACTTCCTGGACTATAGCCCTAAAGAAGTTATTACGTAAAACGTCTTTCTGCATAAGTATATATGAGGCTTTATCTGAATAAAGCATAAATACACCAATTTTTAAATATCCGTTCAAAGTATAAATCTTCATGATGTCCAGGATACATATACAAAACTGATGAATATTGGACTAATACGGACCTCTAAAAATCAAGAGGTGGGACCAGATGCCATGGAAGCGTAAGCATCCCCTGTTCCCCGGTCACACCCGCCTCGAGTCCATAGTCAAATCCAAATACATAAAGAACAAATTCTCGTCACAACTGGTACAGACAACTCAACAACCGTTATCGAACAGGTTCTTGTCAGTAATTAGTTTACCTCTGTATATGGAATATTCATATGTTGAACACATCCTAGCATATGGGTTCACTTGTTATATATATGAAGGTGCATACAGTATACATGTATTATTACTTAAAAGTGGAAAAGTCAAAATAGTTCGTTTGTAGTATAGCCTTGTTAATTTCCAGTCGGTGTCTATAGTAAATAAAATGTCCCAGTAGGAAGTTTGTGTCTGATGTGTCTTAATTTCTAGTTCGTTGTGATATATTGCATCGACATAGGTATGAAAATTGTCAGTACTTACTGACAAAACCTCATCGATATATCCATTTTTTAAGAAGAAACGTGAATAAATATAAAATTTAGGTCATTTATACCCCTCCCTTTTCCGCAAAGGGTCTAAGAGCTTGTCGAAATCTTACAAAATGAGCTTTGTTAGAACTTTTGTTGTTTGAATGTTTTGAAGCTTTGAGGTAAAAAAAGAAATTTTTATGATTATCATTGAAAATGGAAAACCTCGAGTAACCCATGGATATATGGGAAATAGACCTGAATTTCAGGATTTGGTGAAATAATCATAACACTATAATTTGTATAGAAATCTGAATTAAATGTAAGTGAATTTTAAATGTAAAAATAGTTACTCAATACTATAAATAAAAGTTTTAATGAAAATATAGAAATGGATAGCTCTTTTTTTCATCTAACAATAGTGAAAACATAATTTTGTAATATATATTGATTTAGTTAATCACATAGTAGTAACATCATAAAATAGTAATACTAATAATTGATTGTAGTAATAATAATGATGCATTTACAGTTAATTTAGATGCAAATGCATCATTCAGAGACAATATATATTGTATATAAATTTATCTATTAAAATAACAATAACTTAAAAAAAAAATTCAATAAATTTTTTTTTTAATTTTGGGTAACCAGATTTTTATGGCGGGCAACCAAAATTTCAGTCAAGAATTTGAATTCTAAAAACTTAAAATGAGAGCATACAAAAGGTGTGGTAAGATTTTCACACATTTTCCATCATATTCAGTACTTAATTAGAAAAAAAAGACAATTTGTCAAATGAAGAGTATCATATCTGTTAAGTCATATAAGAAAACAGATTTTATATGCTCTTAATACATTAACTTTGAAATACTACGCTTTCATACTTGGGCGAGTGCAAAATGAGTTTGGGCGAGTTGAAGTTATGTAATCACTCGCCCGAAGGGCATGTGCTTTTATACAATTTTTTCGAACCCTGTGCTCCTTTATTGGCCGACCTGTTCCTTTATTCATACGAAGCAGACTTCATTCAGAAACTGCTGAATCAAAAGAAGAAAAAGTTAGCGGTGTCCTTTAATTTGACATTTAGATATATCGACGACGTTTTGTCAATTAATAATGACAATTTTCATACATATGTCAATGCGATATATCCCAGCGAACTAGAAATTAAAGATACAACAGAATCAAGTACACACGCTTCATACTTAGACATTTTACTTAATATCAACACAGACGGGAAATTAGCAACCAAGCTATACGATAAACGCGACGATTTCGGCTTTCCCATCGTAAATTTTCCACATTTAAGTAGTAATATCCCTCACTCACCTGCATATGGAGTTTATATTTCACAAATGATCCGATATGCCAGGGCGTGCACAACATATGAAGATTTCATATACAGAGGTAAACTACTCACTGACAAATTATTGACACAGGGATATCGAAAACCGCGTTTAATGTCAACGTTCCGCAAATTTTATGGTCGGTATAATAGTCTTGTTGCGACTACTCTGTTTCACTAAGTGAAATGTTGAGTTGCCTTTTCGTTGGCGGTTGTTGAGACATCTGTACCAATAGTGACGAGGATACACTCCTCACGTGTTTCATTGGACTTGACTGTGGACTCACGGCGGGTGTGACCGGTCGACAGGGGATGCTTACTCCTCCATGGCACCTGATCCCACCTCTTGGTTTCCAGAGGTCCGTGTTTGTCCATTTTTTACCGGATTTGTATCTATGTCCTGGACATCCTATTGATTTATACTTTGGTATCTGAGATTTTTATATATATATACAAACACAAAGTGGAATCTCGATATCTAAAAAAATTCACAGGACTGCCCCTATTACTTTGGTAATATCTGAAATTCGATATAACCAGAATTTTAATTGATATATTATTATATCTATAAAAATGCGGACCAGACTTTCAACTTTATCATATCTGGAATTTTGACTCAATCGATTTCAACACAATGAGATTCCACTATATATATAAATACATGTATGTATAAACGACATATTTAGGTCAAACAGTAAAATCATAAAATGACAAAATATTACGCAACAGAAAATGGTGCATAGCTTATCCTTTACTACATTTAATACACAAGATAATATACATTTTAGCATTAATGTAATTCAACAATCAATCTTTGATAGATAAAACAAAATGTGATTCATCCATGAGACACAAGTAGAGTCGAGTTTACGGACGAGTCAATTCAGTAAGTGACGTCACATCATACGTGTACAAGGAAAAGCTGGTCAGCAGTTGTTGTGAAAGTGGGTGAACTTTCGATCACTGTCTGAATCGTAAATGACATGCTGTATCTTTGGATTATGGCAATGTTTGTGATGTTGTTGTTGTTTGTACAATTGTTAGTGTATGTGTTTTCCTGTTGTCAATTTTTATGCACTGAAGTTTAGATGTTTAAGAATACAATTCCATGCAAATGTTTCAAAGGTTGGCGTTTAACCTACTACTGATGTACTATAACATTAGATCATATAGCTGAGCTGGTCTACCAGTGACAGAACTTGGCAGAATTATCTGGGAAGCTGTTGTCATTGGTGCCATTTTTTAACTGGCCAGCTTTATACACGGTTTATTCATAGAAAAATAAATATTTATATATATATATATCACATGATATAAAATATACATGTCACGTGATATATAATACACACAAATCTTCCACAGGTGTATTGTACGGGCCTAATCTATATTATAATGGCAGGTATACTATGTATACTATATATATATATATAAACTACTTTTTAGTGAAATAACACCAGATGGTAGATCATGGTAGCACATCACCTTTCTGTACTGGTGTGAAAGGCTTTGTGAACAACCAATCTTCATTTAGTATAATACAGAGCACAAATATGATGATAATGTGGGTACATCTGTAATATATTATTCACATTTAATAGCAATTTTGATCAGATGGATCAAATTCATTGATATTAGTTAATCTTTCATTGATATTAGTTAATCTTTCAATTCCGAAACTGTAACTTTTCTGGAAATTTTTAACTTTAATTTTGACTCACCAGGCCATTTTCATTTTCAGATAAAATATTAACTAATAATATATATCACACAAAAAAGATATGATTAAAAAAGTTTATGCACCATTGTTCTACCCAACAAGAGTGTCAAAAGGCAACAAAGCTGGCTATAATGGGTGTAAATTATCAAAACAGGAATTTGACCCACAGCTGTCAGGTTTTAAGTCGAAGGACTGGTAAATATTTGATTACTCCAGCTTAACTTTAAAAAGTAGGTCAAAGTCTAAGGTCAAGGTCACAAGTCAAGGCACCATATGAAAGCTTTGGTCATAAAAAATCTATGTGTGAAATATCAAAGCCCTATCCCTTATGATTTAAAAGCTATAGCCAAGTTTTTAGTTTTTGAAAAGTATGTCAGAGCCGAAGGTCTCGAGGTCAAAAGTCTAGGTACCAAATTAAAGATTTTGTCATAAGGAATCTATATGTGAAATATCAAAACCCAGTCCCTTGTGGTTAGAAAGATATAGGCCAGGTCTACAGACGTCAACAACAATGACGCCGGGGTTATGGCATAACCTCTCTGGACCTCTATCCCAGCAAGCTCAAAATGATGAGTATTCTGTGGTTTTTTTTCCATGTGATAATGCAATCTGCACTAACATTTTTAGATCCATGCCTTAAATAAATAAAAACGAAATGAATATGAAATGCTGATCATTCCTTTATGACAATTTCTTTCGTTTCATTGGCTGTTCATTGAAATCAAGATCCAGATCCAAATCATCTAAATCGTCGGTTTCACCAACACAAAACACAGGGGTAGATTGTTTGGAGTTAGTGCTTTCCAAACCTGGACTCTGTTTTGTATTTAACAATGATGTACCAAAGACAGACACAGTCCTTGTATCTCTTGACTTCTGGAAACTAGAATTTACATCTGTCGTAAATGTAGTGGTAGGTACAATGTTTTGTTTTTGTAAGTTACAGATATTTGAAGGCATATTTACTCTTTTGTCCTCCATTGCACCATTGGTATTTGTTAAATCCCTCGATGAAGGTTTGGACAATACTCTAGACATTCCTGCTCTGTTGATAAGTTCACTAACCCTATTGAAACTTTTATTGCACTTGTTTAGACTGTTATCATTACAACTGCTTGTTGATTGTGCACTATTAGATGGAGGTCTGAGTTCTATTTTATCACTTTTTGAGTTTACTGACAGATTATGGGAATTTTTTCCTGTTGACGATGAACTTACATTATTTGCAGATGAGATACTGTCCACCCACAGATGTCCTGAGAGCATGCTCTCTGACAATCCACTGTCTACATCTCTTGTCAGGTTTTCAATCTTATTAGAACTATCACATAAAACAGACTCTACATTTACAACCATGTTCTTGTTTGTACATGACTCATTTGTGTCTGCCCGAGTGCTTACATTATCATTTGAATTATTCAAACTGGTGAAAGAAAATTTCTTTAGCCTGTTCAGTGTTTTTTGTGAAACTTCCCCGACAGACCGTTCGTTTGAACCTTCTACAACATGCTCTCCACCAATGACTTTTGTATTATCAGATTTTGATCTACCTTCCACACTCACATCCTGTTTTTCCAAATTCCTCTTCACAGTCAATAAACTTTCAAAAATTGTATCATTGTGTTGAGGACCAGCTACAGGTGAGCCTTTCAGGCTTTCACAATCCTTGACCTCACTGCCTTTGTTTAACAAATCAGCTTCTGAATTACTCTTTCCGGAAGATACACTGTATCTTGGATTATCATTTTTGAAGCTATCCAGTTTTGTTCTCAGCTTTTTTACGATATTATTGGCTGGGTTATTTTTAGTTGAATGACACCCAGCTTTATCTTTAACCAATACAAATCTGGACTTCTTTCTATTTTTATTGTTACTTTCAACATCTTCAGATTCTTTGTATATGGGGTCATCCTTCTCAATGTCCTTATTGTTTACTCGAGTATTGTTTACTTGACTATCGGTTACTTCGGTATTGTTTCTCTTTGTGATGCCAACTGTATTACCAGTATTCTGGCTGCTGTGAGAGGTATCTTTGTCAATCACTGAAATATCTGACACATATTTACATGTTCTAGGTTTTCCTTGTTGTGGTAATTGTGTAGAAGTTGCTGGTCCAGATTTTACATTCACTTTAGCCTTACAATGATCATTAGGGGACAAAATTACACTGCTGTCTTCCTCTGAATTTGAATTCAAAAGGTCAGTTAGAGAAATATCACAAATACTATCATTTACTCCTGAGCTAGATTTCCTGGTGGATTCCGATAAGTCTGGTTGAAATGATCTCTTCTCATTCTGACAATTTTCTTCAGTCTCTGTTTTATGAGATGATACATTTGTTTTATTTGGACCAAACTCTGGGACACTGGCTCCTTTATTCTGAGAATTTTGGCTCAATATATGAACAAAGTCTTGACCATCCCCCTTACCTATCTTACTTGAACAATCAGTGGACACTGAACTCTGATGTGTATTATTTTGTCTTGTGTCCAGAGATGTTGAGTTTGTTGAAGAGATTTTCTGAGCTTCTATGTTATTCAACCTGATGAGCTCCTCTTCCTGGAGGTCTGGTAAATTTAAACGAGAGAGAACCAACTCCACTGAAAGAAATAGAATGGTTTTGTATTATTAGTGAAATTGTTTTTTTTTTATTTCAATTTGTCTCATTCTAAGTATGCACCTGACATGCTATATTTCTTTCTGAACATTAACTTACAATTTCTAGAGTTTTAATTGGACCTATACAATTTGTATTCTGAAAAGAAGTCAAGACTGAAAGTGAAATAGTAAACCTATAATATGTACAGAAAACAGTCAAATTTCTTGATTGAGCCAATTTATAAATGTTTTCTTATTGTTGATTCAACATGTTTAAGAATTGTGAAGAAGTTTTCATTTATGGCAAAGGAAAAGTTTTTAAAGATATTTTGTATAATCCACAACTATAGTAAAATCCACATAACCTGGGGTGGTGGACGAGTTTAAATTTTACGTATTACAGTGATACCTGTATATAGGGGCCACCCAACGAACCAGAAAATGTTGACCTCTACGTGCAGGTGACCCTTATACACAAGTTCAATTTAGTTGAAGTATGCAGTCAAGGGACTTGAAAAACTGGCCTTTATAAACAGGTAATCCTTATATAGAGGTGGCCGCTATAGCAGGTTTTACTGTATATTAAAATTACTCTGGCAAGAGTAATCGTTCCTTCTTTTTATTATAAGTACAGCTATGCACTTGGGCATGAAACACTTTCCTCATGAAGAATGTCTTAATCGAAAAGTGAGTAGAAAATTGACCGTATGATAATTAAAAGGTTTCTCTGCCCTGCCAAGTTGGACAATAGCCTGTAAAATAATCAGCCCATGAATCATCTCTGGACAAGACCAGCTGTACATAGCAAAGTAACAAAAGTAGAAACCGACACAGACATTGATAATACACATCCTATCAACTTGTTAGTAGGTTAACATGATCAACATGAGTAAAACTTCTGTGTCAAACATACACATAGATGATTTGAACTAAAACCAGTTGAAGAATATGAATTGAATAGTAGTCATGAATAGTCAAATTCTTATTTTCAGTACTGTATACCTGGAAATTTTCACCTGTGATTATTTTCGACCAATCACAACAAAAAGCATATTCACTCCATATTAAACTCGCCCTGAATCACCATAATCTCATGGATGACATGTATGTTCATGCTTCAGTTATTTAGCTAAAAAAATTTCCCTTTCATTTTAAATTTGTCCCCTCATCTAAGGACCGAAATGACAAAAAATAAACAGGAGCGAAAATTTGCAGGTATATAGTATTTGACCTATCACCAAATGTCCAACAGATGGCACTCAGCATGCATTTTTGACCTCATTCTAATGTGACATCATCAACACATTGAATTGTGATACCATGAGAAAATCTGCCAAAAAGTGTCAGGTCATTCACGAATGGTCAATTTGAACATACCTTGTTGCCTGTACTCTTCTTCTGCGTCTTGTGGGAAAGCAGTGTGTAATGCATTTACTCCTCCAAGTAATGCTGCTCCCTGAAATCAAATAACAGTAAATGGTGAATCATTTCAATGTCTAGTTCCTTCATCTTGCATACCTATGTATCACGTTATCATATTGAGCAATCGTTCAGGTTATGACAAATACAATTCACGTAACTTCCATTTCGTTCTCGATTAATTTCATTTCTAACTCTTCATTACTGCTGTCGTAACCTGCAGGCTACTGTCATTCCTTTTAGTGTAACCTGAAAATGGGTCAAAATTATTTCTGTTATTTTGTCGCTGTAAACATAATACTGAAGTTATAGTTTTGCAAAAGAAGGCCAAAATAAATGTTCAAGATAATCCTTTCTGTCAATAAGACTTCATCAGTTGAGCTCCCACTTTAAAAAAGATGTTAAATACTGAAAGAGAAAATGGGATATCAGACAAGGCTATACTCTCAAATCCATCCAAGTGTAACCACTGTAAAAGGATGACTACCTTATTCTTTTAGGAGTTTACAATTTAAACAACAGCTAAATTATCACTTTAGTGTAAGATAATCAGTTGGTACCCTTACGCTTTCAAATGGTCCACCAGCAGTTGAATTGACCCAGTTGGAAATATTCGCCCTTAAATGAGAGGGCAAATTTAAAATGGAAACGAAATTTTCAAGTTAAATAGCTGAAGCACAGGCATACATGCCAGCCATGAGACTGGTGTTTTAGAGCAAATTTAAGATGGGTGAATATTTTTCTCTCATGAAAGGGGCAAAATGTCCAGGTATACGGCATCATGAACATAAAACCACTTATTGTTTGATCTCATTTGAAAGTGAAAGTATTTTTTTCCCTTTTACTTTTACTACAAGTGGATTGTACTACACATAAGATGCATTATACTGATGGGTTGCAACACTCTCAGTCTCTGTAAACAATGTACACTAATTTGTAAAATTAAAAATAATCCTGACCTGCATAGAGGACTCCATTATAGTAACTGCCACAACTGCGTCTTCAACAGTGACTTTGTCCCTAAACATTAAACGAGCATGTGCTGGAATATAAGGAAAGATACAAACCATCTACTCCATAGCAAAAGATCATAACATAATTACAGTCAAACTTGGATATATTGATATCAAAATTTTTCTTTCAAGTAGACATACTCTGGAGAAATAATGAATGTGTTACTGACAAGTTCATTTGTCATACGTTGTGATAATCTGATTATACTTTGGAGAAGTAATGTTGTTTTACTGACAAGATTATTTGTTATACCTAGTGATAATCTGGTCATACTCTTGAGAAGTAATGACTGTTTTACTGACAAGTTCATTTGTTATACCTTGTGATAATCTGATCATGCTCTGGAGAAGTAATGATTGTTTTACTGACAAGTTCATTTATTATACCTTGTGATAATCTGATCATGCTCTGGAGAAGTAATGATTTTTTACTGACAAGTTCATTTATTATACCTTGTGATAATCTGATCATGCTCTGGAGAAGTAATGATTTTTTACTGACAAGTTCATTTATTATACCTTGTGATAATCTGATCATGCTCTGGAGAAGTAATGATTTTTTACTGACAAGTTCATTTATTATACCTTGTGATAATCTGATCATGCTCTGGAGAAGTCTCATAGTTGTCCTGGCAGCATTTCTATCATCAGCAGACCTCTGTGCTTTGTAGTACTGACTCAGTACTCTGTATAATAGTTGATAAAAATCAAACATGAGACCCAATGGGGATAAAACAAATCTGACACTAAAATGCAGGTATGGAATTCCATATTTTTAAATGGTGAAAACAAAAGAAAATGGCTCATTTGTTAAGGTTTATGGGGGGAAATAAAGATTTTTCATATCTCTAAAATTTTCATAAAGGAGGAATTACTCCTACTGGAGGAAAATTTTCATCCGTGAAAATTAGTTAAAGGCCCGAAGTTACCAAAAACTCAATACTGAAGTTCAACTTGTATTTTATTATTTGGAATATAATATATAGTAATTTGTAAAATTCTGGATATGTATTTCTCATCTTCTGGATTTTTGTTTTTCATCATTCACATATAAAACAAATTTGGGTGAAACTAAAGATTTTCCTACAAAAAAATTATAAATACATTGTGTATGGTACTCAAAATTTGAGTTGGAAATCCTTATTTTAATATTTTTAAAGTAATCCGAGGTTTTAGCAAAAATTTTCATCATCATTTACAATTGTATGCCATCAAAATGAAAATATGTCCAGTTGCAGTATAAATGTGAGTTTTTACCTTAGAATCATGAAAAGTTAGTTGATCTTGAGTACTGAGGAAATTTTGCGACTTGGGACCCAGATGTTTTCTTTTAACAGAAATAAATGATAAAAAAAAAGAATGGATATATATATATATATATATATATATATACAGTGAACCCTCTTGACAACAACCAATGATTTATATCGAATTTGTCACTGTAATGAATTCGATGTGGTGGGCATTGCATAGTTAGCTCCCTTGAGTATCATTTACGCATATATGTACATGTAAATAAATAAACTTACAACAACAAATCTTATTATTTTATATCATACTATTTTCAACATTTTAATTATCATATTTATGCAAGTTAATATTGTAAACATCAATGCACAACAATTTTTTTCGGTCGCATATCGTAAATCGGTGATATCGTGAAATTGCACGGATCATGTACAAAATGCCCGAGTGTAATATATCTCATGAGTCCGAGTTAAATTCATTATAAATTGCTTAAATAGCTCTGAGATTGCTGATACAATTCTCTTAAAAATGTGTTTCATAAATAAAGTTTTATAAAATGTCTACGGCTATATCGCAAGGATTGAAGTAATTTAAAGATCTGCCATTGTAACCACATCGGCACGGTCACGTAGCGTAACGGACTTTGTCAACTATATGTATTTTTTTATTTATTTATTTATTTATTTATCTTTTTTGTAATTTGTACACAGCTTGTAAGTGTATTTATCTTCCTGTCAGTTCTAACGAAACCTACTGATGGTTTATAAACATTAGGCCTACTGCCTACTGTACAGGTAAGGATGATTCAAGTGCCAATTGTTGACACCTAGGCTATCACCTATCAGTACAGATTAGAGAACAATTGACAGTGTAATTGTTTTATTGACACAATTATTTTTACCTGTGATTTCAACCGTGAAGAAAACCAAGACTGAAAACAATAGCCGGATCAGCAGGTGGTTCTACTATGCTGTTATAAAAGTTTATTTACTCTGAGTTTTGTACATTTGTTATAATGTCGGAGTCGGATACTGAATATTCCGTTGTAATGAATACTTTTTATGTACATGTACATTTGTTCCCAAGCAATTCTTGTCGGATACCGAATATTCTGTTATAATAAATGTCGTTGTAAAGCGGGTTCACTGTATATATATATATATATATATATACATACAGTGCAAGGCAATAGATCTAAATGCAGTGTAAGTACATGTATCATCAAACTTCATTTGTATCAAAATCTGTTATCAAATGAATTGGAAATAAATGGATCATGTAAGGGGAGATAACTCTATGGAGAAAACACTATATAACAACATAACATTAATGTCATCAATATATTAAAGCAGCAACCTAACAGCATCCTCTGTCAGCTCTGGATCTATGGTTTTAATTAGAGATAAATATGCCTGCATCTTCTCCATACTCCAGATCATCTTTGGATCAAAGTCACCTGATTAAAGAGAAATACTTTAAATACATGTATATTAAATTTTGGTGAACATAAGGTAGAATAGAATCAATAGCACATATTAATAGACTCCTTATTGTAAAAAATTAAAACTATACTAAAGGATAATATTTCTGTTAAACAATTTATCAGGTAAAGGAAACCAACCAGGATCTGGCACCATAAACTTAAGAATTTACTTAAATGGGCATTAGCTGTGTTTTTTCCAAATCCCATCCTTTTTACTACACGTACAATAACAAACAAAGAAATATATACAGGCATAAAAATTCTTAAATTCCTATATATTTTGTGAAAATTGCTTGAAAAACCCAGTTTGGCAATTATTTGTTTTGTTTGATTAGTATATCCATAGCACACTGGACCTCACCTTGTTTTCAAAAAATATATAGGACCATAAGAATTTTTGATTTTTTTTTGGAAAAAAACACACCTTATGACCCTTTGATACTAAGCAAATGTTTAGGTTTGCCTGCTTAGCTGTGACAGGCCCTGATCTCGGAGACATTTACATACAGTTCTAAGACAACACTATAATAAAAGTGTATAACCAAGATTTATTAAGATATCATCTGGATATGGAGCAATATTGAGTGACTATAGGAATGTTAGAATCCAGACTTACCCACAGGATCTTTGTTTTCCAAAATAAAACTGGACACTACCCTGTCCCAGTCCTCATTCTGTGAGTCCAGTAAGACAAGTAGCAAATCAAATCGGCTCAGAAGCGGACTAGCTAAGGCAACATTAACACACAAGGACTAATAAATGAAAAATATACAGTTAAAATATAAATCCTCTCCCTGCCAACCATAAACTGACTTACACACAATAAAATGTTATTAATTATGATATATAGTGTGTAAAATTTAAATCTCAATCCACTCCTTGCCATTCACTGACTTATCTTAACACACACAAATTGTTATCAATCATAATATAGTGTGTAAAAATTAAAAGCTCCACCCTATGCCAACCACTGACTTATATATATTATTACATAAAAACTGTTATGAAATACAAGAGGCCCAATGGGCCTAGTCACCTGAGTGAAATAATGCCAACATTTGGTCCCTTTTGGAGCCCCTATTGTCCTAGCCCATTTTCATTAAAAAAAAAATTGGGCTTCACTTGGGGATCCTTCCTTCCAGGTTTATTTGAAATTGGCCCACTAGCAAGACAAGTCCTAATTTCCCTCCAAAAGTATATTTTAAAAATATTGCCAAAATGTATTTATCTAAATGTGTTGAGAAAACAAACAGTAGTGTTTCCACTGTTGTACCTGCTGGAACCTAACCTTATTTTTGTGAGAAAGTTTGCCAGTTTACTTGCGGATGGCTGGTGGTCTCTACCAGGGTATATTGCAACTGGGTTCTCTTCTCCATCATTAAATACTGGCCAACACCATATAAATGAAATATTGTTTAGTGTGGCGTAAAACACAATTCAATTAAAATCACTCAAGTCAAAAACTGCACTCACAAAATGTAGTAAAGTGAGCATCTGAAAATATTGATGCATCAACACATGTCCCCTACCTTTGACTCCTGGTATACACATACCTCATTTGGATCATAATGTCCTTTTGGATTTGTAGCAGCCAAAATTGTAGTCCTTGTGTCCAGCTTACAAACCATTCCTGCCTGAAGAAATGATAATTACATTTTCCATGCCTGAAGAAATGATAATTACATTTTCCTGCCTGAAGAAATGATAATTACATTTTCCTGCCTGTAGAAATAATAATTACATTTTCCATGCCCGAAGAAATGATAATTACATTTTCCATGCCTGAAGAAATGATAATTACATTTTCCTGCCTGAAGAAATGATAATTACATTTAACTGCCTGAAAAAATAATAATTACATTTTCCAAGGTAGGTAAAATTCAGATACCGTACATTAGTTTAAAAAGACCAATGTGATTGTTTATTTCATTTATCTGGTATAAAGGCATTGCATTGCTATTGCATTTCAAACATACTGTCGGGGCTCACGCTTTCATTAGCCAATGTAGCCTCTGACTAATTTTTATCAAGACTGGCTAAAAAAATTGTAATGGGATAATTTTCTGACTGATATTTTTGGTCCTGTTTGGATCACAATAGGTCACCTTGAGCCAAACCACAATTATGGAGAAAATTTTGTTTAAAAGTCGAAAATTCTTTTTCTATCTTTATCTCTGCAATATCTATGCTTGTCCCCAAACAACTGCATTCTATTCCCACTATTATGGTGAGAAATTACACAATTATAACCAATAACATTAATGGTAAGTCTGACACAGACAAACTTATACACCCCCCAATGTTGCAACAGTAGAGGTCTATTAACAATTTCATGTTTGTAATGATTTGCTTCTTGTGTAATATTTATTCTGATGTTGGCTTCATATAAAACTTGTGTAAGGCAAACATGAAGTGAAACTACATGTATTCTAATGAGATCCTTATGTGTATCAAAGCTAGGCAGTTTTTTAAATGAAAACAAGAAACTGCTAAAAGGCGGTATGGCCGGATTGCGGGGGCTTGAGAGAAAATGAATATAAGATTTAAGGCGATAGGGCACAACTTTGTATACAAAACTGAATGTGTCTTTCCATGAGAGATATATATAGTCTAGGGGTAGGGATGTAAACAGTTTTCAAGTTATTAGTGAAAAACATAAATTTCAGGGGGTGAGACATGACTCCCCTCACATGTCTTTCCATAAGAAATAATAATCTATATGGTTTAGGGTTTGGGATATGAATGGTATTAAAGTTAAAAGCAAAAATTATTAATTTGTGGGTGTGGGGCAGAACATCCAAGGACTACATATACACCACATAATGTTCTCTCTAAGAGGGTTAAGAATATATATGGTTTATGTTTTGAGATATGAACAGTTTTTATGTTAAAGGTAAAAATACATATTTCAGGGTGTAGGGCAAGACCCCAAGGAGCCTCACATACCCCACAAATATTCAGTCATATGGTGGCAGCCACTTTTTATTGGTGGGGAGAGAACCTAGTTCCAATGTTAGAGAAGAGACCACCGGCCTTCAGAAATGTAAATAAAAAAAATACATTGTCACCTTGGCAACACTAATTGTCTGTTGTTCCATAGCTTCATGTATGCTGGCTTTATCATGTTCCCTTATGCTGTTAAACTCATCTATACAACAGAGACCTCCATCAGCTAGTACAAGAGCACCTGCTTCTAATTGCCACTCTCCGCTGTCCTAAATGTTAAAATTCATCTCAAAAAATAACAAGTGTTGGTCACATGAAAATGCTGATGTATCACTGTCATTTAAACATTTCCACCTAAATATCTAAAAAAAAATAAGCCACAAATCATTGTCAAATACTATGAAACTGAAATTGATCGCCCTAGTTTATTTTTGTTCTTTCAAGACTGAAAACATATTCACCCCATATTAAGTTCGCCCTTAATCACCACAGTCTAATAGATTGCATGCATGCCCATGCTTTAATTATTTAGCTTGACATTTTCACTTTCATTTTTAATTGGTCCTTTCATCTTTGGGCAATTATGTCTTGGTACCATATAAAGACCTGAACCACTGGATTATTCCGATGTAGACTTTTCCATCAAAAATTATAAATCAGAGATGCAGTTATCCAACATACTGAATTCTTATTGGTTGATTTTTCTGAAAACATACATGGGCATAATTTAGTTTTTGGCTATGAAATTATAACCACACCAAATCAATACCATTACAATTACAAAAAATAAAGAGTTCAAACCTTAAATTTTGTAATTTTATGCAATTTGTATGCTATCTTAGAGGAGATTATTCATGTTATAGTGATAATGATAATGTACTTGACCTACCTTGACTGCTGTAACAGTGAGGCCAGCACTTGTGCTACCAATTCCCGTAGTTAGAACAGATCTAGGTGTTATTTTGGAAGCATACTTCAGAAACTGTGATTTACCAGTACCTTGTGATGGAGATATTAGCAGTTTATCATTTTGAATTACCTGAACCATGTGACGAACATAAGCAATGTATCAATTTGAATCATATTATATTAGTTTATATTACTCTCAATGCTAAATCTTGTACAGAATGACATCATCAAACACTTTCAAAGCAAGTAGTTGTTATTTCAAATCTAAATTTTCAGTTACTTTACTATTGACATGACTGCAGAAGAACCTGACTTGAGAGACCATCTGTCTGTTGAGACCACATTTCAAAAGCCACATGGTTAAATATATCTGAAAATAACACCTCTTGAGAGACCAAATTTCAGTGACAGTTGGAATGGGCTTTCAAGACAAGTTCCACTGTGTGTGTGTATATATATATATATATAAAAATATATATATACCGTAATCGGCCGTGTATAATCCGCACTCTTTTCACTCTAAAATTTGTCTCAGGCAGGGGGGTGCAGATAATACAGTACTACAGAATCTTAGGACATTTTTTCCTAAGGAACTACTGCATGAGATTCGATGTGGGTGGTAAGCCTGACAAAGTTTTTTTGTAATAACGATGAATGAGCCAATGTTTATCATCATTTTTCCATTGTAAATATTATCATTGCTTATGTATGCGTCTACGGTGAATAAATCAATAAATGAATCTTCTTGTCTTTTATTTTTGTGTGCTTCAGTTTACAAACAGGCTAGACTACACAGGCACTTGTGTAATGCAATCCCTTGATCCAGGGTGTTGTGATCGGTGGATTGCATAACGCAAGTGCCTCTGCAAAGCTAGCCTAGTTGCGATGTTTGGTGAGGAAACAGAATAGTACAGTACCTGTTGCATATCTTCATCGTGAAGTTTTGTTATTATTGAAAAATAGAACAATCTCAACAAGAATTCTAATAATTATTTCACGCTGGTGAACTACGAAGCGAACAGCCATGTTGTAACTGTAAATGAGGGGGCTAAATGGAAGAGCAAATATGTAGTACCGGTATCTTGTAGTTTCGTATTTTCCCATTTATATCATATTATTTAGTTTTGCGTTGTTTGTTTTGAGACAATGACTATACATTAATAAATAAAAACAATGTTTTGTTGGGTGTTTTGTTCTGTGAAGGAATGTTATTTTACACAATTCGTACAAAAGGTATATACCAGTAACCTTACTACAGTACATCTACAGTGTAGTACTAAGTTATGGAACATGCCAATTATACAGGTAAGTACGATAATTTAATTTTAAATTGAAAGCATGATAAAAGGTGTAAAATAACACAATGCCACACCAAGGTAATAAATGTTTGTTGTATATGTCTCCATTCATAATCAATGATGCGTGTAACAGACAACAGTATACATGGATCTGTATATATATCCCTTTGTTTCAATAATTATGCTATACACGCGTATTCTGGATATATAGATCGCTTGGGTACAAGTGCTCGCCGCTAATTAAAATTGTTACAAACTTTTATGTCGCCGATTTCCTTATATATTATATCTATTTCAAATGTTGTTCTAATACATACTATTAATCAAATATATAGGCTACCACGCCAGCAAAAGCAAATGATTGCGCTGTAATTAACGGAATGTAATTTTACAAAGACTTCAACTGATGTTTTAATATTTCTTTTGTTATTTCTTTCAAATCATTAATTTGCTTATCATATCCCTTATCTAATATCTCGAATATATATATCTAAAATAAATATTTATCTATTTCTTTCAAATACTGATCTGAGAATTTGGAAAATATTTCCGATCGTCATACTGCACTTATACACAATAATAATCAATCTCGCCGACGATTTTCGGCCATACGGCTGTGGAATAAAGTCAATGGGGATTATACACACGAACTCCTTTTTTCTCCTAGACCTGATGCTGAAATGGGGGGTGCAGATAATATGGTACGTAAATGCGGACTATACACGGCTGATTACGGTATATATATATATATACAATGTATATATATATATATACAGTCAACTCTTGTTATAACGGCCAGGTTGGGATCCATTAAAATTGCTGTTATATGAAATATTTCTAGGCTTGGCGTTAAAATAAGATTGCATACCATCCTTTGTTGTTTAACCCTTATTAAATGTTAAACCTTACTTCAATATGATTGCATGAATGAAATTAATTGACTAAAACAATAAAAACTGTATTTATTGTTATTTTAATTTAATTTAATAAATTATGCCCTATTTTTTTTAAATTTTTTATGCTTTGCAGTTATAACCAGTCAATTCTAGAGGCAAAATGTATGTTGTTCCCGAAAATCACTGCTGTTGCTGGAAAGCAAATATGCCATTATATCAAACAAATTAACATGGATGTAAATTCATTCCCATGAAATTTATGCCACTAACCAAATATGCTGTTATATCAAGTGCTGTTATAACAAGAGTTGACTGTATAATTTCTGTGTATCCAATAAGGTTTCTATACTCATATATGTTCCTTGCCTACTGTTTGTAGGTGGTATAATAATTACCTGGATCTCCAACCAGCAACATGTGGATCTCTCCCCTCACCCTGGTACCTGTATCATCTACTCTCTGTAAATATGAATTAAGTCACTGATTCTATACTTCAGTACGCTTATGTTTTTCTTAGTATTAAGTTATTATATAAAGTTAAAGCAATATAACCTGTTGTCATGGAAATCTTAAATTCAGAATTTATGCAATATTATATCCTGTATATACCAGAAAGAGATCATCTGGCAGTTATAGAACAATATCTTCCCAAGATAGTTTTCTGATCCACTTTGTTCCTTATACAACTTGACAGATTACATTTCAAATCTGGCAGTCACTGGTGGCGACATCTTTTTTTAACTTAAATAGACCTGGCACTGACCCATGAATTCAGACAATGAAAAAACATTGCACAGTCTGCACATCGCCATTATTCTTTGTTTACGTACTTTACTCTCTATCACGTGGTCGATGCGTGATCGATTGTCAGACGCATTCTGATTAGCTGCATTCAATGTTATTTGCGGTCAATGAAAATCAACACCACAAAGTCACAATATACTGGCCAAATTTGTCATGGTGTATCTGGAATGACATGGATCAAAACCTTGACTTGGGAGGATGATAGAACAAATGCATGCATATTATTTGAATAAACTTGCCAAACACAACCTGTTGTAACTGATCGCTTGACTCTGTCATCGCAAATCAACTTTCGGTATTTCCTTACATCAGTTTCAGAGTAACAGAGTAACTGTGTTCTTTGGAAGCACATCATTTGTCCGACTTCCAATTCAGAATTATCAATCTATTGTAGTCCAAGACTTAGTCTGAGCTAGGACCATTAAACATAAGAATTTACTTAAGTCTGAGAAAATTATTAACTTTACCTGCTTAGCCAATCAGATTTCAAGATCAGCCAAAATTGTGTCAAATTTTCAGAGTTAACTGATGTACCCCTGATAGACAATTAATTGCCTTTACTTACAATCAATGACAAAGGTCAGTCCAAATGTTGCAGGGGTTAAGTAAATTTTAAAACTAATGGTGCAGGACCCTAATGTTGACAGTGCATAAGTGCGCAAAGTCCATGACAACATGCTCCAGAATACCTAGACATCAAATGGTTCTGAGCAGTCTAATAATGATACAGCATCATACCAAAAGTCAGTGTAGTAAAATCATTTTCCCTTACCTTTCTCTTCTAAATCAACTTTTTAAAAATAGTTGGTCTGACTTATGTACTCAATGAAATCCTGTAAACTATTGCACATTTCTGCTCAAGTCTATGGACAATCTTTCTAAATTGGTTTGAAATGTGTCAAGTTTCTTTTCATGAAAAGTGCAAGTTTTTTTAAGTCGCAATTACAGCGTCATTTCCTTCTTTGTTCAAAGTATGTAGTTTCAACAAAATACTTACCGCAAAGGAAAAATGTTGCTTCTCAGAAATAAATTTCAAAGGAATTTAACCCTAATATCAGATAATAATGAATAAAATTTTTCATAAATATGTGAATTTTGACAAGAATTGACACAAGCATTTCTTTTTGGCATGTATTTGAAAAACATTGATTTAATAAAAAAAGCTAAAAAATGGAAAATGGTGATAGTTGACTAATTTTTGGCACAATCAGGGTGAGAAAAAAAAGATTGAAAAATCACTTATCCCATGAGACAAGTAACTTTGAAAACCAATTGTCCTTAGACACCTTCAGCTTGTCCCAGTTTTATTTTTATAAACTTTGATGTAACCATTAAGACTAACTGTTTATCTGATATGGGTCTTCTAATTAATTAAAACGGCAGTAAATGTTCATAGAAAGTTTATGGGGCTAAAAAGTAAGAAGTTATGGATCCAGAAGAAAAATTACTCATCAGACGAGTTCCCAATCCTAGCTACTTGTCCCCCTTTTTACTCATCCAGGACGAGTGCATTTTTCTCACCCTGGATGATGCTGTATAAATGTCCCTGACATACCTGTACACCTCCTGCCAGAACTAATGCTACTGCTAGTTTGACTACATACAGTCCATACACTTGTGGACACAGACTGGCTAGTATCTGGTTTCTTCCTGTCAATGGACTGTATTTGTGGTGTTCCCAGAATTCAGCTATCTCGTTCTTCTACATTACAAAACAAAACATTTAAATAATACTTTACTTCTGTGAAGTAATGAAACTGGTTAAGAAATGCTTATCAACATTATCAGATATGAATTTACAATGGTCACTAATTTTGTGAGAAAGTTTTCCAGTTTACATGCAGATGGTCAGTGGTCTTTTGCAAAGTAAATATTTACAACAAATATACTTCCACTATAACAAATTTTTGACAGAACTATAGGAATACTATCTAATCTACATATGCTACACATGTCAAATAAATCTAGGTAGTAACAGATATTTCTTGTGGAGAGTATAGAAGTAACATATATAACATACAGTCAAACTTGTCTATAAAGGTTGCTCAAGGTAACAGGCCAAAGTAACCATTATAGACAGGTGGCCTTATAAAAAGGTTTATTCATTATGAAAAAGTTAACAAAGGTTATGTTTGAATGGCCTTTATAGGCAGGTGCCCTGTATACAGAGGTGGCCTGTAATGCAAGTTTAACTGTATTAAGCAGCTCCTTTGAACCATTGACACCTGGAATGATTCTCAATCCAATATAGGTCCCCTTTTTACCAGCAACGAATCATGTGAACTCTACATTGCAGTGTTCACGTCTCCTTGTAATCAATGCAATTGTGTGATTTGCATTTATCTCAAAGTCAAGTAGAAGTATGGAGCTGCACAATAACTTGAATAACATAAGAATTACATGATTCACGCCCATTTAAGAACAGGGCTCTACAACACTAAAAAAATTCACTCTTCATTTGGCCAGTGAACCAGAAATTTTACTAGCCAGCCAGGAACTTTTACTCGCCAATATATATATATATATATGTGTGTGTGTGTGTGTGTGTGTGTGTGTGTGTGTGTGTGTGTGTTCATAAAAAAATCCACTTTATGAAAATATAGAAATGAAATAAAATATTAATTTTCTAAGTTTATGTAACATTTTATTGTTTCAATCCATTTAAAACAAGGTTATTAACTGCATGTTGACCTTTTGTGCATTTTTTATCAATCCAGTAGTGTTTATATGCCTATATTTTTCATATTTGTTGCTCTAATATCGAGGCAACCTTAAACTTTGTTTTTACATATTTAGCGCCAGTTTCTTTTCGACAGAATTTACAAAACAGAGACTGCCCACTAGAATTGAAATTTTGCCTGTAAGTTAAAATCTAGAGTCCAACACCCATGACTTGATCGTCAGACAAAACACTATGAAGTTCTTTAATTTACAGATAAAATTACCAGTTCCGACTGTGGTTAATCCCTTTGGGGATTCTGTCGCGGCCGTTTTATTGTGTTGCCCCACGATAAAACGGCCACGATATAATCCCCAAAGGAATTAGGCTGTGGTCTGCCTACCCTCCTCGTCGAACATTATGCCGAACTTTCTGCCCCGATTTTACCACTTAAAAATCGCTTAAATTAAAATCGAAATCGGGGCAGAAAGTTCGGCCTAGTCGAACACTAGCCATAACTTTGTTCCAGTATTCCTTTAACCAAGATCGTTTAAATTTAGTAGTGTCTAATGATGTTTCTGTTGAAATCGATTGAGAGAAGAAAATGTCATCGTGTGCTGTTAGGAAAATTTCAAGTCGAAAACATGAGAGCAATACAACGTGTTTTTATACAGTAATCCACGTGAGTTAGATGCTCTAGTTTATCGAAACTGAATAACCAAATTTGTTGTTGTAAAAGCGCATAACAGACCATGATTTCGATCATGTAATTTCACAGTGAGAACGGACAAACTTTTGATTTCCGGTTCGGGGAAAAACTGGTCGCAATGTCGCGACTGAATGAGGATAAACACTCGCCAAAATCTAGAAAATGGTCGCATTTGCGAGTGATTTGGTCGCATTGTAGAGCGCTGAAGAATCATCAACGTTGTGATATTATACAGGATTGTTCACTCTTTTGACCACCGACGCTTACAATTCGTACATAACACACCAGCACTGACCAAGTTTTGTTTATGTTCCTTAAGTAAAACAAAAACAGGTCTGACAAGTTGCAATATATTTTCATCATGACTAGAAGATTAATTTTTTACTCAAAAAATTAATTTGTTTCTTGTTTCTGGTGAATTTTAGAAACATCATATGAAAACATTGTTTCTTTAGAAGATCAAAGTCATAAACTCAGTTGCTGCCAGTGTCTGCAAATATAATACTGTTGAATCATGGAAAGCAACCGAGCTCAGAGCTGGTGCCAGTGTGTCTGCAGTTGGATACCTTACCATTCATGGCACAAACTAGTACTCGTTTGTCTGTTCCTATCAATGGTAAGAGCCCAATAAATGCATTAATCAGAGATCACATTTGTAATGAAGTTAACTTTGTGTAAAATCTGACTGTTAACAGTAAATTTCTTTTCATCCGAAAATTATATCTGTAATTCATTAAAAATCAACTTACAAGCTCTTGGGTGACCAAGACTGTATTCTTTTGTTCATTAGTTACAGCTATGTGGTTTGCTTGCATCACTATTTCAATGTCACATTTTGCATCAACAGAAGATGGACGCCAGCGTCTTCTAATTGTTCCACTGTTTAAGATATTACTTAATTTAATCATACACAATGAACATGAATCATATATAAATGTAATTAATAATGAGAGAGAGAGAGAGAGAGAGAGAGAGAGAGAGAGAGAGAGAGAGAGAGAGAGAGAGAGAGAGAGTTAGTTCAATAGAAAATACACACTAATTTGAGCAAGATTTATAATTACAGATTATGATAAGAATTTTTGTTTAGTTAATGCAAACAAAAAATGTAAGACCATTATAATTAAGTAAGAACTTAAGAAAGAATAACAGATCGAGGTTATGACATAGGCTACAAATCTTCTCAAATTGACTCACAAATATACCTGATTTTGTTAGAAAGTTACCCAGCTAATTTGTGGTTCTGTCCTTCACCACTAAAAAGTGGCTGTCGCCATATAACTGAAAAATTGTTGAGTCTGGTGTTTAACACCATATAAGCAAAAAGACAGACCACAAACAATATGCCCCCCCCGATATTCAATCTCAAGACATAAACATACCAGATAATGACATCATCACCAGCTTTGCAGCAGTCAACTAGATCTTCTTCTAATATAATCCACATAGACCTAGGTATGGTACCAAGGGCAAGTCTTTGTACTTGTTCCTGTACTTTTATCTCCTGGTAGTTCCGACATTTCACAGGCATAGCACCTACAGAACACATGTAAAATTGTGAACAATGATTAATAGCTAAATGATATACAGATAATTTAACTTTAACAGAATTCATAATTGCATCCTGACTTCCACAAGTGTGGCACAGATACCAAAGTTACTCAAATATTTTACAAGTTTTGAAAATATTTGAATAATATTTGAAATGTACAGTCAAACTTGTCTACAAAAGTCACTCAAGGGAACAGACAAAAGTGGCTATTAAAGACACGTGGCATTTATAATGTGGTTTATTTATTATAAAAAGTTCACAAACTTTATAGGCAGGTGCCCTTGACCCTTTCAACCCCTCAGACCACAGTGGACCATTCTAAACAATAGAAAAGAGCATACTGTCTGGAAACTTAGGGTTGAAAGGGTTAATTGTTTCAGTAGTTTAGATATACAGTCTAAAAATTTCCTCACTGACAGAAACAATAGAGCTCAAAGGAGCAATATGACTCATATGTAGTAACATAGCAGTTTAGGTGTTTTGCTACAAATACAATATTCAGCGACTGTGACCTACTTTCCAGAAAATTGGTCAGACCAACCCTGTAACCCCAAAAGGCACATCAAGGGTACATGGAGATCAGTTTTGCGAAGTATAGTTCCAATCCACCCAGCATTTTACAAGTTCTGCTCTGGAAACAATTTGTTAGTGATTTTGATCTACATTCCAGAAATCTGGTCAGAACAGCTCTGGTACCCCTCCCCCCCCCCCAAAAAAAAAAAACATCATGGGTACATGGGGATCATTTGTGTGAAGTATGGTTCCAATCCACCCAGTAATTTAGGAGTTTTCCCCCGTAAATGAAATGTTGTTGATGACGCCAACACCAGATGGAATCAGTGATCCCTATGCCTCGCTTCTGCTTCGCAGGCGAGACAAAAAAATACTATCAAACACAAATGCAATGCACACACAGTTATCTCTCAAAGCATGGTAGGCTGGTAGCAGACTTTTGCTACTGATTCTTATTTATTAACCCCTATATACACACTTGGACTGGTCTAAGTCATTGATTTTCATTGTTTTTCAGGGGCTGATCAGTTAAACCTAGTAGCAAAACAAAAATTTAGGAAGTAACTTTGTTCCTTGCTACCGATAACTTGGAACTTTCTGAATCATTTTAAATTGAAACAAATTGATATCACTATTACCTGAATCATTAACAGGTGTAAAGTTTGTAGAATTACAGGTGTCATTAGAACATTTACTTGGTTTGCTCACTGTATAATACTGTTCAAAGTCTGCCTACAAAAGAGAGGGAAACATGAAATAAAGATTTGTTTACCTACAAACTATGTACAATAGAACCTCATCTAAAGACCACCTCGATTAGGAGTTCACCTCACATTTTAATTTGTAAATATTCAGTCTGGTGAAAATTTCTTAAATTGATATTGAATAAGTCCAGACCCTCATTTAAAAGCCAGCTTGTTAATTAGACCAATTAAATGAATTTGAGTGAGTCAGTTAGGTGGTCTTGATATCAGGGTTCAACTGTATACAGTGGTGGCTTGCTACATGTATAAAGACCACCTTTGACTCAAATAGTCTATCAGTGAGGTGGTCACTTAAGTGAGGTTCTGTACTTATTTAACTATTTATCAAGAGACTGGAAATTTATGATCTGAAATGTGAGGTGGTCTCCATGGGGAGGTGGTCTTAAGGCGAGGTTGCACTATATTAGATATTCTTGCCTACATGATTACCATTTTTGGTTAATTTTTCAGAATTTCAGTGAACATTTACTTTTCAAACTGCAATTATCACAAGTACTAAAAATTTAGACAAGAATTAATGACCAGCAATAAAGATACTGTAGAATCAAAATATTTTTGTGGTTTTAATTTTGTTTATTTCGCTCTTTTTAATTATCAAAGAAATTTAAACCTTGATGAAATTTTTCATATATTAAACCCAATAACAGTGATAGGTTCCTTTACAAAGTTTTTTTTTTTTACAATAATTAATGTCAACAAATTTGATTTTTCTTTAAAACAACAAAATTTTATTCCCATGAAAATTTACTGATTCTACAGTAGTTAGTTCTACGGGAGAAAACCACAAATAGATACAACATCTGGGAGAAAAAATTACAAGTGTAAACCATGTGAAATTCAAAAGGTAATGGCTAGAGAAGACTTATCATCTTGAACTCTCCAAACTTTTAAACTTTACCTGAACCATAAAAATGTTTCGACATTTTGTACAGATATATTCCTTTTCAAATTCCAAAACTCTCATAACAGTGGTACGAATGACTGTACCTGTAATATATATTAGATAGAGTATCAGAGTCATGCTTGATGTATATGTCAGATCTATAAATTTTCTTACAGTTTATTGAAGTTAAAAGATAAATGAAAAAACAACCATCAATATTATATCTGTGTTGTTGGTTTCATAAATAATGAGCACTCCCTCCTATGGTTTCTTGTATAGGATTGTAATCAACATAGAAAATTGTCATACAAAAGTTGCTCGCCAAGAATGAGTTTGCTAATTTTAAATATCACTGACAAATAATTTTTTTTTTACCTAGAAATACTTCATGTTATAAAAAATCATCATTTATAATGGGAAGGAAATACTCATGTAGCCTAGATGTAATTTTTAAGAAAATGTCATACTGCTTTTGGTAAACTTGATCAGTCATAGCAAAGCTTGATGATGAAAAATTGGAATTCAAAATGGCACAGGAAACAATGGCAATCTTATATCATTGTGTGTCTTAAGACTAAAATGTGACTCATGTCATTATATGTACAAAATGCAAGTTTATTTCAGGCCTTTTCCTGTACTTTCTATGGGGATGACATTAAGCCTCATTCCCAATGCAAAATGCATGTGTTTTTTGATGAAGAAAAATGTAATGCAAAATAAATGAATGAGTGGGAAAGGTATTTAAATTAGAGGTTCCATAACATGTAGATTTACATGTGTGCAAACAAACTATTTTCCCCAATTTGACACACATTTCCAACTGTGCTGCCAATGGCATTTTCAGAAAAATGAAAGAAAAAGGTCTGTATTTAGAATACGAAATAATATGAAATATATTTGAAGGCATGAAACTATTATGAATAACATACAAGTAGCTAATGCTATTCAGAGAATTCTTGTCAATTAATGACTTCAGAATCTACTTACTACTTAGCTTAGAAGATTTCAGAACTTACTCAAACTTATTCTTTATTTTTAATGATAGCATTGGGCCTTGTTTTTATTTTTTTTTAGAAAAATACTTCAGAATTTTGATTCAGTGCTTTTTATCAGTGACTTAAAACAGAAAGTAGTAAATCCATCAGATTTCTGTATCCTATATACGAGATATATGCATAAGAGGAAATGGCCGACATACCTATGATAGATAAAAACGCTCCAACGTCATTAGTCTTTGGAAGTGAGGTTCTGTGAAGCTCTGGACAAACAGGTAAGGACATGATCCTGGCATGAACATTTTTCTTTACTCCCTGTAACATACAAACAAGTTTTGTTGATATACTCAGTAATTAATATCATCAACATGCAGGTTCTGTAAAAGTCACCATTCCAAATGCAAAATCTGCTTTATTTTCCCCAATTCTGTGCAAAAATTTATCAATTATGTTCACTATGTTGTTCACATTCAATATTAAAAATAAAATGGAGAATTTAGTACATGTAGGAACTTCAAAGTCTTCAGATGAAAACCATGTAATTGGTTAATTAGTTGAGAAAAAGTTAAATGAATCACAAGTTTTGTGTCTTAATTCTTATGAATTAAATGACTAAATTTACTTTTTTTCCCAATTTGATCCATTGTGATGTAATATTCCCAATTGGAAGGGTAAAGGACCCTGTCCAAAAAATGGTCTATTAACCCACAATACTACTGACCTGTATACCTGGAAATTTTGGCCCTGGTTATTTTGCCCTTTTACAACAAAGAACATATTCATCCTGTCTAAATTCCACCTAAATCCCCATAGTCTAATGGATGGCATGTACATTACATATCAGTGCTTTATTTATTGAAAATTTCACTTTCGTTTTAAATTTGACGAACAAAATATTTGACACTCTGGTTAAGAGATATCTATCCAACATTAATAGAATAAATTTTTCTTATAATATGACATTGCTTGTGCTTGCTTGCTCACTAGCTCTCTCTGTCTGTCTCTCTCTCTCTGTCTGTCTCTCTCTCTGTCTCTCTCTCTCTCTCTGTGTTTTTGTTGCTTTTAATTTGTTTTAGATATAAACCAGGAAATGAATATGAAGGTAATGCAATGCACCTTGGACTTTGAAGTCCGGAGGTTTGAAAACTTTTACAGCATAAGAACATACCATTTCTTCTTTCTCAATATGTGTTTCCATTACAACACTCTGCGCTTCCACCAGTGCCAAGTCAAATATTGTAATTGTCTTTTCTGGATTACTGAGTAACATGTCACAGATAGCCATGTTGTTCTCAAACAAGGTAAGTGCACTAAATACAAAAATGAACATATGAGAATATGTATACAAAACAAAGCAAACATGATAGAAAATAAAATCAACTGAAATTCAACCCAGAATAAACCATAACATCCCATCCCCCAAACAAACATGCAAAAGTATATCTTTGCTAGTGAAACTGACATGACTAAAGTAGGTCAAAGATAAGTAGGTCATGAAAAAAGCTGACAGATTCAAGACTTTTGTTTTCAATAGTTATGTGAAAAATGAAGGCTTACAGTGAAACTTGTATATAACAACCTCATTCGAGACACAAGAAAACCGATCTTTATAGGGAGGTGGTCTTTATATATATGTTGAATTGTACACAAATGGTACTATTGGGAGACAGCAAAAAAATAGTCTTTGTGACCAGGTGGTCTTTATACACAGGTGGTCACTAAATCAGGTTTTACTGTATTTCCAACACTTTTTAAACACTGAATGCATTTGCTTGATATTATAATGATCAATACCATAAGTCTGAATCTATTACCATTAGTCATAGGATAAATTTTAATTTCACAATTGTTTTTAACCATCCCCCCCACCCTAGTCATGCCCAATTTTATTGAAACTTACTGAACAGATATAGCATAATGGTCACTGTCATCTTCTTGTAGAAGAATACTGATCAGGTCTTCTCTGTGATGTTCTAAAGCAAAGTTCTGTAATATTTCTGAAATATAAATTACAAGTAACTTTAAATGTACATTTAATACAATATGTAGCAACATTACAAAGGGTATAAATTTTTTCCATATTGTCTGTCAGTCATCCTCAGGCATTTTCAATGATTGAATCAAAAAGTGTGACAGTATATGTGTGTGTGTAAATCATAAGAATTAAAAGTCTTAAAAAGTATTGTTTTTTAGACAGACCAGATGAATGCCTGTTTTTGAAGGACTAAGAAACCAAGTGTCCTTTGCAGAAAGGATTTTAATAGACAAATTTTGTACAGGGTCCTGTGTCATTTCAGTTGGAAAAAATCACATTTCAATGGGCCAGATTGGAGAAAAAGTAACTATATAAATATGGTTGCTTTACTAATGGTTTTCATTTGAAGACATTCCGATTGAGTGGTGAAAATAGTTTTGAGATTCTCCAGTGTTGGCATACCAAATCTGAGCTGTACAGTAGGGGGATTAGTACATTTTGCATTGGGAATAGGACTTTTTTCTGCATGGACGCATATATAATCTGTTTAAAAAAAAAATCCCATTCATACATGACAATAATGGTCATGACGTCAATAATAAAAGTAACTTGTCAAATTAAAGAATTACATGCACGTATGATTGTACGAGACCCTCCTTTTGGAGACTGCCCTAAATTGGTGACCTAGATTTTCCCTCGCACTATTTATATGCCGAAAGTGCGTACTACGTCTATGCATAAATGGTTGGTGGAATAAATCATTTATATAAGAAAGTATGTTCACTATACTATTATTTAGTTTGTTGTTTATTTTTTAAAATTACTTTTCATGCTTATGGTATCCAAAACAGGACACACAATGATTTACGTAGTGTATGCCCTAAATTTACTTAGCAAACGAATGCATGACACTGGTAGTGGTAAGCATTTGCCATCTTTTGTTAGTTTTTACATATAATTTGCCATTTTGTTTATATTCAACTTCAAGACAATGGTGTTACATTTGCCATTGGAACTGACACTGTTGGTGCCATACTCGGGCTACTGAGCACCCCCGCCCCATTGATAGAAACAAGTGCCTGTGGCTGTGCTACTGAGATAATGACTGTCAGTAGACTGTGAATGTGTAGTGCAATACTTGAGTATGGCCTCTGCCTCTGGGGTACTTTACAAAAGTGACACCGTGTCAAGACTTTATTGGGATAAAGTATTTCTAAATTCTTTAATTTAATTTCACAAGTTTCTCTCATTGTCAACAAGGCCATGCGTCGATATATTTCACCGTGTCACCTTTAAGTTTCTTTAATTTATCATCTCTTTCCAACACATTCATCCTTGTTGAAAATCCCGCTACCGGAAATTACAATCGATACATCTCTATATTTATCTTGCATCATATAGTGAGTCATTTATAGAGGCGTTCCGAAGCACATCATGGAGATCTCAGAACAGCAACTCAAAGTGTTGGCAATTTACGTTTGATAATTTATGTGATCTTTAATTGTGTGCATATTTTTGGCTAAGTAACAAAACTCTCAAGATGAAGACGGTATTGATGGTTGCTGAAAAGCCATCTTTGGCGCAATCCATTGCGAAAATTTTATCCAATGGTCAAATGAACAGCAGGAAAGGATCCAATGGTGCATGTTCCATCCACGAATACAGAGCCAGATTCCCACCTACAGGTGATACTGTTTTCTTTAAGATGACGTCAGTCTGTGGACATGTATTCGGACTGGATTTCATGGGCAAATACAATAACTGGGATAGGGTTGACCCGGTAAGGAATATCATTATTTTTGCTGGTGTTGCATATATTTTTTAATTTGTCATTTTGTGTTGCATTGTAGACCTGCATGTACATTCATCATGATAATGTCAAACACCTAAGATCAAATTAATTCAATCATGTTAAGTGTGCATTACTATTCTAATTTGAATTAAAATGCTTTATGAAAATTCAGCTTGTGATCATGATTCATTTAATATTATAAATGTCTAGATACTAATTATGCAAGAAAAAATATTGCAGTATAGACACCTGTATAAATATAGACGTATAATTATACAGTTTATCCTATATTTTCCTCAAATTTGTTAATTTCTTTTGCAGTGGTCAATATTACCATAAACTGAAGTGATTTACTTGTCTTGCAGAACAAGAAGTAGGCAAATATACTTCTTTTTAATGCAAATGCTATTTGTCAAAATATTCTGCGTAATATGCATTTAAAAATGAGCTGGAACTATTCACAAGAGCCTATACATGTCTGCACAAGTCTGGAAAATCTATTCATAATTTCATGATAGATATATATGCACAGATATATTTCAGGCTAAGTCTATTTGCACATTCCCCATGCACAAATTCGAAAAATCTACCGGTATTCAAATAAGTTAGCCATCCTGCACAAACTCTGGAAATATATACAACCTCATTTACTTATTCACACGATAATCATGTTTTCCTCTTTAATTCTATTGTTGTTGTTGTTCATGCTTTAAACTTTCTTACTGAGAATTTTTTAATTATAAGTGCACAAGATGGTTGTGCACATTTATGTGCCAGTATCTAAAAAGATTTGCCAGAGTAATCATACACATTTCTTTTTTTTTAAAATTCAGGTGGAACTATATTCTGCTCCTACTCAGAAGAAAGAAGCAACAGAAAAACTACACATGCCAAATTTCTTAACAAAGGAGGTGGGTTTAAAGAAGCAGAGAAAAATATATGTTGTTGAATTCAGTGGACAGATTTTTTTCTGGATTCTTTAAAATTTTACACACTTCAAAAGTTTATACAGGGTATATATAGATCTAAAAAGAAACAATAGATTTATATATTAATTCAGTCCTTTTAATTGTCTTTGGAGTAAGGAACTACTTATATGAAGGAACTCTTTTAACAGGTACAGCTGAAATATAGTGTGCAAATGTAGGTAGAAATCAGCATTTTTTCTGAACAGAAAAGAAAGTAGCAAACCATTTACATTGCTTTTTATGAACATACCCAACAGAATTGATGGCTGTGGTCTTCTATTGAAAGGGCTGTGTTGTTTTTTTTTATGCAGGAACAACTTACATGTAGTATGATTGTGTAGTCCTGTATTAAACAATAATTCTTAGTGCAACATTGGGACTGGTATGCCAGGGGAGGGGTTGTGGTAATTTACATGAAAACTCATCATTGCATATTGACTGTGTAAATTACCACTCCCCCCACATAAATTTCCACATTTACAGTACCTTGATCCTTGCACTACTAAGGGTAAAAGGTTTACAACCAAACATTATACATGTACCTTGTAGAATGAGTTTGCCATTGGTTAAACAAAGTTTACTGCAATCCCTAGATTGTTTGTTTATAACTTACTTTCTTCTCTACTTGTCACAGGCAAGAGGCGCTGATTATCTGGTTCTGTGGTTGGATTGTGATAAAGAAGGAGAAAATATTTGTTTTGAAGTGATTGACTGTGTGAATAATACAATGAACAGGGGTGTGGGCCAGGTAAGAAAAGTAAAATTTGTACCTAGACATGTACAACATATACAGTCTTTGAACAAACTATAATTCTAATGGGATGAAACGATTTATTTTCTAATGTGTATAAAAATAGCACCCAGTCTCTGGAAGCTACTGGCATTTGTTGTCATTTAGTGATATCTAGTAGTAACAAAAGTCAACAAAAATATATGATGTCGCCATCTTGCAGTCATAAACAAATATACACTTATTGTATGTACATGTATTCTGTCTGTTTAATTCTATATAGATGTCATTTTTTACAAAAAAGATCAAAAATTTCACAACATACTGATATACATTGTATAAAGTTATAGATGATTGAGTCTATAACTCTACCCCAAAAGTATGTGGTGAAATACTTCAGATATATATATATATATATATATATATATATATATACTATATATATATATATATATATATATATATATATATATATATCAGATATATATATATATTTAAATTATGTTAGTGGGTCTCTTAGCATTTGTAAAATGTAATTTTGCACCACTGTGCAAGAACTACAATAATTAGGCCTAGCATCATGACTCTTGGAGTCATGCTGTGTACCCAGTCTTTGTATGATGAGAAGTGTAAAGTTAGCCTTAGCTCATGAATTACACACATGTATGTTCGGGGGCTGAAGGTCTTAATCATCAACCAGAAAAATCACAATTTTACAGAGTTCAAAAGCCCAATCAATCCACTTAAGATATCTACATAGACATGATTTTCAAAGAGTTATTCATTCTTTGGTGTTACTCTTCATGTATACATTTATTTCAGACAACATTTCGAGCTAAGTTTAGTGCTATAACTGATAAAGACATCAAGGAAGCTATGAATCATCTTATTTCACCCAACAAAAATGAAGCGTTATCTGTGGATGCGAGACAAGAACTTGACCTCCGTGTTGGCTGTGCATTTACTCGTTTCCAGACGAAATTTTTCCAGGTAATTAAAAGTAAACAGTTGTATATATTTGGAATTTGGTTATCTGAGAGGAACTAACTTGTATTTTTCTTTGTAATCATGCACACATTGAACAAACTACTGTACAAATATTTCTCTATTGTCCTTATACATATTTTAAGTACTATGTGCATGTGAAAAGGTGCTTACTACCATTAGCCAGAAACAGGTAATTGATTTAAAATGACATCCAGTGACAATCCCATAGCATTTATTGTCAATCTCACAGCATCTAGTGGCAATCTCACAGCATATACTGGCAATCTCACAGCATTACTGGCAATCTCACAGCATATACTGGCAATCATAGGGCATCCAGTGGCAATCCCACAGCATTTAGTGGCAATCTCACAGCATCTAGTGGCAATCTCACAGCATCTAGTGGCAATCCCACAGCATTTAGTGGCAATCTCACAGCATCTAGTGGCAATCTCACAGCATATACTGGCAATCATAGGGCATCCAGTGGCAATCCCACAGCATTTAGTGGCAATCTCACAGCATCTAGTGGCAATCTCACAGCATCTAGTGGCAATCCCACAGCATTTAGTGTCAATCTCACAGCATTTAGTGGCAATCTCACAGCATCTAGTGGCAATCTCACAGCATCTAGTGGCAATCTCACAGCATCTAGTGGCAATCCCACAGCATTTAGTGTCAATCTCACAGCATTTAGTGGCAATCTCACAGCATCTAGTGGTAATACTACAATATCTTATGGTAATACCACAGCATGTAGAGGCAATCACATAGCATCTAGTCACAATCCCTCAGCATATACTTCAGTGGGGATCTTACAACATGCAGTGGTAACCTCCAGCATCTAGTGGCAATCTTACTGCATTTATTGGTAATCCTACAGCATCTAGTGGTAATTTCACATTATCTTATTCTAATGGTATTATCACAGCAATTAAGTCATAATTCCACTTCACAACAGTCTTTTGAGTTACAGACAAGGGGATATAACTCTGGTACAGTTATATTACATCTCACTTTGCTATGTACTATAAATTGTATGCCACAGTTTGATTTGAAAGCAATATTCAAGAAAAATTCCAAGGTATCATAGCCCTTTTAGTACTCCAAGTACCTTGATATTTCTTACACACACTGAAACATGTGTAAATATATTTTTATATATGTGTAAAACTACATCTAATTGATGAAATTAACTTGTAGGGCAAATATGGTGATTTAGACAGCACCTTGATATCATATGGACCATGTCAGACCCCAACTCTTGGCTTCTGTGTAGACAGACATGACAAGATCCAGTCATTCAAACCTGAACCATTCTGGGTAATTCAAGTACAGGTAGGTGTTGAAACATGTTTTGATACTTTCCTTGCTAAACATCAACATAACCTTTGATATAAAGGTATCCATATTGAAGGCTAAACTATTAAAATACATGTGATGTATATTCTCTGTACAAAGTATAGAATAATCACATTTGGAAAAATGAATTGGGCTATATCAAAGATTTAGTACGCTTTTATTCCATATTTTTCTATTTAGTCGGTACACAAGTGGTATACTGTCATTTCTTGAATTATCGCCACTGGAATTCAGCGCCATCTGTACAATAATGCCACATTTTTTTCAGGAACATTTTTCCTGCTATATAATATTCTCTTTATTATGGCAAAGTCATTATCACCATCTGCCACTCCATTTTTTGAACAAACATCTATTTCAAAGTGTCGTTTGTCTCGATATACTGCCATAGGCCATTGTGATCAATGAAGTGGCTAATTTGTCGCTAGAGATCACAGGTGTAAAACCATGCAGTAGAATTAAGACCAGGTAATTGAAGAATTGAATAAACAAGATAATTACTTATCATTACATGCACTTGTTATAATACTGTTATAATACAGAGTTCTATGGGGCTTAGCCCTCAGACGTTTCTGGCGTGTGTGTGTGTTTTAAGTTGGTTTATCCCACCCACTATCAATTTGCTTCCGACGCCAGTGTTGTATATGATAGCTTCTACATTTCAAAATATATATATACAAAAACATTAAGATGATATGCATTTCTATATTATATTACATAAATTTGAGGTTGATATTTTTTCATAGGATTTATATGTCTGATATTAAAAATCAGTATGTTTCTTCAGATTACACATCCGGATGGTAGAAATATCAATCTGGACTGGGATAGGGTTCGAGTGTTTGACAAGGAGGTAGCACAGATGTTTGTGAATATAATAAAATCCTCAGATTCAGCAAGGTGAGAATTTGTAACATTCCAAATATATCATAAAACATAATATATCAAATTTATGATAATGGAAAACATTATAGATGTATGATGGTGAACCATTTGAAACTCCCTTAATTACCGTATTTTACGGCCTATAGGTCGATATTTTTTTTCTCCAAAGTTGTGACCTCGACCTATTCACCGCATCGACTTATCTTAAAAAAAATAGTGAAATATTTAACTTGTATCTGCAATTCCTCATTTTAACATCGTAATTCAAAATTTTCCACAGGATAATCTAGGGGCCTACTCCAAACACCATTTGTATTGTTACTTAATAGGACTATTAAATGTGACCTCGTGTGTGCGTAATGCACTGTGTTCATAATCAAGTGACAAAATAATGATCTTTCAAGTTACAATATCATTGGGACTCAAGACTGTGTCAGAAACTGCGTAATAAAAATCGTTTACATCGTTTACATTATATTTATACCGGACAGTTTATACTTTTGAATGATTCCCTTATCTCGGCACCCCACTGTGAAGTTGAAGTCTTCATTCAGACTTTCAGGACACTACAAGCTGTGTTCACTGGAACGTGACCTTCAACTGATAAGGATCGCACGGCAGTCTTTGAAGTTGGGAAAGTTTTGGAAAAAGTGTTACATAAATTTAATTGACACTAAACCTTGAGTATTTAATTGTTTGACAATTGCAGCAGCATAATAATTTAGGTCAATGTAAGGATAAGACAAGGATTGAGGTCGCTTGTGTAAACAGCATAAAGAATTTAATGATGATTTAACAGGTAACATAATGGCGATGCTTGTATACATAATCAGTACACACGAGTAATATAAGTGATGTTAAATATATATATAAAATGCAACTTCTATGCTTTTTAATCACTCCTATTTGATACTGTACCGTAAAATAGGCCAATCACTCTGATTATTTTAGTAGGCTACCATCATGTTAGCACCAGTTATTAAACATAAACGATGCATTTTTGTGTTCTCCCATTCATGTTTCCATCTCTGCCGACATCGACCTGTCCTCCATTTCGACCTATCTAATACTTAATCCCGGATTTTTGCCAAAAATCGGCCATTCGACCTATCCCCCACATCGACCTATAGGCCATAAAATACGGTACATAAAACTTATTTTTCACTTCACCTGTTCAAGCATGTACTACAGTAGAACTTGTCTTAAGAGATCATCTTTATAAAAGACCATGTGGCTTCTGAGACCACATTTCAAAAACCACTTGGTTAAATAATCCTGTAAATGAAGACTAATAGAATCTGAAATGAATGTGTTGGATGGATAAGGAAAGCTCCACCCGAGTGGTAAGAATTTAGTTGTCTAATCTGATGGTCTCCTGAAGATTGGATTTTCAGATTCCTTCCACGAGGTTGGAGATATCTGTTTCTACTCAACACACCCATGTTGGATTATTTTTATCCCATGTTTTTTAATACATGTTTATGTAGATCTACGCTAATAAAGTCTTACATAGTATACACTTTATTCTAGATGACAGCGAAACTCTATGTTACAAATTGTACTGCGATATCATAGTGCATGTGAGCTGTCTTGCCCATAGCTATCTTTCCCCTGGGAAAGACAGAGTTATCTTTTCCTGGGCAACCATTGTCTTTTACAGGCAAGTATGGGAGAAATATCAATGACTGATTGGGTGGATCTCAAAACAGGTTTCACTGTACAGTCAAACTTGTGTATAAAGACCCCCTTAGGGACACAAGAAAACTGGTTTTTATAGGGAGGTGGTCTTTATATAGAGGTTGATTTGTACACAAATAGTACTATTGGGGACAGCAAAAAAAATGGTCTTTATGACCAGGTGGTCTTTATACACAAGTGGTTGCTAAAGCAAGTTTGACTGTATATGCAGGGCAAACTTTGCCCAATCATTTAAATGGCCTTTATGTGGTTAATCATTTCAGAAATATTGGTGTGTTCTATTATACAGTACATGTGGTAAACTTGTAATTCTAGGGTTTTACGAACTGTACAGGATGAGAAATTTAAAGGGAAGCCTCAGGCACTTAATACCGTTGAAATGTTACGAGCAGCTAGTTCGGGGCTAGGTAAGTTTGCCAATATAAGTAGGATTTAACGTATAAAAAACTTTGAATAAGTCACATTTAATTAAGTGCTGAAACATAAAATGTATGTAAGTCATACTGATATAAAAGCTAATTAGAATGTCTTGTGAACGTAAGAGTAAGTAATTCTTTGAGCTTTTATCCTGAAGTTTTACACCTTACTCAACAATTTTCAGTTGTATGTTGATGGATAGATTTTAGTTGTAAAGGAGAAATTCTGGATGATAGGACATTGAAAAAGATAAACTGGCCTCAACAGCTGACAAGCATCCCAACAGGCTTTTCAGCTAAGGTTTAAATAAGGAGACATTATATCTTAAGATGTGACACTGTATTCACTCAGACATCAAAGTCTGCTAATATATTGAAGTGTCTGTAGTGTAATGAATATCAGTTGGTATATCATAACTGCTTGTGGCTGTCTAGGGGAGTATGTGTGTCCAGGGCAGTATATGTGTGTGAGTGTTGTATGTGTGTCCAGGGCAGTATGTGTGTCTTGAGGATAATGTGTGGGAGTGTTGTATGTGTGTCTAGTTCAGTATATGTGTGTGAGTGTTGTATATGTGTCTTGTGGATAATGTGTGTGAGTGTTGTATGTGTGTCTAGTTCAGTATATGTGTCTTGAGGATTATGTGTGTTGAGTGTGTTCAGTATATGTGTGTGAGTGTTGTATATGTGTCTTGTGGATAATGTGTGTGAGTGTTGTATGTGTGTCTAGTTCAGTATATGTGTGTGAGTGTTGTATATGTGTCTTGAGGATAATGTGTGTGAGTGTAGTATGTGTGTTGTGAGGATAATGTGTGAGTGTTGAATGTCTTTGTCTTGAGAAAAATGTGTGTGAGTGTTGTATGTCTGTGTCTTATGATTATTGTGTGTGAATGATATATGTGTGTCTTGGGGATAATGTGTGTGAGTGTTGTATGGTATGTCAGTGTCTTGGGGATAATATGTGAGAGTGTTGTATGCCAGTGTCTTGGAGAAATGTTTGTGAGTGTGTATCGTTTGAAGAATTTGTGTATGTCTGTGTCTTGGGGACAATGTGTATGAGTGTGTGTCTTGGTAAGAATGTATGTGCACCATTTGATTACAGTTTGAGAATTTATTTGAAAACGCAACAATTTAGATCATATGCTGCATCAGTTTGATCAGCGCTAGATTTAAGCTCAACAATACCTTACTTCATTATTCTGATGCTCGTCAAACATATATTAAGTAAAACCTTAATAAGAATAAGGGATTAAAATTGTGTACTCATTCCATACAAATCACTTAATTGATATCGGGTTTATGTTATATTTCAGGTATTGGTCCACAGTATGCAATGCAAATTGCTGAGAAGTTGTATACACAGGGATACATAAGCTATCCAAGGACAGAAACAACACAGTATCCAGAAAACTTTGACCTTCAGTAAGAAATTGATTAGGGAGTAATTATTGTGTGTATAGATGTATCATGTTGATTATCCACTTGTTTTTATCTTATTTTCATAGATAGATCGTTCTGCTTCCTGGACAACAGACACGAAATATATCATTGTATTAAATCTAATTTCCCCCATTTTTGTTCCTTTTCATTATTTTGTTTTTATGCCCATGTTCTGAAAGATTCATCACAGGCATATAGTGTTTGGATTGTCCGTCTGTCTGTGTGTGTCTGTCTGTTTGTCCGTAATTCCGTCCCGCTTACATATAAAGTGTAATAAGTTTGGATAGTGATACAGTTACCAATCTTGGACTGTAGGTTCATCTAAGCGCTGCTAATACTTCACTGACATCATATGCCTCATCATATGTCCTCAAAATGTATGACATTGTAAAAATTTGTTGGGAACAGGCATTATGTTTCAAAAACACCTCTTGTTTTCGTTGTCAACATTGAGTTGCAATCTAAAGCTTGTGACATCGCCATATAAGTGAAATCTTCATGACAAGATGTAAAACAACAATAAAACAAGATATTCAAATTGTGTATAGCAATACCCAGAAAAAATACCCAGACTAATAGATCAAAATACCTGGACCTATAGATCAAAATACCTGGACTTCTGGAACAAAATACTCGGACTTATAGATCAAAATACCAGGCCTTATAGATCAAAATATCTGGCCTTATAGATAAAAATACCCAGACTAATAGATCAAAATACCTGGACTTATAGATCAAAATACCTGGACCTATAGATCAAAATACCTAGACTTCTGGAACAAAATACTCAGACTTATAGATCAAAATACCAGGACTTATAGATCAAAATACCTGGCCTTATAAATAAAAATACCCAGACTTATAGATGAAAATACCTGGACTTATAGATAAAAATACCTGGTATTATAGATAAAAATACCTGGACTTATAGATAAAAATACCTGGACTTATAGATAGAAATACCTGGACTTATAGACCGAAATACCTGGACTTATAAATCAATATACCTGGACTTATAGATCAAAATACCTGGACTAATAGATCAAAATACCCAGACTTATAAATAAAAATACCTGGACTTATAGATAAAATACCCGGAATTATAGATAAAAATACCTGGACTTATAGATCAAAATACCTGGACTTATAGATAGAAATACTGGACTTATAGATCGAAATACCTGGACTTATAAATCAATATACCTGGACTTATAGATCAAAATACCTGGACTAATAGATCAAAATACCCAGACTTATAAATAAAAATACCTGGACTTATAGATAAAATACCCGGACTTATAGATAAAAATACCTGGACTTATAGATCAAAATACCTGGACTTAAAGATCAAAATACCTAACTTTATAGATCAAAATACCTGACTTTATAAATCAAAATACCCCGACTTATAAATCAAAATACTTGGACTTATAGATAAAAAACCTGGACTTATAGATCAAAATATCTGGACTTATAAATCAAAATACCTGGACTTATAGATCAAAATACCATGACTTATAGATCAAAATATCTGGACTTATAGATAAAAATACTTGGACTTACAGATCAAAATACCTGGACTTATAAAGCAAAATACCTGGACTTATAGATAAAAATACTTGGACTTACAGATCAAAATACCTGAACTTGTTGATCTTTGGTTATAATTCTGAAACTGCACTATTGATATATACATATAACGGTAACATTGTTTTCTTTTTTTCAGCGGAACATTAAAACAACAGTCATCAAATTCTTTGTGGGGAGAGTATGTACGAAAACTTCTTAAAGATGGAATCAGTAAACCAAGGTAACAATCAGTCACTTGCAGTCTTGTAAAAAGTCCATATAACCTGGCAGTATGGAGTCTCGTGAATCCTTTCTTAACCTGGATGAGTTCATATTTTAGATAATGCATTATAGCAACATTAAAATTGTTTTATAATAATTCCTACTTGTCACCATACCTTCAGGTATCCGGTGTGGAATAAAATGCATTTCCTCTGAAGCTTTTCATAAAAGAAAAGTGGTTTGGAATTATCTGTATGATAATGAAAATTTTACTCTGCCACACCAATTTATGTGAATCAAAAAGTATAGGTAGAATGTAAATGCAGAGTTGTGTGAGTTTGTGAAATAAGCATAGACCAGGTAGATATGATAGACTCACAGATGTTTGATACATGAGGATTAGGTTTCCATGGTTATCATTAATAAACAAAATCTTTAACCTTATATATATTTCTGTTCTAATGTAACAAAACTAATAATGTCCCGTGTATGTCTGATAACTGGAATATCCCAGGTACAGTTACCAATAACAGGTAATTCCTACCTTTTAATGTACGTAGTGACTTTTCTGTTGCCAAGCACACAGCATATGAAGTCACAGATCTCTCAAATGAGACTGAAAATCAAGGTCCTGTGTAACCGCAGATAAGCACATAAAAGAACATTCACTGCGTTGGTTTAAGTTTAAAGCATAGGTCAACATTTTGGTAGTTTTCCTAACAATTGGTACATCTCCGTATAATTGAAAAAGCATCGCTAGCACATAAAAGCAACAAAATTTATATCTGATTTTAAAGGAAAGAAATAATGCTTTGATAATCTTACTGCTTGTTCTATAAAATTGTCAGCAATCTGAAAAACACCATCCACTGATGGTGCATCAAAATGATGCTGATGTTCCAGACTTATTTCCTTTTTCTCCCTGTAGAGAATTCAAATTTGAACTATTCCTCTTCAAACTGTTCTGTGCTCCTCCACTTTTTTGCCTCTGTCCACAATCTAAAACTTTTTGGTCCATTTCCACTATTCCATTGACCTCCCTCTCATGCAGTTTCCTTCTTGTGTCCACACTTTACAGGCATATAATCATTGTCCAATGTTGAATCCAGGATCTGAAAAGGACACACAATTTCAAAGTGTGAAAGGGAACTTTTAAAATGGATATTGGTTTAGAGGGCACCTGCACTATAATGTGTGCTTATCCTGCACTAACAAATTTAAAATACCTTTCTTTAAATGATTAAAGAAAACAGAAGAATTATTTAATAATTTTTTTTTTCAATGAATTAAAAACAACAACAAAAGCAGATGTCATGAAATTTTGAAAAAGCAGATAACAGATTGCTCTGAACAGTAAGATTTGTATTATACTATCATACAGGAAAAGCCTTGTAAGGGGCATGGCTCTGAATTTTTTAAGGGCATGCTGCTATGCTACATTGCTCTAGATTCAACACTAATTGTACCAGTGTTATACATTGTAATCCTTTTTATGTATCCATTGTAACAGAAAAGGTACAGATGTGGGTGATCACCCTCCAATAACACCAATGAGATCGGCTACGGAGGCTGAGCTAGGGCATGATGCTTGGAGATTGTATGATTTCATAACAAGACACTTCATTGCTACAGTGAGTATAACTAATGGGATCTAGGCTTGTTACCATGGAAACAACACAATATGTAGATCTAGTTGAAAAATGTGCTTAAATACACTTATGTATAGATATCACCACCTCTGTATTTTGATCTGATTCTTAGCTGATCTGGCCCAAAATATCAAGTTACCCTTCTTTTACGTCATACCAAGAACCAATAGGCCAATTTCAACCAGACTTTGTAGGAAAGATCCTCATTTGAAGGTGAATCCAAATTTTATAATGTGGTTTTGTAACAGTGGGAATGTTCGGATAGTCCAAGCGTTTTCAATTTCTATCACTGAACACTTTAGTTGTAGTTATCATTATAAAATGTTCTTGTACCTGTATTGTAGATTTCTCCTGACTGCAAGTATTTACAGACCACCGTTTTCTTTGAAATTGGCACTGAGAAGTTTACCTGCACAGGTAATCGGATGTTAGATCCAGGTTTTACCGAGATCATGACATGGAAAGGCCTCAGCAATGAGGAGATCTTGCCACAGTTTACACGAGAACAAATGTGTCCTGTAAATGAGGTCGGTATCATCTTTATTTTTTTCTGTTAAATCATTCTAGTTCCTATGTTAAACTCAAAAAACTGTATACAGTCAATCCTGTTTTAAGAGACTGTCCAAGGGAAGAGGCAAAAATGGTCGCATATGACAGTTGGTCTCTTAATTCAGGTGATTTGAATAGGAAAAATAATCTTTGGGAGTCATACATTTAGTTCACATAAGGCAGGTAGTCTTTTAAATCAATGAGTCGGTAAGGCAGGTTAAACTGTAGTTGCTTATTTGCAGGGGATTTAATTTCACTTTATTTGCAGACAAAGAAACTGCCGCAAAATTATATACCTGTGAATATAATACCTTATACTTATAAAGTATCCGAAAGTATCCAACAGTGATAGAGCAATGCATGAAATCATAAATTGAATGGAAAACTTAAACATCTGTTTTGTATGTGATCTTACTCAAAATTTGATACCTGTGAATAAGTTCCTTTCAGAAAAATATTAAATTTTCTCCATGTGAAGTTGAACAACTATACACATGATACAGTAGGAAAATCTAAGAACTAACCCTGTGAAGATTTCTCTAGGCTTATATAAAGTTCTAAATGTGACTTCATTGTGCAGGCCTTTCAGTAAAAGTCGACAGTTGACAAATTCTTTAGCTGTCGTATGTTCATTAAAAGCTCTTCCAGTCATCAGCTTCTTTATCCTCTATTCAGAAAAAATTTCTGAAATTTGTCGACACACGAAGTTCACTGATGCCATTTTGCCAACTTCTTTATTTACCGTATTCGGCCGTGTATAATCCGCATTTACGTATTATCCGCATCCCCCATTTCAGCATCAGAACTCGGAGAAAAAAGGACTTCGTGCGTATAATCCGCGTTGACTATTTTCCACGGCCGTATGGCCGAAAATCGTCGGCGAGATTGATTATTATTGTGTATAAGTGCAGTAAACGATCGGAAATATTTTCAAAATTCGCAGATCGGTATTTGGAAGAAATAGATAAATATTTATTATAGATATATATATTCGAGATATTAGATAAGGGATATGATAAGCAAATTAATGATTTGAAATAAATAACAAAAGAAATATCAAAACATCAGTCGAAATCTTTGTAAAATTACATTCCGTTAATTACAGCACAATCATTTGCTTTTGCTGACGTGGTAGCCTATATATTTAATAAAGTATGTATTAGAACAACATTTGAAATAGAAATTATATTTGCGGAAATCGGCGACATAAAAGTTTGTAACAATTTTAATTAGCGGAGAGCACTTGTACACAAGCGATCTATATATCCAGAATACGCGTGTATAGCGTAATTATTGAAACAAAGGGATATATATACAGATCCAGGTATACTGTTGTCTGTTACACGCATCATTGATTATGAATGGAGACATATACTACAAACATTAATTACCTTGGCGTGGCATTGTGTTATTTTACACCTTTTATCATATTTTCAATTTAAAATTAACTCATCGTACTTACCTGTATAATTAGCATGTTCCATAACTTAGTACTACACTGTAGATGTACGGTAGTAAGAGAGTTACTGGTATATACCTTTTGTACGAAATGTGTAAAATAACATTCCTCCACAGAACAAAACACCCCAGAAAACATTGTTTTATTTATTAATGTATAGTCATCGTCTCAAAACAAACAACGCAAAACTACATAAAATACGAAACTACAATATACTACATATTTGCTCTTCCATTTAGCCCCCTCATTTACAGTTACAACATGGCTGTTCGCTTCGTCGTTCACCAGCGTGAAATAATTATTAGAATTCTTGTTGAGATTGTTTTATTTTTCAATAATAACAAAACTTCATGATGAAGATAAGCAACAGGTACTGTACTATTCTGTTTCCTCGCCAAACATCGCAACTAGGCTAGCCTTGCACAGGCACTTGCGTTATGCAATCCACCGATCACAACACCCTCAATCAAGGGATTGCATTACACAAGTGCCTGTGTAGTCTAGCCTATTTGTAAACTGAAACACACAAAAATAAAAGACAACAAGATTCATTTATTGATTTATTCACCGTCACTGTAACATAAATGATGATATACATTGACTCGTACATCGTTATTACGAAAAAACTTTGTCAGGCTTACCACCCACATCGAATCTCATGCAGTAGTTCCTGCGGAAAAAATGTCCTAAGATTCTGTAGTACTGTATTATCCGCACCCCCATGCCTGAGACAAATTTTAGAGTGAAAAGAGTGCGGATTATACACGGCCGAATACGGTAACTTGTTTCCTGGTCAGAAAACTATTCAAAGGATTGATTGAGATGTTGTCTATGAATGGTTATCCATATTTGTCAGGTAACAAAAGGATTAATGATGAAGAAAAAAAGATAAATAGAATTTTATGAAAGTTTCTTTATGTTCCAGTTTATCAAGAGGTTTTAGGTTAATACAGTTAGCATAAGAAATCTGATTTTACATTTGTATGTGATTGTCCTGTATAGAAGATATTTTTCATGTTGTGAAGTTCAGAACATTTTTGATCTGTTTTATCTTGTGACAAGATTTCTTTGAATAAGGAGAATTCCTAATTTAAAAAGAGATGAAAAGTCTGCTAAAGTTTGTTAAAATAATTGAATACACTACTGCTGAACATGCTGTACAAGGGTTCAATTCTATTGGTTGAAATTTTTACATTTTCTCTCTCTAGACACGATTGTTATTTATTTTCTATTAGCAAATTGGGAGTAGAGTAAAAATAATGCCAGTCTGTAATATATTACGTATATACATAATTTGAGTAAAAATTTATTCTCTGTTTCTTAAACTTATGGATTTATCAACACCATCAATAGTAATTCCATGAGTTATCTCCCCCTGCACAGTTTTATAAGATGTTTTTGTTTAAATAGGTCAAGTTAGTGGAAAGACAAACATCCCCACCTGACTACCTCACCGAGAGTGAGCTCATCTCCTTGATGGAAAAACATGGAATTGGCACCGATGCCAGTATTTCAGTTCACATCAACAATATTTGTGAGAGGAACTATGTTAATGTGATCAGTGGTCGGAAGCTGAAACCTACACCCCTTGGCATTGTGCTGGTCCATGGATACCAAAAGGTTTGAACTAGCTTTGTATGTTATGATAGGTTTAAGTTGTTACATGAACACCAGAAGGTTTGAGCTAATCTTGTATATTATTTTGGCATTGTGCTGGTTCATGGATACCTGAAGGTTTGAACTAGCATTGTGTATTATATTAGTATTTTACCAGCCCATGGGTACCAGAGGGTTTTCTGATTCTATTCGAAACTGTGGTCCTATATCTCAGTTGAAATGATATAAAATTGAAGTATCACTGCATTGATGTCCATAGCAGTGGTCTGGCTTATAAATACATGTTTTGTCTCTGATGCATTGTGGGATATAAAGCAACATTTAACAAATCAGTGGAAATATCTGTATTTATCTTTTGCCATTTATTTAACTCCTCAACCCATGAAAAACAATGGACTCTTCCTTAAATTTTATGATTTAGGCCAGTCCAAATGTGTCTTCAGGGGTGAATGAGTTCAATGTTCTCACAGAAGCTTGTGTTTGGTCAAAATTTTATTTAAGCTTAAACAAATGCTTTTGGTTATATATATGTAATGTGATGAGTTGAACAGAAATACATTGATTGAAAAAAATATAAATGATTATCAACTAATTATTTGAGATACATTATGAATTGTTTATTTATTACAATAGATCATTTTCCAGTTCTTATGTAGTCCGTTTCTGGATTATCCATGCGCTGATTCAGCTTTGTTATACTTAGCAATTTCTGGTATGTGTCTTTGTGTTGATCAAGAAATAAAATGCGGTCATATCTGAAGGTCAGATTATTGTCACTAGTCCATAACCTTTATGAGGTTAACGTCTGAACTCTACACCAGGAAGGAAATATTGTGACATTTTGATCTGTTGTATGAAATCAACAATTTTATTTCTTGATCAACGCAAAGACACATAACAGAAATTGCTAAGCATAACAAAGTTGAAGTGGCACAAGAAAAGTCCGGATCCAAAACCGGATTACATAAGAACTCGAAAATGATCTATACCTTGTGTTTGATAAATGGTCAGTAATACAAGTCTAATACAGAAAAATCAGATACCGATATTACAGAAATTTTAACTGGTCTGATCCAGAATTTTCACTTCTGGTTAACCATAACTGCATACCTGTCAAGTCTACCGATTTTTCTATTTATCTACCGCTTGTCTACCCCTGAGAAAAAATCTACCGATTTCTACCGATTTTTCTAATTTTTAACCGATTTCCCTATATTTCTACCGCTTCTTGTCCATTTTCCGGTGATCGGTAGACGTTTTTGTCAGCATTAAATGTTCTAAATCGTAATTTTCCCTCTATTAATTGGCGACAAAAAATACCTTGAAATTTCTGGCGCCTCCATAGCATTGAAGTATTAAGACATCTGTTCTAGGTTATATAAGTCCCATATATCTTCCAAATAGTCATGAAGAACAAGGACTAATAACCCTGTTAATTAATGTCATTAGACCATACAGAGGTGTCATTATCGGACGTGTGCCGACAGTAATTACACAATGACCTGTACTGTGGACAGGTACCTAATATACGGTAAACGGAAAGAAAAAAAGTCACAAATTTGATAGGAAAAAAAGTCACAGGAAAAAAAGTCACAAGAAAAAAAGTCACAGGAAAAAAAGTCACAAGAAAAAATGTTTTTTAGAAAGTAAATTTGATTACTGTATATTATGTGTTAAATAATTGCATAATTTCAAAAAGTATGATTTATTAATATTCAGCTTGGATGCTCTAATTAATTCATGAAAGAAATCAAATTTTGACAATATTAAGTGTATGGTTTCCAATCAAGGGACATCAAGAAAATTCATATACCCATAATTAATCAAATTATGAAAACAGGACCCTGTCCCCAAAAAGGGTCTATTGATCCCTGCAATATGAAAACATCCATTTCATAACTCTATACACTAGTAGAAAAATTCAGCATTTTACTCTTAGGAATTAATATAGGTTCTATGCGAAATGCTCAAAGCGTCTTAGATACTCGAACTCCTTCTCACCTCTGTATTTCCTAAATGGGGATGCAGTTTTTAAAGAAATGCAGTAAATGGATTTTTTTCAGTTAAAAGAAACGTTTTATGAAAGAAATGATGAGAAAAGAGAATAAATTTTGGTAACAGAGCACCTTCAAAATGTCACCCTAAACAATGATATTGGGTCAAATCATTTTACAACTTGTCTGATTGTAGATAGACCCAGAGCTTGTTTTACCTACCATGAGGTCTGCCGTGGAAAAGCAATTAAATCTTATTGCAATTGGAAAAGCTTATTATGACGATGTGTTGAAGCACGCTCTTAATATTTTCTGCCTCAAGTTCAAGTATTTTGTGGAGAACATATGTGGCATGGATGAACTATTTGAAGTTACCTTTTCCCCGCTGGCTGCTTCAGGAAAACCATTATCCAGGTTTGTAGCTTATCTTTGTGTTTCATTTCAAGAAATTCCTTGGTCAAGTGGTTAGAACATCACACTTCATCCCAGGAAGTGGTTCACCTCTGGTCAGGGCAGGTTCCAGTACCACTGGAACCTAAGCTGATTTTTGTGATAAAATTTGCCGGTTTATTTGCAGAAGGCCAGTGGTCTCTTCCCGGGTACTTCGTAACCAATCTCTCTCCTTTATCATTAAAAACTGGCCACCACAATATAACTGAAAAATTGTTGAATGTGGCATAACACACTATTCAAAATCATTGTTAAGGGAATATTCTGGCGAAAAAAATTATATAAAAACAGATTTGTTTGATGTAACCCAATCGAACCACTTAAACATGTAAAATTCTGCGACCCAAATTTTATTTTAGTTATCATAGATCTGAAGTTTAGTCCAATTCGCATATGAAAATATGAAGAATTTTTCTTTTTGAAAATTTGTCTACAGACTGACTGACTTCTAAAACTATTGGCCAGGGTACTTCAAACAAATGAATCTGTTAATGAAGGAATGAGGAATGTGTTTTTTCATAAATGATAAATTTAATCACAGTGGAACCTCACTATTAAGACCACCTTACTGACTGACTCAGAGTGGTGTAAATAGCAAGGTGGTCACTTATGTGAGGGCCTAGACCTGTTTAATATTAGATAAAAAAGAAACCAAGAGGCTGAAGACATACAGTCTTAAATGAGAGGTGTTCTCTTAAGTGAGGTGGTCTTAAATGAGAGGTGTTCTCCTAAGTGAGGTGGTCTTTAAGTGAGGTTCCACTGTACATAAATTTTTAATTCACCAGTTTGACTTTAGTCCTTTTTTCATTCAAATATTTTTTCACATTTTACAAATAGATTTATATCAGTAATTTCAATTACAATGATATCTTGTTTATTTTTTTATCAAATTTCCTTCAAAACTTTGCAAGCTATTTTATATGTAAAAAAATGTTTTTTTTTCCAAAATGTAGCATGTCTATACAAAAATTACAAATTAAATCTTTAACTTTTGAAAATTAGTAAGATTTAAATGTAGTTTTGTACTAATTTTCACACATGTAGCAGTTATTACTTTAACAGGAACTTGTGAGTTGAATGATTCTAAAAATAGCAATTTTGTACATGAAAATGATGATATTTTTAGATGCGGCAAATGTCGGAGATTTATGAAGTTTGTCCAGGCTAAGCCCTGTCGTCTTCACTGTTCCAACTGTGATGAGACTTACTCCCTCCCTCCAAATGGCAATATCAAACTTTACAAGGAGCTGAAGTGTCCTCTGGATGAATTTGAGTTAGTACTGTGGACCACAGGAGTTAGAGGAAAGGTAACGTATATATATAGGTGTACCAAGGTAGCATATATATATATATATATATATACAGGTCTACTAAGGTAATGTATATATACAGGTCTACTAAGGTAATGTATATATACAGGTATACCAAGGTAATGTATGTATACAGGTATACCAAGGTAATGTATATATATATATATAGGTCTACTAAGGTAACATATATATACAGGTCTACCAAGGTAATGTATATATACAGGTCTACCAAGGTAAAGTATATATACAGGTCTACCCAGGTAACGTATATATAGGTCTACTAACGTATATATACAGGTCTACTAAGGTAACATATATATACAGGTCTACCCAGGTAACGTATATATAGGTCTACTAACGTATATATACAGGTCTACTAAGGTAACATATATATACAGGTCTGCCAAGGTAAAGTATATATACAGATCTACCCAGGTAACGTATATATACAGGTCTACTAACGTATATATACAGGTCTACTAAGGTAACATATATATACAGGTCTGCCAAGGTAATGTATATATATACAGGTCTACTAAGGTAACATATATATACAGGTCTACCAAGGTAATGTATATATACAGGTCTACCCAGGTAACGTATATATATATATATATATATATATATATATATATATATATATATATATATATATATATATATATATATATATATACAGGTCTACTAAGGTAACATATATATACAGGTCTACCAAGGTAAATTGGCTCATGTTTACAAATACAACAAGTCTAAATTAAATCGTATCATGGGTGACAACCTACTTGTCCTCACAAAAGTATAAAGATTCTGTAATGCATGGAGTCCATGCAAGGCATAATGTTTTACCTGTACAGCCTATTTTTGGAAAGTAGATCATATTGATTTGATTTTTGACTGAACCCTGCTCTACCACTTTACCATGGTAGACCTATAAGTGGAATGCTCCTATCATTGTCCAATTCACATAACGTGGCGGGGTGGAGTAACCTTTTGATTATCATAACGTTGATTGTTCTCAGTTTTTGGTTATCAACAACTTTCTGGGAAATGCATTTCTTTACCACTTGGATAATCATACATAAGAAGGTTCTGTGAGTTTATATTTAAGTAAATTTTTTATATAGTCATTGAAGTTGAGTATATTAATGTTTGAATTTTCAAAGTCCTATATTGTAGATTTTATTATGATTTGTTAAAGACACACAAGCTAAGAAGAATAATGATAAATAAAAATAAATGAAATACAGACAGTCAAAAAATCTTGTATTTATTTTTTGTTCAGATGAGGTGATTATTTATAAGGGGAAGTAATTTCTGATTTTAATTAATTCAAAGAAGACATAATTTATTGCCTCTGAAAGAAACAACAAATCGATTTTCGATTACAATGCATCTATTTCATCACTGTAAAGTTGCATGTTTATCTCATCTTTCCCTGAAAATACAATGGCCTCTTCTAATTTTCACTGATGTAGACCAGTCCAAATATGTATATAGGGATGAATGAATTAAATTCTTTAGCACAACATTTTGATTAATTTGAAGTACTGTATGTATAGTTATCATAAGAATATATATCATTTCAGAGCTTTCCCCTTTGCCCGTATTGTTACAACAATCCGCCATTTAAAGACATGCGGAAGCAGTTTGGCTGTAATCAATGTACTCACCCTACCTGTCAACATGCCCTGTCACAAAATGGCGTATCGGAATGTGTGGAATGTGACTCTGGGATACTGGTGCTGGATCAGACATCTGGACCAAAATGGAGGATGGCCTGTAATAGGTTAGTAACACAAAGACGAAATCTACTCAGGTTTATTTTGACAACCGGTATACAGTGGAACCTATCTTGAAAGACTCCTGTCAAGAAGCCCAACTGTCTTGAGAGACCACTGTCTAGAAAGACCGACTGTCTTGAGAGACCACTGTCTAGAAAGACTGACTGTCTTGAGAGACCACTGTCTAGAAAGACCGACTGTCTTGAGAGACCACAGTCTAGAAAGACTGACTGTCTTCAGAGACCACTGTCTAGAAAGACCAACTGTCTTCAGAGACCACTGTCTAGAAAGACCAACTGTCTTGTGAGACAATTTTCTGAAAACCACTCATTTAAATATCTCTGGAAGTGAAAACTCTTTTGAGAGATCACCTGTCTTGAGAGACCACATTTCAGTGGTAGAACTGTTGGTCCTTTAAGCCAGGTTTCACTGTATTATAGTACTGTCAAGATAAATTGGCACATGTTTATCAACACAGTGAATCTAAATTAGATCATTAAGGGGATGACAGGATAGGGTTTTAGCATAATAATAGCACAGCTGTAGTAATTCATGAAATCAGAGTTAGGCAGAATATTTTACCTGTACGCCCTATTTTGAGGAAATGGGCAGTATTGTTTTGGTTTTTAACAGAATCCAGATGTGCCATTTTATCCTGGTAGACCTATATATACTATACTGGCCGGGGACCAGTAGCTGGCTATGGTGTGATTTCATCTATACATACTATACTGGCCGGGGACCAGCAGCTGGCTATGGTGTGATTTCACCTATACATACTATACTGGCCGGGGACCAGTAGCTGGCTATGGTGTGATTTCACCTATACATACTATACTGGCCGGGGACCAGTAGCTGGCTATGGTGTGATTTCACCTATACATACTATACTGGCCGGGGACCAGTAGCTGGCTATGGTGTGATTTCACCTATACATACTATACTGGCCGGCGACCAGTAGCTGGCTATGGTGTGATTTCACCTATACATACTATACTGGCCGGGGAGCAGTAGCCAGCTATGGTGTGATTTCATCTTTATTATGTACCATGACAATATTTTTTTCTTCTGTTTGAGAAAAAATGACCATCATCTGATGATTGATCTAAAAAAAATCTTACAAAATTGTTTTCTATATCATGTGTATAGCAGAAATATTGCAATAGCCGGCTACTATTCCCCTAACAGTAGTTGTTTGTGAAATTTTGGAAGTAACAGAATAGGAAACATTTCTTTTTATCACGTCAAAAACAAAGGGTGAAATTTATGATTTACCATAAAAGATAAAAAAAAAAATTGTAAAATTTTTGAGTATGTACATTTGTAATCAAAATTGTATGCAATAGATATATACAAAAATGACTTAATGTAGTTTAAATTCTGTGTGCTTTCTTCTTAAAATCATGAAAAGCATAGATACTGTATAAATTTGGTGACTTCTGGAAAATTCTACACTTCATATCAATGTTTTCATTTTCATTAAATACTGATCATGTCCACATTTGAATTGATGGTTTTTAAAATGTAAAAGGTATAGGTATATCTAGTACTCTTTTATAGAAATTCTTTTCTTCTATAAAAAAAAGTTTGTATTTACTGAAAAAAAAAAAATATTCATTTCACTGTGTATGAAATTGCAACCCCCTAATTATTATCTTAAAATCAGTGCATGGGAGTTGAAATAGGCTATACCATAAAAGACAATCCCACACATGGCAGTCTGTGAAGGAACATTAAGAGGTTCAGAATATATTGACAGTATACATATTTGACATTTTAGGTGTCAAGTGGTAATTAATTTCTTTGACAATGCCCATAAAGTGAATGTGTCAGAAGAAATTTGTGATGACTGCGGCGCTCATGTTGTGGATGTTGATTTCAGCAAGGTAAGTGAATTGTATATTACCCACTGGTCTAGTGGTATGGCATTTGGCTTGCAAGCAGAACATCCCAGATTCGATTCTTTGGCATCAGGTCATGCCCAAGACTTTAAGATTAAGTAGTGACTGTTAATTCGCTAAGCATTCCATATGAGAAGTTAAAATCATAGATCACAAGTCAAATTCTTTGTAAAATGGTTGTAAGTTTCATAAAAGGATCCCCTTGAGTTATGAAGGCAAAATCTTAAAGAAAGTCACATTTCCCGACAGAAAGTTCAGAAATAAACTTTTTTGTACGCACTTAATGTTTATTCGCATATGATTTCATTGTATTTTTAAAAGTGTATTATACTAATTAGTTAGCTAATCACCGGAAACACCCATATTGGAGATCTGATAATAACCTCTTAAAACAGTATGGAAATGAGGAGATATTGAAAACAAGGCATGGGAACCAAAACAAACTGTCTGTGATAAATAGCCTATGCTAGAATCAGCACATCATGTACAGATCTACATAAATCTTACATCAGCCTATGTTGCATCGATTAAACCTTGTTGAACAGGACATTCGTATGGCTGAAATTCCATCCCCAAATTAAGTTATTTTGTTTGGTAAAGTCAGTCAGTTTCTTTGTACTTATATCAAGACGACCATGCAGTGACACATTTTCACTGCAACATATCAGTCTATCTAAATAGTTCTCATCACAGCCGTCGGAAATTTGATCAATTGCCTATCTGATCTATTATTTTCATTAATCTGTTGGCATAAAGTTGTGTCACAACATAATTGCAGCTATATGAGACATGAATTCCAGGTAAAACTACTCACTTTCTCGTACCTATCATCCCGACTCCATTACGTATCCTGATATTCTAGCTGATTGTCGGACTGTAAATAGTCAAAGCATTTGACATAACATATAAAAAAACACCTAGTACTCTTTAGATTGTCAGCCAGTCATATCTGAAGCATAGTAAGGATTCATTATATGGAATGTCACATCTTTCAACGTTGTAAATATAGAGATTTATGATGGAATTCTGCTAATAACATTGTCAATACAACAATATTTTAAATTTTTTTTTCGTTTCCTTCTGTTTAATGGGAGTGGTTTTCTAAAACAAAAATGTCAAATGTTACAATAACTCCCCCAACTGTGATTTTAATCCCTGGAATGTGGCTTAAATACTGGTTCAAACTTTAATGGCAACCAAACACTTCAATCTTTTTACATTCCTGTTGAAACATATTTTATAAATGTCTGTGACAGATTACAAAAATTCAATGCAATTATGAGGATTGAAATTTTTTATACTAATTTAAGTCTTACCATGGGCCCTTCTCACAAACAAAAGTGCAATAAGTTTTATTATTGCCTATCTTCCAAATAACAGTGCAGTTAAATTTTTACATAGGCCCATCTCAAAAATGCAAAAACAACAGTACAATAAATTTTAACATGGACCCTTCTCACAGACAACAGTGCAGTTAGAATTGCCAGAGGTTCATTTCACATACAAATAAATGGTCATTTGTATTATTATATACCTCATTTCAAAATACACATAAATATTATTAAGAAATCTTGAAAATTTATTATAGGTGTGAAATAATGAAATTTGATATTGACTTGTACCATGTCAACTGTTGTATCGCTGTTTTCATCATTACAGGGTAAATCTCCACTGGAAGACGGAGGCACGGAACATTCTGGTTGTGTATTTTGTGATCCAATATTCAAACCTCTGGTAGAGAAACACCATGCAATTGTCCGTCGAAACTTTGGAGGAAGAGGAGGCGGAAGAGGAAGAGGTGGACGTGGCAGGGGAAGGTCACGTGGCAGAGGAAGGGGAAAACCAAAAGACAAAATGGCTCAGCTAGCTGCTTATTTTGTCTGATTTGCAAATGTCAATAATATTTTAATTATTTGGTAGATAGTGCTGCAGTTTAAAGATATCTTAAGAATCAAAGTCCACAAAGATCATTTTTTAAAGCTTTATCATATTTTTTCAATAGTTTGAAAAAAAAGGTAAATTATTTTTGAATAAAATTAAGTGATTTTAGTATTCTGTTTTTGCTTGCAGCTCCCACTAGGAGTAAATATACTTTCATCTGTTTTATGTAATAATATTATAAAAATAATGCAGCCACACCCCCACATTACTTTTTCACCTGCCATTCCTACATGGAAATGTCATTCTTTTGAAGCATAGTCTAGATGTACAACAACATTTCGACCTTGGTGACATCATAAATTATTTGGTCAGTGTTACTAATCTTTTATATAGGAATGTCACTGGGAAATATTATGTATGGGCATACATTTGGGCAAGTACTTAATTATACTGAGGTGCAGTTTTTGACAATAAAACATTCAATTATGTATAGTATTTATATCAACTGTGTTAACATTTTACCAATTTTTTTTTCAACAAAAAAGTAAATAACTGTAGGTGAAGAAAGTTCATCTCATTTAGATGTAAAATAAATCTCATGCTAAGGCCAGTAATGTCAAACATGACTATACACAGAATTGTCTCCCTTGTTGAAAATGTTCTACTTGATGCCAACCTTGAACAAACATATTTTAGTTTCTGATTCTCCTTGCAAATTTCATTATATATGCATTTCTTTTTTCATTTTGATGAGTGCATTCATTATGAAATTTTGATTTGGTAAAAGTAGCATCCAACATTAGGAGTTCTTAAAAGAATGGCATAGTCCATTGATGAGGTGTTCCTAAGCAATGGAAAATCATTAAAGGGGCATTAGCTGGGTTTTTCCCAAAGCATTTCTCCCCTTTTTTACTACTTAGATTGATATACAATAACAAAAAGAGACATACACAGGCATGAAAAATTCTTAAATTCCTATATATTTTGTGAAAATTGCTTGAGCAACCCAGGTTTGGCACTTTTTCACTGGCAGTTGATTTACTTAACCTTACTATTTGTATATGAATACCACAGCAGACTTGACCTTATTTTTCAAAAGATATAAAGGGATTGAAGATTTGTATGCCTATGTGTAGCTCTTATTTGTTATTGTACATCAAGAAAAAGTAGTAAAAGTAGATAGAATCAAAATAAACACAGATAATGCCCCTTTAAGATGTGTTTTTTTTTTGTAAAAGTGTGCAATATTAATGAATGGATTTTTCTTCTGGTGTTAAAATATGACTTTAAGTTCAAATTCTTAATTCATTGTAATCTGGTACCTACACATGTATTAAAGTGAAATATCCAAAATCAAATATGTTGTTGTCATAATAGAATAATTTTCATTGATGAATTGGATGACTGTACATTGTATGTTAAGTCACATAATCATACCTTCATATTCACCCATAATAGACACTTTTATAATAACTGCATTCCAAGTAATCTCACCTGCACACTCAATGCTTCCAAGTGGCATCAGGAAGTGTCTTACCCAATACAAATCATACCCATTGAAATACAAATTGTACACAGGGAACAATTGAATTCTATTGGCTACTATTTGTCTTGGTTTGTACTAATGCAGTTATCGTGAAAGGATCTATACTTCATGTGGACTTGTCAGAAATAGGTCTGAGAAAGTGAAAAAAAAAAACAGAAAAATTGATGCTGTGCACCCATTGGCCATTTACCAAAGTAGTGCAATACAACACCACACTGTTTTTTCTTATATCGCTCGAGTGCTGGCATCCATAACTACATGGTTATGTATCATGCTGTGTTGGGTCATTTTTATATTTTGTTTATTATATTTGGTCATAATAAAAAGCAATCTAATTGAAAACCAATGTTTCACCACTGCAGATCCTATTTTCAAATATGTGGTGTGGGAGATCTAATGAAACCAAGTAGTGTAGTAAAAACTTCTTGATATGTAAGCATGGGAGTATAAACTAATTCAAACACAGCTTTACCATCATCATTATGGTGTGTAGCATTTATAGTGAGGGAATAACAAAATTGTGATTAAGTCATTCACCCCTTTGGTCACATTTAGACTTAACGGAATCAGTAACAGTAAAGTCTATTGTCAAAATTTAGGGGTGAACAAGTTAATATTGAATGTAAAATCGTTTTGAAATTTGGATTCTAAGTTATACACTCCTGAATTCTGACCGTGGACTTTACCAATCCTTGAAATGGATGAGTCCAAATGTGGTTACAGGGGTCAGTTTTCAACCCCTGAAAAACAATTGACGCTTCTGTAAATCAATGACTTAGACCAGTCCAATGTGTCTTTAGGGGTGAATGAGTTATAATAAAAGCAAGCAGGTAGGTATTGGAGACAGAATGTGGAAAATTTTGTAAAATGAAATAAAAAAAACAAACCAGTTTAAACTTTTTGAGGTCTGAATCTCACCATGAAATTTGTAGTCAGTCGGCCAATATTACACAAAATATGTACACTTGTATTTGCGTAGTGAATGTTTGCCTGGTAAATTGCATCTATATATTTAATCAATTAAATCTCTAGTCGTGTATCTTGCACTTGACATTATCAGACCACTACCAATGAAACCGGGGTTGGGTGGTATATAGGTTTTGTCCATTAAGGTTTTGGTTGAAGTTATGAATTTGAATTTTGAAGTGTTTTACACCACACTAAAAAATTTTCAGTTATATGGTGGAGGAGAGAACCCGGGAAGAAACAAGCGGTTTTCTTCAAGTAAACTGGCAAACTTTCTCCGAAAAAATAAAAAAACTAAGGTTCTAGTGGGTATCGGACCTGCGCTAACCAGAAGTTAGAGACTTCACGGTTCAGATGTTTTCAATTGAAAGAGGTTTTGACGTCAAGAGAGAATTATATATTCCCTTCGTTATTGTAATGTAACCTCTAGATCAAAGATCTCCCCTCCAATTTTTTGTTTTCATTTTATTAATATATGTTTAAGAATCAAAGTAATTTACTTTGTCTTTCATCAAGAAATGCATTATAACTATAACGCCAAATTGGCACTTTAAATTCATACATTTTTTATATAATATTCAGTAGTTTATCATTTGAAGGTTACGGAAAAGTGGATGCAAGCAGTTAACATATGTATGCAATGGTTTAGCTCATCCATACTATAGAGAGCCTATGTAGCCTGTGAAAAATTATGGTGTTTTTTTATTGAAAATTTAAACACTAGACATTTCAAAATTTTGAGAACATCAGTTTTAAATTATGTACATTGTAACACATCTTTAGAAACGGAATTTGTTATATTCTTTATATATTTTGGTTTCCTAACTTTGACATAGATATTTTATATACAAAATGTACTGTAATTTCTCCAAATATACTTGTGTATACTTAGATCTTTACAATAAATAAATGAGCGATGCTACTGAAGATTTTTGTATTTCATTTTTAGTTAGTTTCTCACCTTTGTGAAATGAAAATATGAAAGGAACATAAGATATATAGACAAGAAGATGGCTGTGTTCCAACCAGACTGTTTTGCCTGCTCCAACTTGCCCAAATTTTGCACCCTGTCCTACTCCTTATTTGTACTCCCAGCTGGAAAAAAAAATAGAACTGTTTGTTACTTTTCCACATTGACATGCCAATTTCCTTAAAATGAACCAATGTATATGGAAATAGAAATTCTTATATATATGCCTCCCCCTTCTTGGTGTGGTTTTTATAGTTCCCAAATGATTATCACTGAAAACACTGTCCCGTAAATTGGTAGCTGCAACACCGAATTATTGGAATTTACTTGAAGTGGGGCTATAATAATGCTGTAACTGAAGTCAAACAGGGAAACAATACACTACATGTACTTATTTATTACTTTAAAATCATAAATACGTCAATGCTTTAACTTTGTTATTTTAGTGGGTAACCGAAGTAAGTCCATTAAGAAATATTTTACTTGATTGATGGACAAAAGAATATATCAAAATCAACGAAAATTAATGTCAACGAATTCGTTTTTGAAAGAAAAACCACAAAAACTTTAACCCTTATTAAATTAATTTACAGTATAACAAAGTATTGTATCTGATGATTTGTCAATTATTTTGTACAAGGGCCAGATGCTATGAATTAGCTATGGCTTACGATTTATTTAGAAGAGCGCTCTTTGGCTTTCACAATTCAAGTTAGCTGAACTCATTCTCCCCTAAAGACACATTTGGACTGGCCTAAGTCATTGTTTTACTGAAGAGTCCATTGTTTTTCAGTTAATGTGTTAAATGATAGAAAGATATAAAATGTGTTCCTTAATCTAGTAAAAGTATAAAATAAATTGATGAGAGACATAAAATAAAAGATTAACACTTGCTTTGTGCTTAATGCAATCATTATATACATGTATCTATATCGTTAGAGGTTCTCACAAAAGATTGGATTATGCGGGTAATAACAACAGTAGATAATTATTTTATCACATAATTTCACGAGCCCGTGACGTTTTTCCATGGTTAAGAATACCTGATCGTAATGCTTTCTTATCTTGCTTGGTATTTTTCTCTTTTTCAACGCTTTAAAACATACACTTATAGATCTAGTAAATCAACACAAGTATTGATATATTTTAAATAGACCTAATAGAAGTAATTCCACAGTATAAATCCTATGTGTCACTCAACTAATTACGTTGTTTGAATTGATATGGCTTAAAGGGGCATTAGATGTATTTACCAAAACAAATTATTTCAATTAATTATTAATTGGTACTTCTTCATTTTTATATCGATATTTTCTACTTTTATTACTTGTACTTGATATACAATAACAATTAGAGCTATGCACAGGTCCTGTGTGTTGTGCAAAAGTGAATAACTGCTAAACAGTGTTTCCCAATCAAATTTCACAAAATATACAGGAATTTAAGAATGTTTATGCCTGTGTAAATCTCTTTTGTTGTTGTATATCAATCTAAGTAGTGAAAAGTTTGCATCCTCCTCCACCCCAAAAACCCCCCAAACACACCCCCCCAAAAAAAAAAAAACCCCAAAAAACAACCCCCCCCCCCACAAAAAAAAAAATAACAAAAAACAAAAACACAGCTTATGCCCCTTTTAAATGACATTGCATACCTTTTCAAATTCATGCACGTCTTCAAGATTGATGGAGGTAAAATTTTAGAATTATATTGGGTCATTCAATGATCTATCATCTATGAAAGGTCGTCGTCCGTAAATAATTATTTACCGTTTTTCACCTCTTCTTGAAAACTTTTGCCAATCATCTTCAAATTTTGTAGATAACACCGGTAGGGTAAGAAAGAAAAATCATGAATTTTGTGATTCTCCGTCAACCCCCAGAGTCATTTGGATGGGACCATAACTACCAAAATCTTGCTGCCGCGTTATCATTTGAAAATGAATAGGATTAACGCTAAGTACGTGTCTTGTTGGTGTTTTATGTATTACAGGTTATAGCATCTAGTAGATCTAGAATCTAAATACATTTAACTAGTGTAATGTACATCAACTGAAACTGTTGAAATTTGAAATAAGCATATCACAATGTAAGAAATTAAAAGCATAAAAACGTACAGTCTGTAAAAATATAGAATTCTAAATTGTTTATGTTTTAAATTCAATCGAAAAAACTACAATTAGATCTAAAACTAATTAAACTTTATTTATTTTACAACGATAGACAAACAAGTTATGTCAATTAATATAATTGTATCTCGTTGGCGTGGGAGGGGTCGTTGCTGTGGCAGAAAATCCGAGTACCCTAAGAAAACTCAGGTGTCCGTCTTGGTGACTTGGTTTGATTTACGGAGATAAAAGAAGTTAGTCTAGGGCATAAGCATTATGTTAAATATTTAATACTGCGATCGATGTCACCCGGACGCGATGGTCTTTTCATTACATTCCACTCTCGACTGAAAGAATATAGATTTATCTTACAGTACTATTTATAGAGCTATTGGATCGAGTTATTTATAGTCACAGTACACTTGGTATAGTGATTGGTAGTTAAAAATAGATACAAAGTGATTCGAGATAATAAGATAAACACAGTAAAACGAAGGAGAAGGTGAAAGATGAAATGATCGAAAGAAAAAAAACTGACAGATATGTAATGTAGTAAGAATTCAGTTGCATTATGATTGGATATCAATTTCCACTGCTGTATAAGGTGATTGAAGGCCGATATTCAAGATGAAATTTAGTCGGGCGGATCAAAACATTCATCTGTAAATTGTGGCGTAGAAAACTAAGCTAATCTAAAACTAAAAACACATGCATATAGTAAAATCCATATGATCTGGTGTGGGTGATGTCTCGTGAACTCTCTCTTGACTAGGACGATTTTAGGTTTTAGGAGAAATCATGTAATGTATCAAAATTATACCGATAATAATTGTGTATCAAGACGATGTCGTTACGTTCACCTATCAAAACTATTTCAAAAAGAAAAGAAAAAAAAATTACCAGTAAATGTAAACAAACAACTTAAACATTATCAGTTAAATCATAAATATTATCAGAATTATTTATCCTTTTTCAGAAATGCAGAATAAAAAATTGGTGTCGGAAAATCCTGCCTTCTGATTTCTTTCACTTCTTTCAATATATAGTTATGGCATTGTCTTAATTGATATATAACTTCATTTGTTCAGCTTGGATTTTGAATAGACTTATAGCCCCGACTAATACTAAACCTATATGTATTGTGAAATTCGTGTGGGCCTTTTTTTAAAATTTCCATAGATTATATGGGGCGGATTCAGGTGGGGCGCAGAGGGTGCCCCACAAGTTAGCAAAATATGTGTTAATACTTTATCATAAAATCAATTGTAAAATAATTCATATCATAAAACGATTTATGATACAACAAATCAAAAATCATTTCTGATATCACAAATTCGATTTTGTGATACCGTGAAATCATTTTATGATAACATAAAATCCAATTTGAGATATCATAAACTGGTTACATTTATGAGATCACCAAATTGAATTTGTTACTGATTTCAGGATATCATAAAATCGAATTTGTGATATCAGAAATGATTTTTGATTTGTTGTATCATAAATCGTTTTATGATATGAATTATTTTATGATATAAATTAATTCTTGATATCTCAAATTCGATTTTATGATACCAATAACTCATTTTGTGATATCATAATGTGCTAAATAAATAGTATATGTTTCTACCCTATTCTGTTTCGCACCGAGATAATTCGCACCGCAAAATGATTACAACGTGGAGAGTATGGTGTACTAAAATGTAAAAAATATCAGATACCAAAGTATAAAAAAAGATTAATTGCTTTATTTGAACTGTATATCACAAGAATGAGGAGTACTACTGCAGTTGTATCAATACTACTACTACTACAAGCTCAGTCAAAGTCAATGTTGAATATGAATTTGTTCCGAAACAGAAAAACCAAATAGTTAATCTATGCATTCCGAAATCAATAAATTTTATATAAGTACATTGTTATCAAATTCTAGCTCAACTGATGGAGTTTTATTAACAGAAACGAACGTCTTCAGCATTTGTTTTGGCCTTTTTTGTAAAACTATCAACTTTGGTATTGTTAATAATATTTTTACTTGTAAACGTTTGTTATTATAATAAAGTTCATTTTATCTTTGTTCTTGTGTCAATTAATTTGGAATATATATATATATATATATATATATATATATATATATATATATATATATATATATATATATATATATATATATATATATATATATATATATATACAGATGTCAATGTGTAAAATAACGGTTCAAAATGTTTATACAGAATTGTGCAGAAAAAAGTAAGGGAAAGGGGTCGTTGCTACAGGAATCGACTGCTATTGTAAACGAGTATGTCTTCTGCTTGAAAATTTTTGACATAACCTAAACGAGAGAGATCAGTGCAGCCACAAGATGTCAGAGGAAGGTCCGATTTCGCAAAGTCTTGAGAATGGCACTCATTTGATTTGGTAATAGTTTTTACAAAATGTCAATTAAAAACGCGGGATCCTTATAAATGCCTTTACTTGTCATTTATGGTGTTTGGTGGTATTGACAACATTGTATAGCACATGATTATGTTAACAAGAACATGTGAAGCACATGATTATGTAAACAAGAACATCTGTAGCACATGATTATGTAAACAAGAACATGTGTAGTTTGATTAGGACACACATTATGTTGGTGCGTACTATTTTCATAATTATGGTCATTTTGGTACAAATATAAAAAGATCATTTACCAAACATTTTCTTTTTTATCGTTTAATTATATTTTTATTTTTATATATGTAAATCATAGAAAGTGTACCTGCAAAAGGACTCTTTGTACTGATTGTTGTTCGTTTAGACTAGTAGGCGTTCAGGGAAAACACCGTTCAACAAGCAAGTCGGGTTTGGAATGCTGAAAAGACAACGAGGATGAGGACTATATAACAGTATAGGGTTTATACCATTTTTAAATTAGTTTGTCCAGATTGCCGAACACAATACTCGGGTAATTTTTATTGTTAAAACTACATAAAAAATGTTTTATGTAAGTGTTTGTCTAAGTAATTAGTTACGGACTTTGAGGGATCAACAATATGCATTGATATGCACGTGGTATACTTCTTTTTGTAATGTAAATTTTGATTACACATTAATTTCTAATGTAATACATTATTTCAGTGATTAAAAAGTTGTAAATCAAATTATTCTGAACATAATACTTGTTTAATTGTTTTCTATACTTATAAAAATTATAATATATCATTTTTACTAATTTAAAATTAAACAGAAATACGAACGCATATCTGATATAAATATTTTAAGATATACGTACAGTATTTATGTAATATGTTGTACAGTTGTACTAACAAAGTCTTACCATTTTACATATTCTAAAAGATAAGAAATACATTAGTTCAATACTTTATAAAATGTTTAGCCATAATATAATATAATATAATACAGTAGAGAGTTCACTCATCTAATCAAATTTGTAGAATTATTACTCAACTATGCGGTTTAACATTTGATGTTCATCGCTGTATTATAACTTGCTCTTTATATGTAAATGATGAAGAAACTCGGTGAACTGTGTGTATGTAGGGGTGGGGGAGTATGTGTGTGTCATAACAAAGAGTGCTCTACATTTTAGTGATAAAAACCCCCGTTAAGTGTATGTGTGTTAATCTTAATATGAATAAACGTGAATGAAGTGATGACTGTATTATAATTAGTGATGTGATATTGCATGTGCTGTCTAAAGAGATTTGTGTCATATTGCTAATGTTTCTTTGTGTAAAACATTGACATTTTGATATTTCGTTTTATTGTTTTAATTTCCTAAAACAATACAATTTGACTTGTACTTTTGTTTATAAGTTACCCCTTTACAATAAACAATTTAACAAGCAGGTTTTATCCCAGTTTAGATTATGCCCCGTTTCAGATATATTCGGGGCATAATCTAAACATGGAAAAAACTTGAAATTCAATAAAATTATATTAATAACGTTGAGTAATGTTGCAAATAATAATAAAGTAACAAAATTAAAAAAAAACAACAAAAAACATTCCTGTCCTTAAGAATATGTGGATTGTCCCATACAATTTTCTTAGCCGATTGTCCCAAATTGATTATAATAATGATAGTAACAATTAAACAGATGAAAATGTCCGTGTCTGGTCGGTCATCAGTGATATAAAAACAAGTAAAGAAAAATCTTTATATATATATATATATATATATATATATATATATATATATATATATATATATATATATATATATATATATATATATATATATATACTTAATTAAACCTTTTTATATTAAAATAAAATATAATAACAAGTAAAGAAAAATCTTTATATATATATACTTAATATTAATATATATATATATATATATATATATATATATATATATATATATATATATATATATATATATATATATACTTAATATTTACTTAATTAAGTAAATATATATATATATATATATATATATATATATATATATATATATATATATATATATATATATATATACTTAATTAAACCTTTTTATATTAAAATATTACGTTCCATAAAGGTCTCAGAAAAAACAGACGTGTGTGTTTGCGGGGGTATTCTCGGGGTCACAACGTATTCTTTTTCGTTTAACTCCGATCTCTATACAGCTTTCAGTACTGACCTTTTTGACCAATTGTAACTGGCTGATAAAGATACATTAGGTAATATATGCTTTGTAAAATATTAGATATTGCGATAGATAAGAAAATCTTAAATTCAAATTCAAAGTTAATTTAAGTTGAATCGTGTTCGAGGGTCAGATGCTATATAATTGTTTCTCACTCATTTTGCTTAGTATCGTTATGGTCTACCAATTGAGCACTCCCGAACAGCGTTTAATGGTTTGTGTTATTTTTAGAGATATTCACCATATCTCACTCGGTGATTGGTCAGTATAAATAGACACATAGCGCTTCGCGATATAAACATAAACACTGGGGAAACTTCGTCATTATATATTACGGAACTATTCGATCGAGAAGGATACACATTTGTAATACATAGTAAGTATTCAGTTTGAATATGTTTAATTATCATTTTTTGTTATGTTATTAGATGGATGAAGAATAAGCTAGATGGATATAAACATTAAACAGTAAATTGTGGCTTGTTACACCGGTAGGCTTGGTGCATGTAAAGAATGAATATCCGCAGACATACTTAATAAGATTAAGAACTTCGTGGGTTTTCGATATTTGTCGTCTGTATGAATGATTATATTTATAACATAAGTTCATAGTAGCGATTTAACAAACATAATTTTAATGTTTATTTATAGCGAAGTTGTAGATTAATTTCACACACACGCGCACATGCACACACACACACACACACACACACACACACACTCTCTCTCTCTCTCTCTCATTACTCTTTATGGGGGTGCTCTTTTAGACAATATACGAAATGTTTTTTTTACATTGGCCAACACTTCATCTTAATAAAGTCGATCAGGGTGACTACACATCGACTTATTACGTCATAGACATGTTATATGAATAAGTAAGGAATTATAGCCATTTTAGTTATTTAATTTATATTAATTTAATGTCGTTATGTTTACCCATCAAATAATTACAAAATGAAGAAAACATAATACAACGCTAAAATAGAATTGGACCTGTAATTGATAAAAACGCATTTAACATTATCGATATATCAGAATTATCTATGATTTATTTTTTCATATATATATATATATATATATATATATATATATATATATATATATATATATATATATATATATATATATATATATATATATATTTCAGAAATGCAGAATATAAAATTGGTAACAGTGGGTGACGGAGGAGTCGGGAAATCCTGTCTTCTGATTTCCTATAATACTGGCGCATTCCCCAGTGAATATGTCCCGACTGTGTTTGACAACTATGCCAGCAATGTAATGGTAGATGGAAAACCATACAATATTGCATTTTGGGATACTGCTGGACAGGTACAATATTTTTTCCACCTTAAAGAATAATATATAATATATATAGTCAGATGTTGATTTCCGAAAAAAATATGGAATTCAGTTGGAAATATATATTCATAATATTTAATTATTGCATTATTGTTGACAGTTTAATATATGAGGAGAGTTAATTAGAAATCTATGAGATATAAAATGCAAACAATTATTGTATTAACGTATCGATTTAGGTTATATATTTAGCTGCATAATTTCATTTTGATTTTAAGATTTCAAACTTACGAAATTACGCTTAATTTTTAAATTCATCTGATCTGTGATCTGGACACGTCACGTATATAATTTCTTTCACTATTACATCTCTCTCTTCTCTCTCTCTCTCTCTCTCTCTCTCTCTCTCTCTCTCTCTCTCTCTCTCTCTCTCTCTCTCTCTCTCTCTCTCTCTCTCTGTCTCTCTCTCATTCTCTCTCTCTCTTGTATATACAATTACATACATTGCACATACATAATTGGAGACGTAATTAGATTAATTGAAGATCTACTATAACAATTGTTTTTACTCTACAGGAAGACTATGATCGCTTACGTCCTCTCTCGTACCCTGACACAGATGTCTTTTTCCTATGTTTTAGTGTTGAAAGTAGGTGTTCCTTTGAAAATATAGGAAAATGGAGGGCAGAGTTGACACATCATTGCCCAGGAACCCCCATCGTTCTGGTAGCATGTAAAATTGGTGAGCATTCCAATGAAAGAGACATTCATATGATGATTAAATATGTTATAGACAAATGATGAAATAACACGATATTTTAAAAATAAGAATTGAACATATTTTTTTAATAATTATTAGCTCACCTGGCCCGATGGGCTAAGTGAGCTATTGTCATGGCCTCCCCTCCGCCGTCAGTCGTCCGTAAACATTTCATTTAAATAACTTCTTCTCAAAAACCACTGGGCCAACTTTAACCAAATTTGGTATGCAGCATCCCTATGAGAAGCTGCCTGACGTCTGCGTATGGTATTCAATCTAAATTTGTGTAAAAAATGGTCATGCCCCCTTGGGGTCTCATAAGGTGTTAAAAAAGCAAAATGTAATATTCTTCTTTAAATGTTTTCTTCTGAAGAACCATTAGGTTGACATCAACCAAATTTGGAAGGCAACATTCCCATAAGAAGCCGCTTCAAGTTTGCGAAAATTGTGGGGTTATCTCCTCTTGGTGCCTCATAATGGGAAAAAAGGGCTAAATTTGTGTACTTCTCACGAAACAGTGTGTAGATTGGCTTCGTATTTAGTATTTAGGTTCTATAGGGATGGGCAACAGAGTTTGCGAACAAAAACAAATCTGCCCATGAATGGGCCCACGAGGGGTGATGTAATTGGTAAATAATTAAATTTTGTCAGATTTCAACCAAAATTGGGAGATATAGTATCCCCAAAGTAAGGCAATATTTTAAATCAAATGTCTCCAAGCAGTCCATTCCTTTATTTTCACAACCCACAATGCAATCTTCTGTCCATCTACCTTCAAACTGTCAGATTAAACTGTCGTGCAACGTCATTTTTTGCAAAACACATTACCAAATGAACGCCTACAGGCCCCTTGCTGCAGGTGTATGTTTTGTTCATATTACATTAAATTGTTGTTCATATATATGAATTGGTTGTCTATTTTAGTAGCGTATTTATATTCTAATTTGCAAAGCTCAGCTGAACATAACCAGGATGAGCTCGCAAGGCAACACACTTCTGATATGTTCGGAAGAGCGATTGAAACGGACTTTATTATGTAAATAGTGCTTAGTCATATATTAAATAATATGCAGTACCGTATAACAACGGGTTGGTGGGTACAACTTGTGCACCAAACAGCGAGGTTTCGAATAATTTATACTTGATGCTAAATACGGGTAACATACCTGGTCACAATTTTCCTGATTTTAAAGCCGCTACCGACAACCAATCGCCGACAACAATTGAAACAGAATAGCACATGTTTACTGTAAACAAAAACATGTGTAGGCGTAACTTTTATGAATGTATTTTCATTCTAAATATCAATTCAATTATGGTTTGTTTATTTTGTGTATAAATATTATAAACATAATACCAAAGTTATAATGCTCAAGACTACCGTTTCTATCAATTATTCTTCATTAGTTGAGTTCCAATTTAATATAGATTTTATGAATGTAAAGTGGTATCATACAAAGCCAAATAATAAATCTAAATGCATAGCCAAATCCGTCTAAAAGTAACCACTTTAAAATGATGACTATCTTAGCTTTTGAATAATTTGGAAATTAAATCGTGTTATCAGTACTAATTTTACCCGTTCACAATAATTTTCATCAAGTCATTGCATTCTTCGATTTCTTCAGATCTGCGTTCCACAAGTAGCAGAGATGACTTGGTGACTTATGAAGAGGGCGCTAGAGTTGCCAAAACGAATAATTTCCTATACTGTGAGACCAGTGCACTCACTCAAGAAGGATTGAAAACATGTTTTGATGAAGCAGTAAGTAGTTCCACAGAAACATGATACATGGTACATTATATATATTTTGATGTATAAATGGCCCATCAACAGACAATAATATTATTAACATAATACCAAAGATATAATTCTCAAGACGATTATTTCTGTCAATTAGAGCTCCTGTTTAAAATAGATGTTTATTTTTAAAAGAGAAAGTGGCATAATACAAGGTCAAATAATAAATCTAAATGTACAACCTAATCTGATGACTATATCAGCATTAGAGGGATTTAGAATTAGAATGGTGTTATCATTGTGAAATATTTCTTTAGTATAAGATTATCAGCTGGTACCGAAATACCAGAGAATTTAGTTTAGGATATAGACAAGTTGATCAAACACCTAGTTTTAGTAAGTTTTCACAGTTGTATGGTTGAAAATGGAAACGTTATTAAGCAATATGGAGCAGTGATTTAGCTTGATAAACAACATATTGGCTCAAATTATGTCCGATACATGTAAAATGTAAACAGGTTTTCATAATTCTACGCCATGACAAAATTCAAAAATTTATTTCACAATCAATACTTTTTATATTGAAATTAAATTTGAGGTCTTCTATCCAACTCTTGTGGTTGATTCTGTGTCTGGTCAAGTGTTCAGATTTCATGTTCATTCAATAGTCACGACATCTCTGAATAGTATTACTTACTGTACTTAGCATAATGGTTGTCAACAATTTGTAAATGAAGTTTTACATCATGACGGTTTTTCTCATTTAGTAAATGTTCATTTCCTTTTTTTAGCTAAGGTTCGCCTCCTTAAATACAGCAAGAAGGAAGAAGAAGGGATTTTCGTTCTTTAAATCAAAAGAAAAGTCCCTACCCGTGCCACCAGTAATGCCACCGGCTGGTAAGTATCATTTCACTAGTTATTCTGCATATTATAATCATAAACTGTTTCACAATTCCTTTTCAGTGGTAAGGACATCCGAAGCAAGTAATATGAAGAACATAAGATTCTCATAGACCCATGCGCAAAAGTAAATCGGTCACTGGGCTTACAATTTGATGAAGAAAAAACGCGTGACCTCTCAGTTGGACAAGTACTTTTTTAAGATACGAGAAAATCACAGGTCTTTTTGACGAGTTTCAAATTCGCAATTCCATATCAGTTTGGGCGTGACACATTGACTCAATACATTGGCGTCAGTCAGTTCATAGCACATGCCACAACTTATGGTACTTCATCTAGAGTAGTTCATGTCTTCGTATAAGTGAAATATTCTAGACCTAGAACAAAATTAATGAGAAATTCTAGGCTGCACATAGAACAAAGTTAATGAGGACTTCTATTCTATAACAAAGTTAATGAGAAATTCTAGGCTCGAACAAAGTTATTGTGATACGCCACGGATAACAGAAGTGATAGGTCAATTGCTCCACTTCAGCTGTAAAATGTAGATATTACAAAATTAACACTTTTGCAAAGCTACCAGCAATATATCTTTAAAATTGATATATGTATTTTCTGTCATCTCCTCAGGTAAAGCACCGTGGATAGAAATAGAATCCTCAACATTTGCAGAAGACTGGAATAAACAACTGGAAAGTCCAAAACATGCAGATGTGACATTTGTTGTTGGTGAACACCAGTTCGAGACTCATCTTCTTGTCCTTTGCAGTGCATCAAAGTTCTTCACTAAAGTTCTTGGATTCACTGAGTCAGCAAAGGTAAGTATTGTTTTAGGCATTCTTTCAATATCTTCTAGTCCTGGTTCTTAGAACTGGATAACAAATATGCCCGTTCTCATCTTCTGATATAAATATTCTCCAGTGGAACTGGTTCAAGTTGTTCTTGAAAAAAATATCGCCTGGATTCTGAAATTTTTCTATCCATGAATTGATCAACAAAATCATGGATGCGCAGGAAGAAATTATTACTCAATACAAAATTGAGCATCTGTTATATATATACATGTATATATATTACTGTAGTTTATACCACACACAACAATTTTTCAGTAATGTTGTATGAATAGTTGTGGCATATTTTAAATGCTGGAGGAGAGAACTCGGTTACAATACACCCGTGAAGAGACCACTGGCCATCTGCTAGTAAACTGGCAAACCTTCTCCTAAAATAAGCTAAGGTTCCTGTTCGAACCACGCTGATCATGTGAGAGATTCCATGGTTTAAAGCGCGAAGTTCAAACCACGTGGTCACGGAGTTCCACTGATTTAGGTATTTCGATTCCGACAGAATGATTCAGACTGATATAAACGATATTCTATAGCTCTATAGAGTGTCATAAAATGTCCATTACTAGCGATCTGAAATATCCCAAAATATTGACATTTCCATGTACAGTCGAACCAGGATATATTGAATACGAGGGGGTAAATTCTTTTAAATAAACGGTTTCAGCATGATTGGGTTTTAATGATGAAAAAAATTAAAGACAAATTTGTACCTGTGTCCTGGACATCTTAAAGATTTATACTGTGGTATCTGAGATGTTTTATATAATATTACACACATTTCAGAGTAATCAACGGAACCAAATCGCAGCTGTTGACAATTTCACACAAGAAGAGTTGAATTCTGGGAGAATAGAAGGGATATCGGCTGTATACAAAACAGAAAAGGATTCTGGGAATCAACACACAACAGTTGAACTGAGCGCGGACATTAAACCAAAAACCTTTGTTCGAGTGTTAGAATTCCTGTATACAGGTGTGTACCCTCTCATAACTCATTATGCCAGGTAGTCAATGTCTATATTTGATATGTTGATGCCATTAAAGGTAATCCAACATTGTAGTCTTTTTATAATAACCTTTTGATTGTTATGTATTTTATTACATTTTATTTTTGTTATTGAAAAATAGTACTCAATGCAAAATCATTGTATAATGTGTTATTATCTCTTGGCCAAACAAAATACGTTATTTTCAAATTTTTGGACTACCTCTCTTGTTTTATGAGAAATAAATATTTAATAAATAGAATATTTGCTAATTTTTGATGAATAATATTTTTATTTCATCTTGTGAGGCAGAAGAATTCATATTGAACACTCGTGCTACTCATCACTGTTAAATATTATTCTCTCACCTCATGCAATGAAATAAAAATGTTGTTAATCCAACACTGGCAAATGTCCTTTGTATATTACTTTCACGCGTTATATTGGAAAAATTGAAAAACTGTTGAGCATGGCATAAAACAAAACATAAAAATTAAAACATATTTAAAAAAAGAAAAAACGAATGATTATGACTGTAAACTTTAATTCATCCTAACTATATTCTTATAAGCAGTAGATGTATTGTGGAAGATGTCAATGCATCCTGTAAATGACATTAAAGTTCACATGTTTCACAAGAATCAGAAAAACTCTCAGACGTATTCTCTCAAAGTGTCGGAGCCTCCATGGCCCATTGGGTAGGGCATCGCACTTTGAACTATGAAGTCTCTCACTTCTGGTCAGCGCGGGCATGAGCCCCGCTGAAACCTGAGCTGATGTTTTGTGAGAAAATTTGTCTTTCGGAAGGCCTGTGGTTTCTTCTCGGGACCTCTCCTCGACCATTACAAACTAGCCATGTATCATTAGTAAAATAATCAAAATATCAATAATAGGTAAATAGAAAAAACTTGGAAAAACATAATGAAATTCGTATAAAAAACTCTTTGAGGTGACAAATTGATTCTCTATTCCTGTGTATATGTTTCATGATTTATCACAGGAAAGGGAAAGATAATACCAGACAGGTGTTTGAAATTAATTTTTACTTTACATAGTTACAACTGATAGTGTATACTTAACTGGTATAATTTGTAGGTCTACCAAAACTACCCGAGGAGCACGAAGACATCGAGGAAGCGGAAGTGAACGAAATAAAAAGAGTTGCTAAACTTTTTGGACTGTCCTATTTACAAACTATATGTGATAATTACCTAACTGAACAGGATTTCCTCAATCCCAGTATTGGTACATATATGAATGATGAGACTGGAAAACGAATGAAAGAGTTGTTCTTCAACAAACCAGAATATGCGGATGTTGTGTTTACTGTTGGTGGTATGTATCTAGTCCTATGTATTATCCAATTAAAACAGTTGGCATTGTGTGGAAATACAAGAAGTTGATAACATTCATTGAATTGGAACATTAGGGAATTTTGTATAAAGAAATTAAAATTATCTAGTTATATATATTGTCCGAACAGTACATAAAGCAGAAGCCAGATATCAAAATCATTTTTCATATTATATATATTATTAACATAATACCAAAGTTAAAATGCTCATGACATATCTATATATATGTGTCCAAATTTACACACACACACACACACATCACACACACACACACTATATATATATATATATACAGTGTGTGTGTGTGTGTGTCCAAATTTACACATTATTGATATTTAAATTTGACTGTTCATGTGTTTTGGTCTTATAGGAGTACAAGTTTATGGACATAAAGTTGTACTTTGCGCCCGTTGTGACGTCATGGCTGCGATGTTTAGCGGAAGTTTTGTTGAAAGTAACTCGACTATAACTCAGGTATGCTCAGGATCTCTCAATAATTTCGAAGTATTCAACGCATTTTTTAGGTTCATAAAGTATCCACCCTCGATATAATAATTATTATTACTATTTTTATTATTATTATTATTATTATTATTATTATTATTATTAATATTATTATTATCATTATTATTATTATTATTATTATTATTATTATTTTTATTGTAGGTTACAATACAAGAAGACATATCAGAATGTTTCTTGGCTCTTCTAGAATATCTGTACACAGACCATGCGCCAATTGAAGAAAGTGATTCTGTCGGAATTCTAGTTTTAGCAGATCAATACTGTCAAAAAAGATTAATTGCTTTATGTGAACTGTATATCACTAAAGAAATAGACAGAAGTGTTACCAAACAAATAGAAAAATCAAGCATTGACGTCATAGGTCTCTTATTAACTTCACAGGTAAGTATTTTGCAAAATAGTATCTTTCAACACTTATT
>BROG01000002.1:3785000-3800000 GCA_030159075.1 Atrina japonica
ACCGCCTCCCCCCCCCGCCCCCCACACCCTCCCCCCCCCCCTCCCGCCCCGCCCTACCCACCCCCCCCTCCCCCCCCCCCCCCCCCCCCTCCCTACACCCCCCCCCCCGCCCAACCCCACCCACCCCCGTCCTCCCCCCCCCCTCCCCGCCCCCTCCCCCCCCCCCCCCCCCCACCCCCCCCCCCACCCCCCGACCCCCCCCCCCACCCTCCACCACACTCCACCCCCCCCCCCCCGCCCCCCCCCCCCCACCCCCCGCCCCCCCCCCCCCCCCCCCCCCCCCAACCCCTCCCGCCCCCCCGGCCCCCTCACACACCCCCCGCCTCACCCCCCCCCCCCCCCCCCCCCCCGTTCGCCCACCCCCCCCCCCCCCCCCCCCCCCGGCCCTCCCCCCCCCACCCCCCCCCCCCCCACCCCCCCCCACGCCCCCCCCCCACCCCCCCCCCCCACGCCCCTTCCCCCACCCCCGCCCCCCTCCACCCCTCCACTCCCACCCCCCCCCCTCCCGCCCCCCCGACTCCCCCCCACCCCCCCCCCCACCCCCCCCCCCCGCCCCCCCCCCACCCCCCCCCCCACCTTCACCCACCCCCACCACACCCCCAGCCCCCCCCCCCTCTAACCCCCCCTCCCCCCCCCCCGCCGCCCCATTGCCCCCCCCCCCCCGCCAGCCCCCCCGCCCCCCCACATCCTCCCCACCCGCCCCCCCCCCCCCCCTCACCCCTCCCCCCCGCCGAACCCCCCACCGCCACCGCCTTCCCTCCCACCCCCCGCCCCCCCGCATCCCCCCCCCCCCCCCCCCCCCCTCCCCCTTCCACCACCCCCTCCCCCCCCCCCCCCCCACCCCCCCACCCCCACCCCCCCCCCCCCAAACCCCCCCCCCCCACCCCCACCACCCTCCCCCGTCCCCCCGCGCACCCCCCCCCCCCCCCCCTCCGCCCCCGGTACGCACCCCCGCCCCCCCCCCTCGCCCCCTCCCGCCCCTCCCAGCCCCCCACCTCCCCCCCCGTCCTCCCACCCCCCCCCCCCCTTCCCCCACACCCCACGCCCCCACCCTCCCCCCCCTCCCCCCCCGCCCCCCTCCCCACCCCACGTTCGCCCACAGCCACTCCCCCCCCCCTCCCCCCCCGTCCCCTTGCCCACCCCTTGCCCCCCACCCGCCTGCTCTCCCTTCGCCACCCTCCACCCCCCCCACCCCCCCCACCCCGGCCCCCGACCCCCCCCGCCCCGCACCCCCACCCCACCACCCCGTGACCGCCACCCTTCGCCCCCCCTCCCCCGCCCCCCCCCCCCCACCCCCCTCCAGCCCCTCCCCCCCACCCCCCCCCCCCCCCACCCCCCCACGAACCTCCCCCCCCCCCCCTTCCTCCCCCCGACTCCCCCCCCCCCCCACCCCGCCCTGCCGCACCGACCACCGACCCACACAGCCCCCACCCCCCCCCCCCTCCACAACCCCCCGCCCCCCCCCCCCAACCCACCCCCCTCCCCCCCCCCGCCCCCCACCATCCTCACAACTACCCCCGCCCGCCCCCACACGCTCCTCCACCCCCCCCGCCAACCCCCCCACTCCCCCCTACCCTCCAGCCCCCCCCCACTCCCCCCCACCCCCTCCCCCCCCCCCACCCCCGCCACCCCTCCCCCCCCCCCTCTCGCGCAACCCCCCCTCCACGCCCTCCCACCACCCCCCCCCCCCCCCCCACCCCTACCATCCCCCCCCCCCCGCCTCAACGCCCCCCCCGTCCCCCACCCACCCCCCTCACCCCCCCCCCCCCCCCCCTCCCCACCCCCCCCCCCTCAACCGCCACCCCCGCCCCCGCCGCTCCCCCTTCCCCCCCAACCACCCCACCCCCCCCCCCCCCCCCCTCCACCCTCCCCCCACCCACCCCCCCCCCCCCACCCCCCTCCCCCCCCCCCCCACGCCGCCTCCCCCGCCGCCTGCCCACCCCCTCCGCCCCGCCCCCCCACCACACTCCCCCCCTCCCCCCCCCCCACCCCCCCACCTCCCCCGACCCACCCCACCCCTCCCCCACTCCGGCCCCCCCACCCGCCCACACCCCCCCCCCCCCCCCGACCCCGACCCCCCCCCCCCCCCGCCCTCCCCCACACCCCCCCCGGCGCCCCCCCCCCGCGTGCCCCGCCCGCCACCCCACCCCCCCTCCCCCCCCACCACTCCACCCCCCCCCGTCGCTCGCACCTCACTCCACCCCACCCCCGCCCCACTTACCCCCGCCCCCCACCCTCCCCCCCCCCACCCGACCACCCCTTGCCACCCCCCTCCCCCCAACCCCGACCACCGCCTCTGCCCCCCCCCACCACCACACCCACCCCCACCACCGACCCGCTCCCCCCCTCCCCCACCCCCCTACCCCCACCCTCCCCGCTGCCCCCACCCACACCCACTGCCACCCCCCCCCACCTCATCCCCCCACCCCCCCCCCCCCCCCCCCCCCCCACCCCCCCCCCCCCACCCCCCCCCCCCCCCGCTCCCCCCCCCACCACCCCACCGCCCCCCCCCCTCCCCCCTACCCCCCGCCGCCACCGCGCCCCGTCCCCCCCCCCCGCACCCACCCACCCCCCCCCCCCCCTCCCCACGCCCCCCCCACCACATCCCCCCCCGGCCCACCTCACCCCCCCCCCTTAGCCCCCCCAGCCCCTCTCACCCCCCCCCAACCCCCACCCCCACCCCACCCCCCCCCTACCTTTTTCGCCCCCCCCCCCCACCCCCCCCCCTCGCCCCCACCCCCCCACCCCCCCCGACCCCCCCCCCCCCCAACCCCCCTCACCCCACCCCCGCCCCCCCGCTCGCAACCTCCCCCACCCCCACCCACCCCGCCGCCCTCCCCCCCGCCCCCCCGTGCCCCCTCGACCCCCCCACCCCCCCCCACCCCAAACCCCCCCCACCCCGCGCCCCCCTCCGCCCACCACGCCCCCCCCCACCCGCCACCCCACCCCTGACCCAACCCCCCCCCTACCACCTCCTCCCCCTTCCCTGCCCCCCTCCCTTCCACAACACCCCCTCCCCCCCACCCGCTCACCCACCCCCCATCACCCCCCCCCCCCCACCTGCCCCCCCCCCCCCCCGCCCAGCCTCCCCCCCAACACCCACCCCGCCCTTCCACCCCACCCCCCCCCCCCCCGCCCCCCCACCCCCACCCACCACCCCCCCCCACCCCCCTCCTACCCCACCCCCCCCCCCCCCCACCCCCACACCCCCCCCCGCACCTCCCCCCCCCCCCCCCCCCCCCCCCGCCCCAGCCCCCCACCCCCCCCCCCCTCGCAACCCGCGCCCCCCCACCCCCGCCCCCCCCCCCTCGCCCCGCACAAACCCTCACCCCCCCCCCCATCCCCCCCCCCCCCCCCCCCCCCCCCGCCACCTCCTCCCCTTACCCCCCCGCCCACCACCTACCCCCCCCCCGCCACCTTCCCCCCCCCCCCCCCCCCCGCCACCCCCCCCCCCCCCACCACCCCCCCCCAGCGAGTCGCCCCCCCCCACCTCCCCCTCCCCCCCCTCCCCCCCCCACCCCCCAGCCCCCCCCCTCCCCCCCCCAACCCCCCCCCCCCCTCCTCCCCACGCCCCCCCCCACCCTCAACCCCCCCCCCACCTACCCCGCCCCCACCCCCCCTACCCTACTCCCCCCCCCCCGATCGCCCCCCACACCCACCCCTCCCCCCCCCCCCCCCCCCCCCTCTCCCCCAACCCCCCCACCCCCCACCCAGCCCACCCCCCCACCCCTCCAACCCTCTGCCCGCCCCCCCCTCCCCCCCCCTCCCCACTCCCGACCCCCCCCCCCGCCCCTCCCCCCGCTCACCCCCCCCCTCCCCCCCATACACCCCCCCCCCCCACCCCCCCCCCTCCCCCCTCCTCCCCGCCCCCCCACCACGCCGGCCCTACCCTCCCCCCCCCCCCCACCTCCCCCCCCCCCAACCTCCACCTCGACAACACTCAACCCCACCTCCCCCCCCCCCCCACACCCCCCCCATCCCTACCCACCCCCCCCCGGGCTCCCCCCCCCCACTCCCCCACCTCCCCCCCCCGCCCCACCACCTCCTCGCCCCCCCCCCCCCCCCCATCCACGCACCACGCACACCCCACGCCTCCCCGGCCCCCCCCCCCCCCCCCACACCCCAGCCCCCCCAACCACCCCCCAACACCCCCCCCTCCCATCACCCCCCAACGTCCTGCCCCCCCCCCCGCCGTCCCTCCCCCCTTCCCCCCCCCCCCCTGCCACCCCCTCCCCCCCCCCCCCCCCCCCCCACCCCCCGTCCTCCCTTAACTCCCCCTCCCCCACACGCCCACCAACCCCGTTACCCGACCCCCCCCACCCCCCCCCCCCCGCCCCCCCACCCCCCCCCCACCTGACCTCCCCCCTCAACTCCCTCCCCCCCTCCCTCCCGACCGCCCCCCCGCCCCCCCTCCGCCCCTCCCTTCCTCCCCCTAACCCCCCACCCCACACCCCCCCCCCCCCCCCCCCCCCCCCCTCCCCCTCGCCCCCCCCCCCCCCCACCCCCCTACCCCCCCCCTCCCCCCCCGTCCACCCCCCCATCCCCTTTCCACCCCCCCCTCCCCCCACCTACCCCTGCACCCCCCCACCCGCGCCCCCCCCCACACCCCCTCCCACTCCCCCCCCCCCCACCCCTCCACCCTCCACCCCCCCCCCACCCCCCTGCCCCTTCCACCCCCCCACAACCCTCGCCCCACCCCCCCGCCCACCCCCCCGCACCCCACTCCCCCCCCCTCCCCCTGCCCCCCCCCCCCCCCCCACCAACCCCCCTCCCCCCCATCCCCTCCCCACCACACCCTCCACCCCCCCGCCCGCCCCCCCCACCCCCCCGCCCCCCCACCCGCACCCCCCCCCCCCCCCCCGTCCCCCCCCCTCGCCACCCTCCCACCCCCCCACACTTTGCCCCCTCCACTCGCCCCCGCCCCCCCCCGCACCCCCCCCCCCCCCCGCCCCCCCCCCCCCCGCCCTCTCCCCCCCGCTCCACACGCTACTCCACCCCCCACCGCCCCACCCCCCCCCCCGCCTTCCACCCCCCGCCCCCAACACCCCCCCCCCCCGACCCCCTCCGGCCGCCCCCCCCGACCCCCCTCTCTCCCTTCCCTAACCCCACCCCCCGCCTCCCCGCACCACCCACCCCCACCCCCCACCCCCCACCCCCCCCCCACCTCCAACCCCCCGCCCCCCCGCCACCTCGCACACCAGCCCCCCCCCACCCCTCCCCCATCCCCCCCCACCGTCCCCCCACCACCCCATCCCCCACCCCCCCCCCCCTGCCCCCCCCCCCACCCCCCCCCCCCCTACTGTAAATCTTAGTCCCCCCACACCCCCCCTCCACCCCCCACCCCCCCCCCCCCCCCGTCCCCCCCCCCGCCGCCCCCCCCTGCACCGCCTCCCCGACCCACACTCCACCGCCCTCCTCACCCAGCTCCCCCCCCCCACCCCCCCCGACGCCCCTCCACCCCCCCCAACCCCCCCCCCCCCCCCCCTCTCCTCCCCCCCACCCCTCACCCACCCCCCCCCCCCCCCGAAACCCACCCCGCCCCCCCCCCCCCCCCCCCCCCCCCCCCCGCACACCCCCTTATACCCCCTCCCACCCCACCCCTCCTCCCCACCACCACCCACCCCCCCGACCCCCGCACCACCCCCTCTCCACTCCCCACCCCCCGCCCCCCCGCCTCCCCCCCGCCCCCCCCACCCCCCGGCACCCCGTCGACCCCCCCGCTACCCACCCGCCCCACACCACTCCCGCCCCCCCCGCCCCACCTCCCAACCCCCGCGAACCCCACCCCCCCCCCCCCCCCCCCACCCAACCCCACCACCCCGCCCCCCCCCCCCCCTCACCTTCCCCCCCACCCCCCACCTCCGCCTCCCCCCCCGCCCCACCACACCCCCCCCCTCCACCCCCCCCCCCCCCCCCCGCCCCCGAACACCGTACCGCCACACCGGGCCCCCCTCCACACTCCCCCCGCCCCCCCCGACCCCCCCCCCCCCCCACCCCTACCTCCCCCCCCCGCCGTGCCCCCCCTTCGCGCACCGCCCCCCCCCCCATACCCCCCCCCCCCCCACCCACTCCACAACCCCCCACCCCCCCCACCCCCCCCCCACCCCCCCTGCCAGCCCCCGCCACCCCCCCCACCCCCCCCCCCCCGCCCGCTCTCCCCCCACCCCCGCACCCCACGAGCTACCCAACCCACCCCCGCCCCCGCCTATCCACCCCCACCGCCCCCCCCCACCCCCCCCCCCCCTGCCTCACCCCATACTCACCTCCCCACCAGCCTCCCCCCCCCCCCCACCTCCCCCCCCAGCCCTCCCCCCACCCCCCCCCTCCCCCCCACTCTCCCCCACCTACCCCCCCTCCCAAGCACGCCCCCCCCCCCCCCCCCACCTCCACCCTTCCCCTCCCCCCCCCCCACGGCCCCCACCCCCCGCTCCCCCACCCCCCCCCCCCCCCCACCCCCACCCCCCCCCCCTCGACCCCCCCCCCCCAGCCCCCCGCCCCCCTGCACCACCCTCCCACCCCCCCCACCAACCCCCATTTGGATGCCCACCCCCCCCCACCGCCCCCCCCGCCACCCCCCCCCCCCCCCACCCCCCACCCCCCCGCTCCCCCACCCTCCCCCCACACCCCCCCCGCCCCCCCCCCCCCCCCCCCCCCACCCCCCACCCCCCCGCCCCCACACCCCCTACCACCCCTCCCCCACCTCCCCCCCCCCTCCCCCCCCCCCCCCCTCCCCCGCCTCCCGCCACCCCCCACCGCTCCCCCCCCCCCCACCCACTCCCCCCCCCCCCCCTCTCCCCCCCCCCCCGACCACCCACCCCCCCCCCACCCCCCCCCCACCCCCCCCCACCCCCCCCCCCCCCCCCCACACCCCCACCACCCACCCCCCACCCCGCCCCCGCCTCACCGCCCCCAGCACCCCCCACCACCCCCCCCCACCACCCCCCCCCCCACCCGTACCCCCCCGCCCCCCCAATCCTCGCCCCTTCCACCCCCCCCCCCCCCCCCCCCCCCCCCCCCCCCCACCCCCATCCCCCCCCCCCCCCCAGCCCCCCACCCCCCCCCCGCCCCCCCCCCCCTGCCCCACCCGCCCCCCCCCACCCCACCCCCCAGGACCCCGATACCCCCCCCTCCCCACTCCCCCGCCCCCGCCCGCCCCTCCCCCCCCAACTCCCCGTGTACTCCCCACCGCCCCCCACCCCCACCCCCCATCACCCCCTCCCCTTCTCCCCTTACCACCCACCCCCCCGCGCCCCCCCTCCCCCCCCCCCCCCCCCCCCCCCACTCCCACCCCCAGACCCCCCCTCCCCCCACCCCACTCCCCCCCCACCCCCCACCCCCCACACCCCACCCTACCCCGCCTCCCCCCCCCGCCGCCTCCCCCCCGCGTCCCCCCCCCCCCCACCCCGGCCCCCCCCCTCCCCCACCCCCCCCCCCCCCCTCCCCCCCCCCCCCCCCCCCCACACCGCCCAACCCTCGCCCCCCCCCCTCCCCCCCCACCCCCCTCCCCCCATCTCCCCCCCCCCCCCTCCCCCACCCCCACCACCGCCCACCCCAACAACCCTCTACACCCCTCCCGCCCCCCCCCCCCTCCCTCCCCCCCCCCCCCCCCCCACGCCTCCCGCACCCCCCCCCGCCCCCCCCCACACCCCCACCCAGCTCCGCCCCCCCCCCCACCCACACCACCTACTCACCGCCCACCCCCCCGTCACCCCAACGCCCCCCCACCACCCCCACCCCACAACCCGCCCCATCTCCCGCCTCCCCGCCCGCCGCCCCCCGCCCCCCCCCGCGCCCCCCCCCCCACCCCCCCCCTCCCCCGCCAACCCCCCCCCCCCCCCCCACCCCCCTCCCGCCCCACCCCCCCCGCCCCCCCCCCCCCCCCCCCTACCCCCCCCCCCCGCCCCCCCCCCTGCCCCCCGACCCCCCCCCCCCCACCACCCCCCTCACCCCCCCCCTCCCCCGCCCCACTCCCCCCACACACCCCCCCCCTCCCGCCTCGCCCCCCCCCCCCCCCCCACCCCCACCCGCCGCCCCACCCCACCCCGTCCCCCTCACCCTCCCCCGCCTCCCCCACCCCTGCCTCCCCCCCCCCCCCCCCACCCCCCCTCCCCTCCCCCCCCCCCCTTCCCCCCCCCCCCACACCCCCCCCCCCCCACCCCCCCACCCCCTCCACGACCCCCCCCTCACTCAGCCCCACACCCCCCCGCGCCGACCCCTCCCCCCACAACCCCCCCACCCCCTCGCGCCCCCACCTCCCCCCCCCCCCCACTCCCCACCCCGCCCCCCCCACCACCACCCCCGCCCCCCCCACCCCCCCCCCCCCCTCCTCCCCACCTCCCTACGACCCTCCCCCCCCACCCTCGTACCCCTCCCCCCCCCAGCTCCACAACACCCCACCACATCCCCTAACGCCCCCCCCCCCTCGCATGTCCCCCCCCCCGCCGCCCCCCGTAACCCACCTCCCCACCCCCTCCCGACCCCCCCACCCCCTCCCTCACCCCCTCCCCCCCCACCCCCTCCCCCCCGCGCCCCTTCCCGCTCCCCCCCCCCAACCCCCCCCTCGGCGCGCACCCACACGCCCCCCCTCCCCCCCCCGCCCACCCCCCTCCTCCCCCCCCCCCCCCCCCCACCCCCCCCCCCCCCACACACCCCCCCCCCCCCCACCACCACCTCGGAACCTCCCCAGTTTTACAGGTAAAACATATTGCTTTGCACGTACTCCATACATTACTGAATCTCTGATACTTTTGTGACGACAAGTAGCTTGTCACCCCTATTATGCTTTGATTTAGACTCGTTGTGTTTGTCAGCATGTGTCAATTTACCTTGGTACACCTGTATTTTATACTGTTTATATCGATTATCGGGAATATCGAACACCTTTCCAACGCTTCTTGTCGGCACATCGAAAGATGTTGGCATAGTCAGATACTATCTTTGATTTAGAATATGTAAATAAAGCACACGACTTGATCTTAACAGGTGGCACAAAAGTATAATCCCTTATGGCAAAAAGCCCCGATAATAGTCCTGGGTCCAAATTTAAATAATTATAAATAATATATACAGTATGATCTGTCTATTCCGAACCGCAGTGGAACTGATTCAAATATTCGGAATTGACAACGTTCGGATTGTGGACGATTGCTGGTTGAACAGAATAAGCATAGATAGTATATGCTACATTACACTGTGTACATGTATTATTTCAATATCCATGTATATTATTATACAACAATACGATGAGAATAAATTCAATTTTATTTCCAAAGTCGTTATATCTTGTGGTATATTTATATTACAGACATTCTATGTCCTTCATCTCCTTAAATGACCATATTAAAACATTAAATGACCATAGCATTATAATATACGTATACAATTGTAATAGACGAACAAAACTTTAGGAAAATAAAATAATAAGAACATATATAACTTAGATATGAAATCAGTAAGATGTGTAAATAGTTTGTAATGTTCAATTGTTTTCCCCAAAAAGGTCGTGCTGTAAAACTGTAAAAAATGACGAGTGCATGTATATAATCCAATCTTTATCAACAAAAGTTTAACATTATTGCAGATATTGTAATAAATTTCAAAGTGACCTTTTTATATAAACAATATATATATATATAACAATAATTTGATTGTGCAAGTTAACGTAATGTGTAAAAATATGCATTATTTCATGGTTTGTAATATCACTAGTGTAATGGAGCCCCACAGTAATACATTTGTGTTTTGTTTTTGTTTTGGATTTTTAAACGTTTTGAATAATGTTTACGCCACACTCAACAATTTTTAGTTATATGATGGCGGCCAGTTTCTATTTGTACAGGAGAGAACCAGGTTACAATATACCCGGAAATAGATCTACGGAATTCCGGAAGTAAAATGATTCATAACTTGAATTTGAATAGTGTTTTACGCCACACTCAACAATTTTTCAGTAATATGGCGGAGGCCAATTTTTATTGGAGGAGGAGAGAACCAGGTTACAATCTACCCGGTTTGAGACCACCGGTCATCTGCAAGTAAACTGGCATACCTTCTCACAAGAATCAGCTTAGGTCCCGGCGGGATTCGAACTTGCGCTGACAGGCAGTGAAAGACTCCATGATTCAAAGCGCGATGCACTAACCATTCGGCCACGGACCCCTACCGTGAAATGTGTGTGTGTGTGTGTGTGTGAGTGTGTGTGTGTGTGTGTGTGTGTGTGTGTGAGAGAGAGAGTCTGTGTGTATGTGTGTGCATGTTTGTATGTGCGTATCTGTGCGTCTGTTTGTGTGCCTGTGTGAATGCTTGTCTGTGTCCATGTTTGTTAACTATGTAAAATGAATGTTGTAATCGACCTCTAGGGATAACAATCATAAGTGAAATGCATGTGTGTCAATGGGACTAATTCATGTACTACAAGATACCCTATAACGTTTTGTGCGGGACTATTATATTTATTAGTGATGGAATGACACTAGCGGTAACGCCATTTCAGCGCGAAGATTACGTAGAGTTACGTTCCATTACCATTGGAGACAATAGTATCACACAAATGTTATCGGTTATCACGTGGTACATGAATTAGTCCCATTTGTGTATGTTTGATTTGTATAATCAGCTGTGTGCTATTTATTTTATGCTTCCTTGTGTATAAAAACATTGACATCATGATATTTCGTATTACTGGTTTAATTTCAGAAAACATCACTCTTAATAACAATATGTTTGAACAGTTCTTCCTTAACAAAGTCAACACCCACCGTGTCCACCTTGTCCACCTTGTCCACCTTTCCGGTAGTCCAATATTATTTGTCCTGATTGTCCCCAAAATACCAAAAATAATTATATTTGCAAGAGCTGAAACTTTTACAATTAATTGAGTTACAATGATGTAATTAGAACTAATGCTATTAATAATAAAAGTGCATGCATATTTCCTGCTAATCAGCAAGATGATTATAAAAACAATTTTGAAAAATTTATTTTTATATAAAAAGTGATAAATATTTCAAAATGACCCTTTTGTGATATCGCAATATTTATGTATATTCCCTTTCGAGAAGGCACCCGAAAAAAAGTATATACAACAGATGTGTGTTGGGTGGGATGGGGCTCAGAGTCACAAAACATTTCAATTTAATCTATCACGTAAGTATTAATTACTAACCTTTATTTAAACCATTATTACCGAAAAATAGTCTGTAAAACAGTTAATGTGGCAATAGCTATCATTGGGATATTCAGTGATTAAAGTTGTAAAACTCCATCGTGGTCCTGGAGAAGATGCTAGATGATACATCTGGCTTATTTCCCTTTCTAAAGTAATGTATTACCTGCATAGAAGATGTCCTAGATTTGAGTGTAGAATTGCGTTATTTATAGTTATTCTGTTTTTTATTTTATCCAGTAATTGGTCATTAAAAATAGACTCAAAATATTTTGCAATATAAACATAAACACTGGTAAATTTCGTCACTCGATTACGGAAGTGATGGAAAGGGAAAGTAGCAGATATGTATTGCAGTAAGTACTAAGTTAAAATATAATGACTTAATTTTTTGTACGTTGAATCAAGAAGACACAAGACGATTTTTAATCAGGGTGGATCAAAACATTCACAGGTAAGCTGGTGTGTGTTCCACACCGGAAAGCTTGATGCATGCATAAGAGATACAAATTTATGTATATGTTCTTTGACATAATTAATTTAGATTGACAGATTTAATTCTTTATTATCAAATGACATTAAAGCAGCAGACCATTCCAACAAAATACAAATAATGCATCCTAAGAATGGTATTATAAACAGTAAAAGATAAGACAAAATATTACAAAGTATTAAAACATCACAGCACAACCTGTATCAATAATGACAATCAAATCTACTCCTGTATGTAATAGTAAATAGGCTAAATGCTATTATTGTAGCTGCTTGAAATAATAATAATCGAATCAAGTCCATTAGAACACGACGGATTAGATGTGCAATGGTCTCAACATGAAGAACAATTACGAATGCCAAACGGGGTAAGACAAGGTGTCCGGAAGGAGTCAGCGTCCTCTGCTGGCATGCCACACCCGTTGCAAGTGTTCCAAGGAAACCTTTCTAGTACGTTGAACGGGGCAACGGTTTAACTCAAGTTTAGCCTTACTACAATATGTTTATATTATGAAAGTAAACAAGTTTGTAAATAATTTCAGCAAATCAATTACAACGACAATAAGTTCATGTTCGGAACTAAATACAACAACTATAATATTGTTAGAAATAAATATAACAATCTTATGTACAAAATTTTCTTATGTATATGTTCCTATCTCTATGGGTGTATATTTGTGTGTTTGGTATTTGGTCAAATATATGATATTCCCGTACTCCCTAGCCAGGTGGAGTTGTAGGGGTTGATGTGAAAAACCTGGCCAAATGCCATAATAATAATTAAAAAAAAATGTGATGTGTCTGTTTCATATAGCCAAATTATCATATTCGTTTTAATCATTTGAAACCTCAACTCTTGACCTGTTTAATTGCTGCTGAGTGATAAAAGCAATGACATAGAGTTGAAATTTTGCCTCATTAGAACAAGATAAAACACATTTGAAAGTGAAAACGTCATTTATTGATTAATTGACAAAAAACAAATTATTTATAAACATTTAAATGTGTTGAAATTTACACATATATGAAGCAAAGGTTGGTTAAAAAGTGGCAGTACGAACAATGTTGAACAAATAATATCAAATACCTTACATTAGAATATAATCATATAAATGTATAAGAGGCAGTGGTGTCGGGGTTTTTTGAAATACCCTTTTGTCCAAAAAAATTAACCACATTATTTCGATATAAACTTGAAAAATAATACTTGAATACAAAAAAGAAACTCTGATGTAAATGTTTGATTATTGTGGAATGATGGTTGTGCATGCGCTTCTTAGTCATATTGATCTCGCGTGATTGGAAGAATTGAGTAGGGAAAACGTTTTGATTGGTTAATAAATCGATAAAAACATGATCAACAGACAGAAATTAATAGAAACTAATACCGGTATAAAATATTGTTAATAAAAAATTGAAACCCACAAATTATAAATAAACTGGATTAAGATATCTGATTATAATTACTCAGTATCGCCGATATAAACCGCCTTAATTTTATGAAGCTTTGCATTTGTTTTATGCCTATTGGCTAAAATGAAGAATTATTGCATTGTGCCTTTCAGTTTCACCTTCAAAATCGAAAATATTTTTTTCGCGAGCAAGAGCTTAAGTATATATATATATATATATATATATATATATATATATATATATATATATATATATATATATATATATATATATATATATATATATATATATATATATATATATATATATATATATATATACTAAAGGCTATTAAAATTATGCGTTGCTAATTTTTGGTGAGTAACTTGTTTTTTGTGGGAGTACTGTTTTGAAGAATTTCATCAAATTCTATCTACATGTATTACTATTATTTATTTTTTTTAACTTTTCGAACACCACACAGCAATTAAGTCGATCGGTGTGACAAGAGACTTTTAACTTAACTTTTGCAGTCTTTTATTGTATAAACTCAATCTCATTAATATTATGTTTAACTGTCAATATATATATTAACGATGAACAGTAATAATATGTGAACCATCGATTTTTGTCATTGTATTTTTAGAATTATTTATCCCTTTCAGATACGGCGAGTGTAAAAATGGTAATGGTGGGCGACGCAGGTGTCGGGAAAACATCTCTTATCATAACCTATAATGAGCGCTGCTTCCCTAGTGACTATATCCCGACTATGGTTGGCCATTATTCTGAAAGGCGTATGGAAGAAGGACGAATCTACGATTTACTATTTTTTGATGTTCCTGCACGCGTTTGGACAAAAGACATGGTATGATAATGAGCGTATACTTCCCCTCATTTTCAGTAGGGAATTCTATACATGCACTGATGTGCCAAATTCAAACTAATTTGTTACTATGACAATCAATGGAAACAGTATTACACAATTACACTTCTGCATGTACGGCAGCAAGGTGCCAAAATATGTCCCAATGAAAAACTACATCACTATTTTGTTTCGGGAGATATTTTTGTACTGTGCTGTATATGGGATCAATCATAATAATAGAAAAAGGATGTAAAATAGTGTAGTTATTCATAAAGTGTAATATTATTGAATATACTTAATTGTTTTCTGTAAATACACTAATGAAAGAAAGAGGAAATTAAAATGCGGTAACTATTAGATACAATAAATGATTCGTGATACCAGGTGTTTCCATATATATATATAATGACTAAATTGATGGAAAGTTAATGTTTTTAATAAAAATGCATCTGTCCTACGAGATTTAAGGTTCACAATATATAACGAACTCGATAATCATTTTATCGTTATGAAATGTCAATCCTGTCTAGAATATTGGAGTGTATTAATGAAAACCATCGTCTCTAATCAAGCAAGCAGAAACAAAAGCGGATTTGTAAAATATAGTTTGTACGTATCTTGCCGCCATCATACACTACAAAACTGTTGAGTTAGGCGTACTTTGTAATTTTGTATAGCCGTTTAATTAGAAAAGTTGGTTTTAATTAATACTTTTGTTTTACAGAAAAACTATTATGCGATTCGCCCCTACTCGTACTATCAATCGGATGTCTGTTTATTTTGCTTTAGTGTTGGAAATAGGAGTTCGTTTGAAAATATAGGAAGATGGATGGCAGAATTTAAGCATTTTTGCCCAGACGTCCCTACTGTTCTGGTAGCATGTAAAATTGGTAAGCATTGCAATTAATACGAACTTTACATTTAATTTCTAAAACGTTTATCCATTGGCCCTCATTTAGGTTTGGTTGCTAATACTTATATTCAAGTTTTGTTTATATGAATTTAATCCTTGTCTATATATTAATTAGTTATTTATTTAGTATGGACATTTGTAACATACATGTGTAATCATACAGTTACAATG